>OZ025298.1:146021811-146621811 GCA_964019185.1 Maratus speculifer
AATAAATAGATAAATAAAAATAATAATATTTTTTGAAAGGTTTGGTTTTGGAATAAATTTAATAAGACTTTATTAAAAAGGGTTCATAAAAACATAGAAAAAATAATTTTTATTTGGAATATTAAGAAATAAAATTTAATTAAGAATATTTTTGATTTAGTGCCATCTTTTTAAATTTACGCATATTGGAATAAATGTTTTTTAAGGCGAACTAAGAATTTATATTGTTTCCATAAAGACTAATAGATTAGATCTAGAAACAAGATTTTAATTTAATAAGTTAAACGAATTACGGAATATTGTTATAAGGAAATTAATATAGTTTAAAGGTTAATCTTGGCGAAAAAAAATTAAAATTTTGTAATATATATATTAAATTTAATTCTGAAATTCCAGATTCGTATCAGAATATTAAAATAGAAATACTTGTTTAATTTAATAGCAGATATTCCACATTTAAATAAAGCTAAATTTCTCAGTGAAAAATTTCTGGTGTAAATTCAGATTCTCTGACGTACGGAATTTCTAGAACGTAATTTGCCATGAAAACGAAAAATTTATTTCTAATGAAACTAGCTTCCTTTTATCAACTTGAAATTTATTACTTTTACTCTGTGACTGGGAATTTAATTATAAAAATATATCACTAAGCCGATTAAAAGCCGATAGTACATAGTTCTTATACTTGATGTACAAATTTCAAAAGGTAATTCGGAAAACGAAATTAAAATTAACTAATTAAATGAATAAAATTTTACGTTACATGTAACGCAATATTGTTACATGCATCAAGATTATTACTTTCTTCTATCTTCAATAGAAGAAAGTATTGTAATCGAAATTTTTTTCGACTTCCGGTTTTCGACGAATTTACACGTTTTAGGGGTCAGAGATTCCAAAAACCATGTTTTTACAAAATGTCTGTCTGTCTGTGTGTCTCTGTGTGTGACTGTCTGTGTGTATGTCGCCATTCTACCATCAAAAAGTGTATGAAGTTATACATAGAATTGAACCAAACTTTTTGTGAATGTTTTTGGCTGTGGCAAGCAGGTCCTCCTTCAGTTTTGAAATATTCCGCCGGAAGGGGGCGCTGCAATCGCGATGCTTGTGCCATTTTCTATATTGTACCGACCAAAAGTACATGAAGTTATGCATCGAATTGAACCAAATTTTTTGTGTATGTGTATGGCTATGGCTAGTTGGTCCTCCCTGAATTTGAAAAAAAAATCCGCCATAAGAGGGCGTTGCAATAGCGAATTTTGTGCCAGTTTCAATATTGCTCCACCTAAAAGTGTATGAAGTTACGCCTAAAACTGAACTAAATTTTTTATATATGATTTTTTTTTTTTGGTATGGAAGTAGGTCCCCCTTGAATTTGAAAGAAAAATCTGCCTATCATTATATAGTGCATCAACTCGTGCAGAGACGGAAACGCGTTTTTATTCCGAATTATTTACTGAAGCAGAAATTTAAGATGGAAATAAAAGTTGGTATAGTATTGAATCAAAATTATTAAAGAATAAACATGAGTAACTGTTTTTTTTTTTTTTTTTTTTTTTTTTTTTTTTTTTTTTTTTATATTAAAATGTACGTATCAGATAGAAGAAAGTTTTGCGATTGGCACATCCAACTAGTTAATATTTACTCTGTCCAAGCAAAGCATCTGTAAAAACACTACCCCCCCCCCGGCCCAAGCCCATTCTGTAATTTATGTCTCTTATTATAATAAAAGTAATTATCGACAGAGTGGAAGCAAAATACAGCCTTGACATTAACCTATTCATTTCGTATATTTTAAGTTTTAAAAGGGGCAAGTCTTCTACCTGGAATGTGTTTTAACATAATTCTATAAATGCGATTAAGCTATACATCTTGTTTTTTGCCGAAAAGAGCTTTGTTTCTGGTTTTCATCTTATCTTATTGTTAAAGTATAATGATGCTATGATAAAAAGTTTATTAAATCCAATAGATTTTTTAAATCACCAGATTTTAAAAGATTCACCTTTACTCTTTAATATAATTTCTTTATAATTTCTTTATTATTTATTCCTAAGTTATGGTTGCAATTAATGACTAAATTCCTCGTGAGGGCTTCAATGGGATGAACCATGTTGGAAATTCTTTTAGATCATGGTCTATTTTAATTTAATTTTTTTATAATAGAGCGCGTGATTTTTGTTTTTTGTTGTTTATATCTCATTGTCGCGTGCCATTTGTATTGACCGTGGAGTTTATTGAAATTTAATTTTTATTTTTAGTATGATTATGGATCTTATTAGACGGATTCGAAACATGTCAATGTTTATTTGTTTAATGTTGTTTATTTTTAATTATTATAACACCTTTCTTAAGTAAAATAAAATTTTTATTAAAATGTATAATGATGCATTTTTATAGCGAAAAAATATCGAAAAAGTGTGTTACATTTAGCATTTTGAAAATAGCAATTTATGTTTGTAAATTTTTAAATGTTGATGGAAAAACTTTGAACACAAAATTTTCTATCTATGCCATTCAAGAGATTCTCATTTTTATCAATTAAAATGCCCATTACTCCCATCACAATACAATTTTTACCTTTCGCAATACCTCTAATTTTTTATGTATTATCTGACTTTAAAATTAAATAAAAAGAATGATGCCCAGTTAAACTGATGGCATAGAGCTCACAGGTTATGCAGACTAATTGCATATTACAGCCTTATAAAATAATACCCTTCTAAAAAAATAACGAGGGATGTATCCCCCCCCAATTTTCTTTCTTTATACTTATCATTGAAGCCCCAAAACTAATCAGGGATACGCCTTATTATATAATAAACCTGAATCCAATATTCAAAGCAAGTCAAATAATTATGCATAAAAACCCATTTATGTAATTTAAAAAACGTTTTCCCCCGTTCCCTTCCTTCATAATTAATCATTAAACCTTCAAAACTGTTCAGAAATTCAATTTATCAGAAAAAACCTAATCCAAAATTTAAAGTAAATCTGATAACTCTGCATAAAATTTTATGTAGCTAACTTAAGGGGGAGGTAATCGCCCGTACCCCCCTTTATAATTAACAAAAGAATACCACAACAAATGAGCGAAGCTTCTTACTACTATGAACCTGTATACAGATATGGAAACATATCGGTTAAATCTGTATCGAAAACCTTACATAAATTATGAGGGGTAGTTTCCCCTATCCTGCCTTTATACTTATCCAGTGAATTCCAAAAACAAATCAGGGAAGCGCCATTTAAGAATAAACTTTTATACAAAATTTGAAGCAAATAGATAAATTTTACGTGAAAAACCTAAATTACCCCCCATCCCCCCTCATTAAACTTATCCAATGAACACCGAATACTAATCATGAAGGCATCCCATTAGAATGATCCTACATCTAAGGTTTGAACGAAATCTATTAATTCTGTAGGAAAAACCCATTTATATAAATTAAGAGGTGGGACAATAGCCCCCGTTCCCTTTCTTATACTTATCGAATGAACTCTCATAACTAATCAGGGAAGCGTTTTATCATATTAAGCCTAAATCCAAAATTTCATGTAAATGGGATATTTTTATGATGAGTTATTGCGTTACGTACGAACGTACATACATGCAGAACGGGTGGGCACATAAGCTCTAGGCTTTGATAGCCTGTGAGCTAAAACAGTATATGACATTATGGCACTTATTTACTGTGTAGAATACCTGTGATTGATCCATAGACATTTATTATCGCCTGCTGCTTTTTCTTGTATTATTTAAGATTTATAAATTCTAAAGAATTGCTAATACTTCTTTTAGACAAATATGTCATATATGTTCAAGACATTCAAGATTTATTATTTTATTATTTTTATAGCCAATAGAATAAAAGTAAGAAAGTTCATTCAATTAACAATTTATAGATATTTTACTATTTATAGAGCCAATAGAATAAAAGTAAGAAAGTTTATTCAATTAACAGTTAAAAGTGTTGCAGAAAATTATAAAGTTAAATATTGCCCAGATAAATATAAATTTAGCTAATTCTATTAAAAATTGTCAGAATATTTCAAAAGATTAACTTTTGTAAGTAATCTCTCCACAGTAGGTTATAATTTAAAATTTTGTTTAGAACATTTTAAAAAATTAATAAAACAAATTGATTTTTAAAATGTTATTTCTGATTCCTTTATTTTTAGTTTGAAATATTCTTTTCCATTAAAAAAAGACGCATAGCAAATTATTGAATAACAAATTTGAAATTACCCCTTTAAAAAGGTCAAAATGCCCCCAGTAAGCAGTATGCATGACTTTGGGACTCACTGCATTAAGGATTAATATCTCGGCTTATTCCCGACGATCGTTTTTGATAATCAGTTTCAAGACTCTGTCTACACTTCTACGAAAGGTAACATTATCGTTCCTAAAAGTGGCCGAGAGGTACGGACCTCTCAACTGGTAGACGGCAGGTGCTGGGTTCGAATCCAATCGCGGCTGTCGGCCTAACCGTTCGGAGTTTTCGTGGTTTTCTTCGAACCTTGCGTAGATACGGGTTAGGTTCCCTTAGAAAGACCCCCACGAAGGGCACCCCCCCTGGTCCTATATCTCTAGCGTAGATAATCGGACGACAAAAATTAAACCAAACCAAACGTTCCTAAAAACGTTTGTTAAATACCCATAAATCGAAATTAGTGTATAAAAAAATACAATTTTCTCTAAAACAATGCGACTTAAGGGCACTATAATTATTCTGCAAAGTTTAAGTTATTGTCTATTATCTCTAATTTTTTTTTCATAATTTCAGTTTTAGTAGATTCGGAAATACATTGTTAAAAAATTTCTCTTAATTTGAAATAAATTTTGGTGCTCAATAACTGCCATTGTGGGATGGTGAAATCTTAAACCAATATTTGGAGTTCCTGTAGCAGAAGAGTTCCAATAGTTGGAACGAAGTTGAAGAGGGAATCTCCAAATGTTGGCACTAGATTACTCCCCCTTATGGTGGCTGCTACTGAGAACCAAAATTTGGTTCAAACTACGATAAGATTTTTAATAATGTAGATTGGGGGGTAAGAAAAATTTTTGTCCTATGTTTTCGACGCTGTCTCTGAAAAAATACTATCTAAAATTAAAGGGAATGTATTTTTTAATTCAGCATTACAAATGCTTTTAAACAATACCCCCACACAATTTAAAAAAAAAAAGATTTTTTTTGCAAGTTTCTTATTTTGTCCCTGTATATTTTTTCTAAATCCATTTGTAAAAGTGTGAAAGTCCCCTGTTTGAACATTCCACATTGAAAACTTTAAGAGTGACAAACAGACAGAGACAGGAGTCATTTTATAATGATTCTGTTTTTACTTTTTAAGTACGGAACCCTGAAAAAAGATTGAAATGAGTTGAGTCCTTTCTCAAAATTCGTGTTATCTTTTTGTTAATATTATCTTTTTAAAGTGCATAAGATAAGGAAACATGTCACGTAAATATATTTTAAAATCTCATGCAGCTACTTCTTATAGTTATTATTTTATAAAGCATAAAAATTCTTCAACTACGAATAAATTTGTTTTAACAGCAGTTCCATTTGCAATAAATGGGTAAACACTGATCATTCTTGCAAAATGAAGAAATATTTTAAACTGTTTATAGAATATTTCTCTATAATGAATAAAATTTTAAAATGCAATCAAATTTGAAATTGTTCTCTTCAAAGATAGTGGAATTCCGTGTTCTTTCAAATTATTGCGAATGTTTTATCTGAATTAGATCATGTGGTAATAGAATTATAACTTGTATGGCTCGTGATGCAAATACTTGTAGTATCACTTTAGAAAATTTTAACAAATGGCAAGCTATTCAATCCTGGTTTTAAATATCCAAAAATGCAACAATTTGAGGGAAGATACTATTTTATTTGTTAGATAAATGTTTTACTTTGAATTGGCTCATTATCATAAGAGTTTCATTTGTCTGTAGTCATTTATTTTAATATATTCAGCAGTAATAAATGTATTTTTTAAAGCAGCTTCGTTACATTCAGCTACAATGTACCTCAAAGTATTCAATGTAATCCGTACGAAACAATACAATCCCAATGTATTGTATACATATATATCGGCATAAAAGTTTCCAATAGTTATTGTGAAGTTTGAAATGCCTGAATTGCTTTTTATCACTGTCTATAAGCGTAAATCAAATCTTTAGATATTTAAGAAATCAATGTTCCAATCTAGATTTCCAGTCTATTTTAAATAAATGCTAATTAATAATGAATGCATTTGACTGCATTTTGTCATTCTCCTAGAAACAAACATCTCAAAACGATGGCACGCCTTACGGATTAAAATATAATGGAAATAAAAAAAAGAAATTATAATAAAAATATGGTATGTTATAATTCTTGTGAATAATAAAGCACTAAAATATTTTTTTCCATGGGTTTTATTACTAAAAGCAGCTGAGCATTACAACATGTAAAAAAATGTAAAAGTGGCAGTGGGTTTCCGCTAGAGCAGTGAATAGCAAAATAATGTACAGCGTGTTTCAAAAATAATCATCCGATTTTAAAAAATCCTTGTCGGCTGGGCCTATAGGCGGAGGTAGATTTCAAAAAGTGCTCATTTAAAAAAAAAAGAAATATATATATATATATATATATATATATATATAAATATATATATATGATTAGAGATAAACCCATTTTAATAACTTCATTTGGCCGTTTATGAAAAATTTTTTATTTCATTTTTCTGCAAAAACTGGTTTTATCAGAATCATCTTAAGAAAAATTCAGCTCAAATGCCCATTTTGACAACATATTTTGAAATAAATTCTGAATTCATTAAAAAATCAACCAAAACAGTACATTATACAGTTCCTAAATAACAAAACACAGTCAGTTGAATGCATTTGAGAAAAAAATGTAATTTAAAAATGAGTCATAAAATAACCGATTTGTTGTTTGAATACATCCTTAATTCTTTAATCATGATTGCTTCGGAAAATTTTGTGCGAAATACTCCCTTTGACAGCATTTTGAAAAATATATCCTATCTTTATCAAAAAACTGACCAATGCGTCACAGTATATAGTTCCTAAATAAGAGGATCTGTAAATTGTATGCGTTTGAGAGCGAAAATGGATTTTAAAACGAGTCATAAAAAACGCAATTTGCTATGTGAAAACTTCCTTAAATTTTCAAATCGCGAAGACTTCGGGAAATTCTGTTCAAAATACCCTTTTTGGTAGCCTTTTTCAAAATATATTCTTTCTTTATCAAAAAATCGATCAATGCATCACATTATATAGTTCCTAAATAAGAGGATCTGTAAATTGGATGCTTTTGAGAACAAAAATGGATTTAAAAACAAGTCAGAAAAAAACGCAATTTCTTATTTCAACACTTCCTTAAATTTTCAGTCACGATGATTTCGGAAAACTCTGTTCAAAATACCTTTTTTGGTAGCCTTTTTTTAAATATATTCCGTCTTTATCGAAAAACTGACAAATACATCACATTATATAGTTCCTAAATAAGAGGATCTGTAAATTGGATGCGTTTGAGAACAAAAATGGATTTAAAAACGAGTCAGAAAAAACGCAATTTCTTATTTGAATACTTCCTTAAATTTTCAGTCCTGATGACTTTGGGAAATTCTGTTCAAAATAACCCTTTTGGTAGCCTTTTTTGAAATATATTCTCTCTTTATCAGAAAATTGACCAATGCGTCACTTAATACAGTTTCTAAATAAGAGGATCTACCATCTGGATGCGTTTAAAATCAAAAATGAATTTAAAAATGAGTTAGAATATAAGGAGTTTGGATTTAAGGTTTTTTCTCCAACTCCTATTTTTGTTTAATTTCTTTTTGTTATACGAATTGGTCCTATGAAAAACTTGTCAATATAAAAGTTGTAGATATTTTTGAGAAGATGAAAAATAAATTTAATCAGATTTGATATCTTAAAAATTGACGGAGTTATGGATTTTTCTCTTTTTTCACCGCCCTTTTTCTTTTCGTTTTTAATTTTTTTCATCGGTAAAAGTTGGTTCTATCAAAAACTTGTAAATACAAAAGTTTTAGATACTTTTAAAAACATTTACAAAAAATTTAGTTGGACTTGATATCTCAAAAATTGACAAAGTTATGATTTTTTTTTCTCTCAAAACCCCTGTTTTTTTTTTTTTTTTTTTTTTTTTTTTTTTTTTGCTTTTTGAGCCCATTTCTAAATTTATCAAAAATCCGTCATGCATAAACTTTTGGCCCATTTTTAAGAAGTAATATAAACTTTAAACTGATTCGATATCTACTTTAATTAAAAAGTTATGGCGTTTTTTCTGTTTTCACAAAAACGCCCCCTATTCGGACCCCCTTTGTCCGATTTTGCCCATTAACGAACTTAGCCGAGGTTTTATCCCCTTTGATTTTATGTACCAGCTTGGTGGAGATTGGTGAAGAATTATAGAAGTTATCGTGTCCATAAAAAAGTGAGATATATAGATAGATAGATAGATAGATATGTATATATAAACTGGTGCGATTGCAATAGATAGTATTTCATACGAAATCTACCTAAAAATCATAACTGTTCAAATTTTCATCCGTTTCAAATGAATAGTATATTGATAGAAAGAGTAGAGTCTTAAGTTTTATGTAGTTATCAACAGGTGGCGCTAATGCTGTTTCTTCGTCCACTAATTTAGTGTTTGTTAAAATGGCGACTGCACAACAGAAATCGTTTTGTGTCTTACGCTTTGCGAAATGTGAGTCCGTGTAATCTGTTCAGCGTGATTTTCGTCGAAAATATCCATACGTTCACGTTCCTATCACTCAGAGTATAAGACGATGGTATAAAAAATTTGAAGAAACGGGCTGTTTGACGGGACGAATTTCAATACCGTTCAGACATATGCCGTGTATTCAAAGGCGGATATATTAAGCACCTTTAATTTGGAATGTAAAAAAATGTATGATTAGCTACTTAATATGAAATTAATCTTAAGTATCTATATTCACTATTTTGTATCAGGTACGCATTTGAAATTTGATGATTATATTTGAAACACCCTGTATTATAACATTCGATGGCTACATTTCACACGCTCCCCCACCGGATCCTACACCTCATTGAATACACCTGCATAATAGTTAAAAATGAAAATACGTTCGTTGAATAAAACACGCATCCCCGACTCAATCACATTGCTACAACCCAAAACAAAATAAACTGAACGAAGTGGAAATCTTTTTTAATTCAACTCATCCAAAATCATTACAAGTCTGTTGCCAATCGATTCAGTACATCATCATAGAACCGGTTTTATACACGCTTTAGGCAATACAAGTCATTCACTGACACCGAGAAGCAAACGGTCAATAATGAAGGGAATCCGCAAAGTCAGAATACAGATATAAAAACAATATATCTGTAAATTTTATTAAAATTTTTTCAGATATATCGTATCATATCTATACTAATAAAAGAACAAAACGCTCTGTCTGTCTGTGTGTGTGTCTGCGATGGCTAGCAAAATCTACAGCACGTACGAAGTTCAAAATTTTTTTGAGAGTAGCCCAATGTCTCTCCTGATGCACCTGAAGCTCAGAATTTCAAAATTCTATTTATTAACTGAGTAATTAATTAAATTCCAAAGCTCACTCTCATAAAAAAATCGCCTTTTTTCGCTTTTTTTAAATTTCATTTTCTTATGGTTGATTGGTTGCATAAAATTTTCGCAGAAATAATTAAAAAAGCTGGGACAGACCTTTAAAATTCATAGACTGGCAAACTGTCAGTTTAAATGATAATTTTTTTTTAATCACAGCTGCTGTACACCATGGAGAAAAAGATAGGTGGAGGCAAAGTAAACCGAAAAAAGGTTTGCAACACGGAGTAAGAAGTGTCTTACTCCGTGGTTTGCAATATTAAACCATTTATCGCTGAAATTTTAATGTCTCAAATAAAAGCACTAGGAAGGAATTTTGTATTAATAAAACGAATTGAAAGAAACGAATTACAGCTGAAGCATGTTTTACGAAGAAATAGTAATTTTTTTAAATGTTTTTTTTCTATTATATTATTTAGGTTAAATTAAGGTTAAATTAGGTTAAATTATTTAGGTTAAATAAAGTTAAATTGCATTTATGTTATGATTAGAATAAGGATATGTTACAATAAAGTGAATACATTTATGCTAGGTTACATTTCTGTTATATTTAATTTACGGCAGGGTACTGTTAAGTCGCTGTTAGGTTACAGACAGGTTCTGATTACGGTATAAAAGTTTAAGGTTAGGAATTTATACACAGAGTGAACCTATACGCAAGATTTGATTAAAAATAACACTTACTTTTGTTAAATAGCTCTGAAATTATAACACTATATACCAACCTTTTAGCTACCATCGTGTATCGATTTCATTCATGGTATAGTCGGGTTTAAGAGTGATATAATTAGTTTGAAATTCAAAATATTTCACTTGGGATTTGTATGTGAAAATAATAATTAGTTATGTGACTTAACAGTGATTTTTATGGGTAAATATCAACTTTTTTTACACGAAAATCATGCAATCGTTGGATACATATTCCCTCCCGCGTTTTACATTGCTCATTTTGAGTATTTTTAGAGCTTAATATTAGTTGTTTTTAAAACCGATTTTTCACACAGTCAGTGGCTACGTATTTCAGACAATGCATTTCTGCATGTAACGAGTTAATGATAAAATCATACAAATTTCAAGTTCGTTTAATATTGTTAATACGGACCCGGGCAACGCCGGGCGGGTCAACTAGTATATTATAAAGCAGAAGTTCTGAAACTTCCAAACGAGTGTTTTCAAAAACTACCCGATGGATTTTTTTGCCGATTGTATCATTCGATAGGAAATACCTTTCCGAAAGTTTATGATTCAAATTTACAGGGATAACTCTGATTTTTCGTAGTAAATTTCGTATTTTTCGGTTATTTTTGTCAAAAGGGTTGCCAGTAGCTGTTTTTGGCGAAAATTATAAATGCTAAAAGAATTAAAATGGCTATATCTATTAGAAATATTACAAATATCTTGCAAATAATAGCAGAAAACAACTACTGATAATATTAATAATAATAAAGAAAGACCGCTTACATGAGGCGTAATATTATGAAAATATATTTATGTTGAAAATGAAAAAAATATTTGTAATACTTAAAAAATAAATTAACGCGAAATATAACGATTGGTTCAACTTTTGGCGACTTATCCCTGGTGTTGGAATAAAAACATGAATTTCAGAAATTGATTAAATGAATTTTGAATGAGAGTTATTTCCCTTTTCATTATTTTCTTTCTCTTTTGTATCGAATTTCCGTATAATATAACTTACAGCAGAGAAAAGCAGATCTGATTGCAAGAGACACTGTAAGTTGTGCGTTACTATTCGTTTCTATACCATTTTCATCTTGCTTTTGTCACCAAAGAATGTGTTTTTAAGCCGAAAATGCACTACTGACTTAATGCCTGACTTAGGTTCTTAACGGTCGCAATAATGTTGTTTTATTTCAAGTGAAGATAATTTTTAGAGTATGTTTTAATATTCAATCGTAAATTATATAGATATGAGTATAACTCTTTTATTTCTTTTTGCAAATGTTATCATTGTTAATTTAATTTTTCTTGCGCCATTTCGTCAATTTCATTTACAGGAAAAATTTCAGTTTTAAAATTTAAAAACTGAAGAAGGAAAGATTACCCCATCGATTAAAAATCTACCCCCAAATTCCAAGATTAAATGTCAATAATGGATTATCGTAAATGTCACATTCACATGACATTAAGCATAATATAAATACTAATTATGTCATCAAGTGATTTTTAATTCGACATTTTATTCCTAATTTTATTTATGTTCTGCTGATTTGTTTTTCGTTATTTAAATGAAAATTTATGCTAATCTATATAATCTGATTAATAGTTTGGCGATTTGTATAATTTGGCGAAATTGGTCGGTGGTATAACCAAGTAGTACTGAAGGAAAAATTTTGCAATTCAAAGTAAATTTATGCAATTATGCGTTATTACTATAGATAAATTCAACATTTTGAAATGAAAAATTTCCGCTGAATAAAATTTACAAGTCTTTTTTAATTGACCATTTCCTCTTTAATATTTCTTCAATCAAACTTTCGCTATTCTCTTTCGCGCAGGCTAACAAAAATGTATTTTAAATATTTTATTAGATAAAACGTAAATAACATTTTTCTATATTTAAAAAAAAAAAAAAATTAAAATCTAATTCTACCATTATGTGTTTTACAGGACAAAATAGCAGAATTACTTTTAAAAATGGTTTTATCTGTTAATTGTATGTTATTTGTTTATTTGGGTGTTTGAATTTACTTTTGTCATCAAACAATGCGATTTTATACATAGAAGCCATAAGCCGGAGCGAGGTTCACAATTACTAAATTCTCTCACTCTCTTTTAAATGTGTGAGAGCATTTTTAGGATATTTTTTTTATGTTTAATTGTAAATATATAAATAGCAGTTATAGCAAAAAAAAAAAAAAAAAATGCGTTTAATGTTTAAATTTTAGTATAAATGTGTTCCTCATCCAAACTGTAAAATAATTTAATTGCAACTTTTTAAAGTTTTGGCACAGATGTCATATACGCACCACATTCCCACGATTGCAACAAAATGGCGATTTTATGCCACACATGGTAAACCGACTATGGTTATTTATTAATAAACTATTTATTAACTTTCATTTTGTTTTTTAAAATAATATAAATCATTTTGTTCTATAGCTATTAATTAAACTTTTTTATTTATTATTTTTTTTTCAACCAATACAAAATAATTAAAACATATTTATGAAATTGGTAATTAAAAACCAAGTTCTCCAAATTGGCGCCAGAAAACAATTGCGCCAATGTGGTGCATACACGACATCTGTGTCAAAGTTTTTTCTTATACATAAGTAGGGAAAATGCAGTATAAATACCCATTAAAGTTTTTTTCCAAATTGAAATTTTGTCACGGATTTGGTCATATACTCATCGAGGTATCTCACTGGTGCCAAAATGGCATTATTTGCCTCATATGGTAACCAGCTATAGTTGTTCATCTGATGATAAGTTGTTTATTTACTTTCATTTTTTTTCTTTTTTGAAATGATATTTGTTGTTTTGTTCTACAGTTACTTTTTATTTATTGTTAATTGCTGATTAAAATGCTAGAAAATAATAAAATATACATAAATTTCTTTGGTATTCTAAAACGAGGATTTTGTCACATTGTAGTTGCAAGATAATCCTGCTAAACTTATTGCGTATATGATGTCTGTGTAGGAATCTTTTGTGAAATATGAAAAGTGTAAATTGACTACTACTTGATCATCACGTCAAACAATTTCGCCAAATCGTTCGCCAAATTATACAAATTTACATAATTTTATCTTAAATAACTAAAGAGAAAATGCTTAAATACGAAAGAGCAAATAATTTTGTTTTCATTTTTCAGGAGGAAATTTTGCAATAATAAAGTAATTGTTGTAGTGAGAATTTTAATGTGTGTTTTTTTTATCGTTGGCAACTTGCTGTAACGAAAAATGTTTATTTTTTTCCCTACTATTGTTTTGTAAGAGCTGGTTTTGTGAAAGCCATGTTAAGATGGTATTCAAATTTTTGAACCCTTCCCAATTACCACCCCCTTGGGCCGATTTTGCCCATTTGCAATTCCCACTGAGATATTAACCAATTCAATGTACTTGACGAGTTTGAAGATGATTCTTGCATAATTGTGCCTTTTATCGCGTGGACAAAATTTAATATATATATAAACTTTTTAGATGGGAGTAGCTTTGGGTTCCTGACTTCACATAATGAAAAGTTATGAAGAAATTTTTCAGAAGTTGTACCATGGTAACGACTGTAATAATTAATATTTCTTCAGATAAGGGATAATTTTAAATCCTGTTGCCATAATGGTCTCATTTCGCTTCCAAATGTGCACTGTTACTAATAAACTAAAATAGTTACTTCTAAATAGCTGGTTTTTGCGCAACGTTTAAGATAATTTAATATCACAATGGTGTCTAAATCGTTTTCAGCAATGAGCAAGGTGCTGCTGGAGGTCCAAATTATTTAAAATACAAATTTAAATTCACCAGTTCGTTTCATCCACGGTTGATTTTGAAATATTGACCATCGCAGCGGGCATAGACTGCTAGTATACTTATAAAGCAGAAGCTCTGAAACTTCCACACGAGTGTTTTCAAAAACTACCCGATGGATTTTTTTGCCGATTATATCATTCGATAGGAAATATTTTTGCGGAGGTTTGTCATTCATATATACAGGGATAAGTATGATTTTTGATAATAAATTTTGTATTTTTCAGTTATTTTTGATGAAAGGGTTGCCAGTAGTTATTTTTTGGCGAAAATATCATTACTAAACAAATTAAAAATGATATATCTTTTAGAATAATTACAAACATCTGGCAAATAAAAGCAGAAAATAACTATTGATAATAATAATAATAATAATAATAATAATAATAATAATAATAATAATAATAAAGAAAAACCATTTAATGAGGCATGATATTATAAAAAATATATTTATCTTAAAAATAAAACAAATATTTGTAACGCTTAAAAAATAACTTAACGTGAAATATTACATTTGATGCAACATTTGGCGACTTATACTTGTATTAGAATAAAAAAAATAATTTGAAAATTTGATTAAATGAATTTTGAACGATATTTATTTTTCTTTCTATTATTTTCTTTCTCTTTTTTTTTGTCAAATTTCGATAGTATATAACTTACTCCAGAAAAAGGCAGATCTAATTATAAAAGTAATTGTGAGTTATATATTTGTTTCTTTGAGATTTTTTTTTTACTTTTGTCGGCAAAGAATTAAGCCAAAAATGCATATATCTAACATTAGGTCGCAATAATGTTGTTTTTTTCCAAAAGAAGATAATTTTTGGAGTATATTTTAGTATTCAATTGAAAATTCAATAAACATAAGTTAATATTTTAAAAATTGTAATCAAATATTTAAATTTTAGCTTTAGTGTGAAATTCTGCCACACACATATATATTGTAAAATAATGTCATTCTTTTTCAAAAGTTTTTCACCGCAATTTTGAAAATTTTAATCAACAAACATACTTTTTTTGCGCCATTTTGTCAAATTCTCTTCCAGGGAAAATTTGTTTTAAATTTACAAATTGAACAAGGAAATCTATGCAATTAAAAAGAAATTTATGCAATTTCGCGTTATTACTATTATATCCAAATGCTATTTATTATTTAGTTAATTATATTCAGTTCAGTTCAGTATCTTATAGTTCAGTTAATTATATCGATAAATTCAACATTTTGAAACAAAAATTGCCTGCTGAAAAAAATGTCACAGATGGCATATATGCAGCACACAGGAGCGATTGCAACAAAACGTCGATTTTATGTTCATATGGTAGCTCGGCTATTGTATATTTATTAATAAACTATTTAATCTTATTTAATTTTTTAAATTATGTAAACTTTTATTTTATAATTATTAACAAAACATTATTTATTTGATTTTATTTCTTTTTTTTTAAATAATAGAAAAGAATTAAAAAATATATATGTAACTGATATTTTTAAATGAGGTTTTCGCCAAATTGGCGTAAAAAAGGAAAAAAATGCACAAATGTGGTGCACATAAGGCATTTGTGCCAAAATATTTTACAAGTATGTTTTAATTAGCCATTTCTTCTTCAATTTTCTTCATATTTTTCCTGTGTTAGATAACATTTAAAATGATATTGGACTAATCTTTAATAATTGAGCACCGCCAAATAGCATATTTACTATATTATTGAAAGATTTATTGGCACAGATATTATATATCACCGAGGTAACTAATATACTTTAAATTGGCATTTATTTGTCTGAGATATATTAACCCGACTATTAATATTTATTTATCAATAAAATGCTTATTTACTTTATCATATATCATATATATTATAAAGCAGAAGTTCTGAAACTTCCAAACGAGTGTTTTCAAAAACTACCCGATGGATTTTTTTGCCGATTGTATCATTCGATAGGAAATATTTTTCCGAAGGTTTATGATCATAGAAGGCGGCAGCCTTCAAGTGACGCAGCTTTAAACCTACCATCGTCAAAACCTACCATCGTCATAAGGGTAGATGCGGAACTTCATATATACCGCTAACTCAACATCAAAGGAAATCGGAAAAGCCGCCTTCTAATAACTCAGCAAATATTGGTCAGAATGGTCCAATTTTTTTAATATAGTCTTATATTCCCAGTCTAATTCTATCCTATAATTTTTACATTTCTACGTGCCGTATATTTTTAGATCTCGATAACCATTTTAAAACTGAAATCAATGGTGTTTGTTCCTGATAATGAGATCTAGAAAACGGACTGGGAGATTTTATTAAAACTTATATATAATATAAATCTCTTTAAGATAGAGGGAATAAGACTTGCCTTGTTTCTAGGAAAACTCTTGTTTGTTATATATTGGTCTTGGAAAATTGGACTATATTAGCTCGCGGATTACATGTTATTCTATGGGTTAGCAGACGAAGACACTGCGAAAAGGCAAATGTACTTATGGTCACAGTTAAAGCACCCGCATCGAAGCAATAAATGTTTTTTAAACTACAAAAACATCTTATCATGTGCTTTAAAACATTCAATAAATATATATTAAATCAAATTTCTATTTATTTTGCCTTTATTTTTCGTAAGAAGAAAATATTAAGTTTCTTATATCGCATATTTCTGCATTTTGTGGAAAAAATATTTTGAATCCTTTTTTAAAATAGGAAAATATTTTTTAATTATACAAATTCAATATAATTTCGACTTACATATTTTTCTTTAAAGTTTTCAAACAAAAATTATTTTAAATCTTATAAATGTATGTATTCATACGCGTGGTGGCGCTACTTGTCTGGTTTTGTTTTGAATCCGAACCCGAACGCGGCAAGTTACACGGAGCATTTTTCATTCAGGTAGTAATATTCTTACATAATGTCCATTAAATTGATATAGAAAATGCACGAATTAAAAAATATAAACCAGACAAGATAGAATCATTAAGTAATTTTCAGGTTTTAATAATCCACATGTTGTTTCTTGTTACGCCAATTGAATCTCGCAATGTCAATATACAACGAATAAGCTCTGCAATAAAGTTAACCGGAGAATCTTGCAATGGATTATTAATTAGTACAGAATGTGTAACTTTGCAATAAATTTATTTGCTTGTATTTTTGAAGATTTATGGATTACAGTGTGGAGGCACGATATATTCAAAATTTTACGAGAATGCCAGTTAAAAATCTGGACTGCATTTTGTTTTGTTGTCAGTAATTTTGGGTGAAATGCAGTTTACTCTCCTTCGCCAAGGAACTTTTTATGTGTATTGTTTGATAAACAAAAAATATATAGAGGTAAAATTGTTTATTTTTTTAATTTTTTCGCTGCTTGAGCAAAGAATAGGTTTGCATTAATCATAATTAATAAACGGAAACTTACTGGCTTGCTTAAAGTATTGTTTTTAAATACAGGGTACAAAATACATGAATTTTCTTAAATCCCAGTTTATTTTATTAAAATTTGTCATTTCATGAAAATAACATTATTGCATATCATTTATCTTTGAGTTTAAGTGTTAAAACACTTTTCAATGTTTGCATTTTAACATGTTTTGCAGATAATACATTTTGTGAATTTCACAGAGTTGACTGTATTATACTCTATTATAAGCATTCATTATGATTTCTAGTACATTATTACATTCAAATTACTCTTTTTAAAAATGTAAACAAAAGATGAGCACATTATATTTGTGCAATGTCTGTTCCCAAGTTGCACACACTTGATGGACTTTACAATTTCTATATATTGCTTGTTTTAAACTTAAGTGAAATGTTGGCTAAAACATTTTCAGTTTCATAAATTATTTCAATTTGAAATATTTTAGTAATCGCTACTACTGTTATTCCGTTGACCAATTTCGCCAAATTATACATAATCACATATTTTTTTTTTTTTTTTTTAAATAATGAAAAAACAAATAATTAGTAAAATATTAATAAAAAGTCTAAATAAAAATCAATGACATTTTAAATATACAAATTGTATTTAATGTCATTGAATGTGACATTCACAATCATCCATTATTGGAATTTAATCTTATAGTTTGGCGATAATTTTTTGGTCGACGGGATAACCTAGTAGTACCTAGTAATCTATAAAGCTAACAAGTAACATTTATACAACATTTCATTAACTCGATTCCTCTTAAGTAAATTTGAATAAGCGACGGCAAAAATCCATTGCAAGATTCTCTGGTTAACTTTATTGCAGACTTTATTCATTGTATATTAAGACATTGCAAGATTGAATTGGCATAACAAGAAACATCCATGTGGATTATTAAAACCATGAAAATTACGTAATGATTCTATCATGTCTGATCGATGTTTTTTAATTTGTGCATTTTCTTTATCAATTCTATTCTAAATAAATAAATTCTACCTGAATGAAAAATGCTAATAACACCTTCTGATTCAAAACAAAACTAGACAAGTGGCACCTTCTTAATATGGAATATAATATAGAATGTATGAAAACTTATGAATTAGAGGGGGGAGGCAGAGTATATTCAAAATTTTATGAGAATGCCAGGTAAAAATCCTGTATTGTACTTTTTTTTGGTTTGTTGTCAAAAACTTTTTTCTCATGTCTATGAATAAATTACTCCTTGCACCAACATAAGATTTTGCTGTCAGTGGCACAGCCAAGGGGGTGGTTTTGTGATCTACATCCATGAATCGCAAAAAAAAAAAAAAAAAAGCAAATTGCATAAAAAATGGGAATTACATCCACAAATTGCTTAAAATGTGAAATACGTCCATGAATCATGTAAAAAAGAGAGAATTATATTCATAAATTGTATGAAAAATGCAAATTACGTCTATGAATCGTGTAGTAAAACATAAATTATGTTCATAAATCGCTCAAAAAACCCGAATTTTGGCGGCAAAAAGCTGAAACGGAAATTACCTCTATAAAACGCATAAAAATAGCGACTTGCATTCATGAATTGCATAAAAAATGTGAATTACGTTCATGAATCACTCAAAAAATGCAAATTACGTCCATGAATTGCATAAAAAATGTGAATTACGTTCATAAATCACTCAAAAAATGCAAATCACTTCCATGAATTTTGCAAAAAAACACGAATAACGTTCAGAAATTGCAAAAATGTGAATTACGTCCAAGAATTGGTAAAAAAAGCGAATTACATTCATAAATTCTATAAAAACACAAATAATGTCAATAAATCGATCAAAAAACTCAAATTTCGTCGATAAAAAGCTCAAAAGATGCAAATTATGTCTATGAATCGCATAAGTATAGCAAATTACGTCCATAAATCATGTAAAATGTAAATTACATTCATTAATCGCCTAAAAATCGCGAATTATGCCCATGAATCGCTAAAAAAAGCGAATTGCATAAAAAACATGAATTGGGTCCACAAATCACTCAAAACATGAATTACGTCCATGAATTGTTTAAAAAAGTGAGAATTACGTTCAGAAATTGTATGAAAAACACAAATTATGTCTATGAATCGTGTAGTAAAACGGGAATTATGTTCATAAATTGCTTAAAAAACACGAATTTTGGCAGCAGAAAGCTGAAACGCAAATTACGTTCATAAATCACTCAAAAAATGCAAATCACTTCCATGAATCGTGCAAAAAAGGACTAATAACATTCATAAATTACAAAAAATGCGAATTAGCTCCAGCAATTGGTAAAAAAAGCAAATTACATTCATAAATCCTATAAAAACACAAATAACGTCAATAAATCGATCAAAAAACGCAAATTTCGTCGTCAGAAAGCTCAAAAAATGAAAATTATGTCTACAAATCGCATAAATATAGCAAATTACATCCATAAATCATGTAAAATGTAAATTACATTCATTAATCGCATAAAAATCGCGAATTATGTCCATGAATCGCATAAAAAACGCGAATTGGGTCCACAAATCGCACAAAACGTGAATTACGTCCATGAATTGTTTAAAAAAGTGAAAATTACGTTCAGAAATTGTATGAAAAACACAAATTATGCCTATGAATTGTGTTGTAAAACGGGAATTATGTTCAGAAATCGCTCAAAAAATGCGAATTTTGGCAGCAGAAAGCTAAAATGCAAATTACGTCTATAAATCGCATAAAAATAGGGAATAGCGTTTTGCATTCATGATTTGCATAAAAAACGCGAATTACATTCATGAATCGCTCAAAAAATGCAAATTACGTCCATGAATTGCATAAAAATGTGAATTATGTTCATAAATCACTAAAAAAATGCGAATCACTTCCATGAATCATGCAAAAAAAAAAAGGAATAACATTCATAAATTGCAAAAAATGCGAATTATGTCCAAGAGTTGTGTAAAAAAGTGAATTACATTCATAAATCCTATAAAAACACAAATAACGTCAATAAATTGATCAAAAAACACAAATTTCGTCGACAGAAAGCTGAGAAAAACGTAAATTATGTCTATGAATTGCATAAAAATAGCAAATTACGTCCATAAATCATGTAAAATGTAAATTACATTCATTAATCGCATAAAAATTGCGAACTATGTCCATAAATTGCTCAAAAATGCAAATTACATTCATAAATCGCATAAAAAACATGAATGATGACCATGAATTGCACAAAAAATGCGAATTACACCCAACATTAAATTAATTTGCAGAAAGTTTTTGTTTTTATACAAGTCTGCCAACAAGAACCTACAAGATATCCTGAAACCCATTCTAAACCAACAAAAATTTAATGGAAAGATAAATTTGTCCAAGAAAGACAAAATAATTTCCATTGACATACATTGACCAGAATCGAAAAATTCTTATTGAAATCTATCCTATACACTCCAAAACCAGAAAGAAAAAAATCCCTCCAAGAGTAACTCAATCTATCTGCTGCAAAATAAAATACACTGAAATGCAACTGAACAAGAACCTGAAAATTACATTTGAAATCAAACCGAAACCAGATTCAACCCCCCCCCAAAAAAAAAAAAAATCCAACCATATCTCGATTCGGGAAAGAAAACTTAATTTCCGTAGATACGCGTGGTCAGAAATCTGGAAATTCCAATTAGTCTATGGGTTAGCAAACCTTAATTCAATCTGAAAAAAAAAAAAAAAAAAAAAAAAAAATCTGACAATCAGAGTTGTATAATATAGACGCACGCCATGTGCAGAAAAATTTATGAAGAAACAATTTTTATTTATTTATTTCGACAAAGAATTGCGTAAAAAAAAGTGTATCTCAACAAAGAATCATGTAAAAAAACCAAACATTTCGACAAAATACCACGCGAAAAACGTGAATTTCATCCAAAGACCGCAATAAAAACATACATTCAATCCATGAATCGCATAAAAAATACGAATTCCTTGCATGAATCGCATAAAAAATGTGAATTACATGCATGATTCGCATAAAAAATGTGAACTACATCCATGAATCGCTAAAAAAAAAAGCAAATTGCATAAAAAATGGGAATTACGTCCACAAATTGCTTAAAATGTGAATTACATCCATGAATCATGTAAAAAAGCGAGAATTATATTCATAAATTGTATGAAAAACGCAAATTACGTCTATGAAACGTGTAGTAAAACATGAATTACGTTTATAAATCGCTCAAAAAACACGAATTTTGGTGGCAGAAATCTAAAACGGAAATTACCTCTATAAAACGCATAAAAATACCGAATTGCGTTCATGAATTGCATAAAAACGTGAATTACTTTCATAAATCACTCAAAAAATGCGAATAACTTCCATGAAATGTGCAAAAAAAAAACACGAATAACGTTCATAAATTACAAAAAATGTAAATTACGTCCAAGAATTGGTAAAAAAATCGAATTACATTCATAAATCCTATAAAAACACAACGTCAATAAATCGATCAAAAAACACAAATTTCGTTGATAGAAAGCTCAAAAGATGCAAATTATGTCTATGAATAGCATAATTATAGCAAATTACGTCCATAAATCATGTAAAATGTATATTACATTCATTAATCGCATAAAAATCTCGAATTATGTCCATGAATCGCTCAAAAAAGAAGCAAATTGCATAAAAAACATAAATTGGGTCAAAAATTGCTCAAAACGTGAATTATGTCCATGAACTGTTTAAAAAAGTGAGAATTACGTTCAGAAATTGTATGAAAAACACAAATTATGTCTATGAATCGTGTAGTAAATCGGGAATTATGTTCATAAATCGCTCAAAAAGCACGAATTTTGGTGGCAGAAATCTGAAACGGAAATTACCTCTATAAAACGCATAAAAATACCGAATTGCGTTCATGAGTTGCATAAAAAATGTGAATTACGTTCATGAATTGCTCAGAAAACGCAAATTACATCCATGAATTGCATAAAAACGTGAATTACTTTCATAAATCACTCAAAAAATGCGAATCACTTCCATGAATTGTGCAAAAAAAACACGAATAACGTTCATAAATTGCAAAAAATGTGAATTACGTCCAAGAATTGGTAAAAAAAGCAAATTACATTCATAAATCCTTTAAAAACACAAATAACGTGAATAAATCGATCAAAAAACACAAATTTCGTTGATAGAAAGCTCAAAAGATGCAAATTATGTCTATGAATAGCATAAGTATATCAAATTACGTCCATAAATCATGTAAAATGTATATTACATTCATTAATCGCATAAAAATCTCGAATTATGTCCATGAATCGCTCAAAAAAGAAGCGAATTGCATAAAAAACGTAAATTGGGTCCACAGATTGCTCAAAACGTGAATTACGTCCATGAATTGTTTAAAAAAGTGAGAATTACGTTCAGAAATTGTATGAAAAACACAAATTATGTCTATGAATCGTGTAGTAAATCGGGAATTACGTTCATAAATCACTCATAAAATGCGAATCACTTCCATGAATCATGCAAAAAAAATACTAATAACATTCAGAAATTACAAAAAATGCGAATTAAGTCCAACAATTGGTAAAAAAAAGCGAATTACATTCATAAATCCTATAAAAACGCAAATTTCGTCGACAGAAAGCAAAAAAAATGCGAATTATGTCTACGAATTGCATAAATATAGCAAATTACATCCATGAATCATGTAAAATGTAAATTACATTCATTAATCGCATAAAAATCGCGAATTATGTCCATGAATCGCATAAAAAACGCAAATTGGGTCCACAAATCGTCAAAACGTGAATTACGTCCATGAATTGTTTAAAAAAGTGAGAATTACGTTCAGAAATTGTATGAGAAACACAAATTATGTCTATGAATCGTGTAGTAAAACGGGAATTATGTTCATAAATCGCTCAAAAAACACGAATTTTGGCAGCAGAAAGCTGAAACGCAAATTACGTCTATAAATCGCATAAAAATAGCGAATAGTGTTTTGCATTCATGAATTGCATAAAAAACGCGAATTACATATCGCTCAAAAAACACAAATTACGTCCATGAAACGCATAAAAACATGAATTACATTCATAAATCACTCAAAAAATGCAAATCACTTCCATGAATCGTGCAAAAAAACACTAATAACGTTCATAAATTACAAAAAATGCAAGTTACGTCCAAGATTTGGTAAAAAAAGCAAATTACATTCATAAATCCTATAAAAACACAAATAACGTCAATAAATTGATCAAAAAACACAAATTTCGTCGACAGGAAGCTGAAAAAAATGTAAATTATGTCTATGAATTGCATAAAAATAGCAAATTACGTCCATAAATCATGTAAAATGTAAATTACATTCATTAATCGCATAAAAATTGCAAATTATGTCCATAAATTGCTCAAAAATGCAAATTACATTCATAAATCGCATAAAAAACACGAATGATGACCATGAATTGTGCAAAAAATGCGAATTACACCCAACATTAAATTAATTTGCAGAAAGTTTTTGGTTTTATACAAGTCTGCCAACAAGAACCTACAAGTTATCCTTAAACCCATTCTAAACCAACAAAAATTTAATGGAAAGATAAATTTGTCCAAGAAAGACAAAATAATTTCCATTGACATACGTTGACCAGAATCGAAAAATTCCTATTGAAATCTATCCTATACAATCCAAAACCAGAAAGAAAAAAATCTCTCCAAGAGTAACTCAATCTATCTGCTGTAAAATAAAATACATTGAAATGCAACTGAACAAGAACCTGAAAATTACATTTGAAGTCAAACCGAAACCAGATTCAACCCCCCCCCTCCCCCCCCCAAAAAAAAAATTATCCAACCATATCTCGCTTCGGGAAAGAAAACTTAATTTCCATAGATATGCGTGATCAGAAATCTGGAAATTCCAATTAGTCTATCTTAAACCTAATCTGAACCTGAAAAAAGAAATTCCATATAACCGGAGCCCAGTATTCTATACAGGACTAAATATTTTCCATTAAAGCGCAACCTGACCAGAACTTGAAAATTCCATTTGAATTGAACCTGATTGAAACCTGAAAAAAATTTCCATCGAACCTTAACCTAATCCGAAAAAGAGAAAATTATTTCTGCCGATACACACTGACAAGAGTCTGAAAGTTAACATGAAACCTAATCCAAACCCGAAAAGGAAAAAAACAATGGAAACACAAGTCTGTCCAAGAAAGACCAAATAATTTCTGTCCACATACACTGACAAGAATTTCAGTTGAAATCTATCCTAAACCCAGTTCAAACACTACCCCACCCCCCCCCACCCCAAAAAATTCCAATTGCAACCCAATTTATCTGCGACAAAATAATATACTTGAAATGCAACTCAACAAGAACCTGAAAATTCCATTTGAAGTCAATCCGAAACCAGATTCAATCCCCCCCCCCCCAAAAAAAAAAATATATATATTTAATCAAATCAAGATTTTAGAAAAAAAAAGAACAATTTATGTCGATATGTATTGACCAGATCATAGAAATTCCAATAGAAGTCTATCTCAAACCCGATCCGAATAACCTGAAACCCAATCCAATCCCCCCCCCCAAAAAAAAAAAAGTAAAATAAAAAAATTGGGAAATAAAAATCTGTTCAAGAAAGACAAAATAATTTCCGTCCCCATCCACTGACCAGAATTGAAAACTAGTACTTGAAATGCAACTCGGCAAGAACCTGAAAATTCCAATTCAAGTCAAACTGAATCGAGATTCAAACCCGAAAAAAAAACCAAAAACAATTATCTAACCAAATCAAGATTTTTAGAAAAAAAATTATGTAAATACGTACAGACTAGAGCATGGAAATTTTAATAAAATCTTAAACCCGATACAATCTCCCCCCCCCCCCTTACATAACTAACAAGAAGCCTTGATGACCCCACAAAACATAACAAACAAGAACGAAGAGTCATGCATACTGCATCGATTATGATGCATTTTCTGACTCATTCTGAATATTGTAAACTTATTGTCATTCATGTACAATAATTTTACCATTCTGTGCAAAAAAAACAAAGCATAATTAACGAGAGTAAAAAATTTTCCATTAAACATGTTTATATACTTTCCATTTTATTCTGAATGCTTTAAACCTATCAGTTTCATCTTTGTACAGTAATCTTCCCATCCAAATCTCTCCCCCCCCCCCTGTTTATACATGTTTCGTGCAAACAGCAAAACATAAATAAACTAACAAGAATGAAAAGTTACACATACAGTATAGATTATGAAACACTTTCCAACACATTTTCATTATTGTAAGCCTATCATTTTAATCCATTTGCAGTAATTTTACCACTCTATATAAAGAACAAATCATAATTAACAAGAAAGAAAAACCTGTGTGCAACATAGATTATGAAACACTTTCCAGCATATTCTGAATATTGTAACGGATATAGTCTTAATCAATCTGCAATATTACCAACCTATACAAAGGTTGAAACATAATTAACAAGAATCATGCACGCAGCATAGATTATGAAATACTTTCCAGCACATTCTGAATATTGTATTCCTGATCATTTTAATCCATCTGCAGTATATGTATCATTATGTGTAAAGAATAAACATTGTTAACTAGAATGAGAAATGATACATACAGCATAGATTATGAAATCGTTTTTTAGAAATACAGTGCTGAATGTACATTACTTTCTTATCTTATACTAACGTACTTTACTACAGAGTTGTTTTTAACGAAATCAAGTAGCACAGCAAATATTAATAATAAAATATGAAATATCTTTTTTTAAGTGGGTGGGGGAGGGGTAATTAAAGGTGATCAGAAATCATGAATATGAATTCTTTGCATTAGTCTTTAATTTTTTGTTTTTATCTTTTTATTATTAACCTAAAAAAAGCACTGATATCAGTACAAAAAATCCTGAACGGGTTAAAAGCTTGTGACGCAGTACTTTATCTTATATATCTAAGAATTTTAAATTTGGGACTTAAAACTAATGATATCAAAATTTATGTGACGCTATGCTATTAATTAATATATACATATATTAAAATTTATTAATTAAGGTTTTATCAATTACATCTTTCATAAATTCAAAATATGAATCTTAAAAGATATGTTATCAAAATTTAAGTGACGCCTTGACGAGGCTTTAAACAATGTTTTAAAATTCCATTTATTTATTTAATGTCTAAATACATTTTCATATCTAAACAATACTTTTCATTTTCCAATACACTGTTAAATACATCACTTTGACTGAATATATATAATGCACTGAAATATATTTATTTGAATAAATAGATTTATCTTTTGGGCTACGCTATCCAAAATCAAAAACAACATTTGAATACATATTTTTTGCGTCATTGTATCTATTTGCATCTATTTAACTTACTTTGGATACAATGACGCAAAAAATATTTATTCAAATGTTATTTTTGATTTTGGATAGCGTAGCCCAAAAGATAAATCTATTTATTCAAATAAATATATCTCAGTGCATTATATATATTCAGTGAAAGTGATGTATTTAACAGTGTATTGGAAAATGAAAAGTATTGTTTAGATATGAAAATGTATTTAGACAATAAATAAATAAATGGAATTTTAAAACATTGTTTAAAGCCTCGTCAAGGCGTCACTTAAATTTTGATATCATATCTTTTAAGATTCATATTTTGAATTTATGAAAGATGTAATTAATAAAACCTTAATGAATAAATTTTAATATATGTATATATTAATTAATAGCATAGCGTCACATAAATTTTGATATCATTAGTTTTAAGTCCCAAATTTAAAGTTCTTAGATATATAAGATAAAGTGCTGCGTCACAAGCTTTTAACCCGTTCAGGGTTTTTTGTACTGATTCAAATTTACAGGGACAACTCTGATTTTTCGTAGTAAATTTCGTATTTTTCGGTTATTTTTGACAAAAGGGTTGCCAGTAGTTGTTTTTGGCGAAAATTATAATTCCTAAAAGAATTAAAATGGCTATATCTATTAGAAATATTACAAATATCTTGCAAATAATAGCAGAAAATAACTGCTGATAATATTAATAATAATAAAGAAAGACCTCTTAAATGAGGCGTAATATTATAAAAATATATTTATCTTGAAAAGAAAAAAATATTTGTAATGCTTAAAAAATAAATTAACGCGAAATATAACAATTGGTTCAACTTTTGGCGACTTATCCCTGGCGTTAGAATAAAAACATGAATTTCAGAAATTGATTAAATGAATTTTGAATGAGAGTTATTTCTTTTTTATTGTTTTCTTTCTCTTTTTTATCGAATTTCCGTATAATATAACTTACAACAGAAAAAAAGCAGATCTGATTGTAAAAGACACTGTAAGTTGTGAGTTACTATTCGTTTCTATACCATTTTCATATTGCTTTTGTCGCCAAAGAATGTGTTTTTAAGCCGAAAATGCACTACTGACTTTTGATGCCTGACTTAGGTTCTTAATGATCGCAGTAATGTTTTTTTTTTTTGTTTTGTTTTTGTTTTTATTTTTATTTTTTTTTCAAGTAAAGATAATTTTCAGAGTATATTTTAATATTCAATCGTAAATTATATAGATATGAGTATAACTCTTTTATTTCTTTTTGCAAATGTTTTTATTGTTAATTTAATTTTCCTTGCGCCATTTCGTCAATTTCACTTACAGGAAAAATTTCAGTTTTAAAATTTAAAAACTGAAGAAGGAAAGATTACCCCATCGATTAAAAATCTACCGCTAAATTCCAAGATTAAATGTCAATAATGGATGATCATAAATGCCACATTCACTTGACATTAAGCATAATTTTAATTATGTCATCAAGTGATTTTTAATTCGACATTTTATTTCTACTTTTCTATATGCTCTGCTAATTTGTTTTGCGTTATTTAAATGAAAATTTATGCTAATCTATATAATCTGGCTAATAGTTTGGCGATTTGTATAATTTGGCGAAATTGGTCGACAGTATAACCAAATAGTACTGAAGGAAAAATTTTGCAATTCAAAGTAAATTTATGCAATTATGCGTTATTACTATAGATAAATTCAACATTTTGAAATAAAAAATTCCCGCTGAATAAAATTTACAAGTCTTTTTTAACTGACCATTTTTTCTTCAATATTTCTACAATCAATATTTTTCTATTCTCTTTCGCGCAGGCTAACAAAATGTATTTTAAATGTTTTATTAGATAAAACGTGTAAATAACATTTTTCTATTTTTTAAAAAATATTTTTAAAATCTAATTCTACCATAATGTGTCTTACAGGACAAAATAGCAGAATTACTTTTAAAAATGATTTTATCTGTTAATTGTATGTTATTTGTGTGTTCGAATTTACTTTTGTCATCAAATAATGCGATTTTATACCAAGAAGGCATAAGCCGGAGCGATGTTGACAATTACTAAATTCTCTCACTCTCTTTTAAATGTGTGAGAGCATTTTTATGATATTTTTTATGTTTAATTGTAAATACATAAAAAGCAGTTATAGCAAAAAAAAAAAAAAAAAAAAAATGCGTATAATGTTAAATTTTAGTATAAATGTCTTCCTCATCCAAACTGCAAAATAATTTAATCGCAACTTTTTAAAGTTTTGGCGCAGATGTCATATACGCACCACATTCGCACGATTGCAACAAAATGGCGATTTTATGCCTCACATGGTAAACCGACTATGGTTGTTTATTTATTAATAAACTATTTATTAACTTTCATTTTTTTTAAATAATATAAATCATTTTGTTCTATAGCTATTAATTAAACTTTTTTATTTTTTTTTAAATAATATAAAATAATTAAAAAATATTTATGAAATTGGTAATTAAAAACCAAGTTCTCCAAATTGGCGCCAGAAAAAAAAATGCGCCAATGTGGTGCATACATGACATCTCTGTCAAAGTTTTTTCACTATACATAAGTAGGAAAAATGCAGTATAAATAACGATTAAAGTTTTTTCCAAGTATGGAAATTTTGTCACAGATTTGGTCATATACTCATCGAGGTAACTCACTGGCGCCAAAATGGCATTATTTGCCTCATATGGTAACCCCAGCTATAGTTGTTTATCTGATGATAAGTTGTTTATTTACTTTTATTTTCTTTTTTGAAATGATATTTGTTGTTTTGTTCTACAGTTACTTTTTTATTTATTGTTAATTTCTGTTTAAAATGATAGAAAATAATAAAATATAGATAAGTTTTTTTTGGTATTCTAAAACGAGGATTTTGCCGCATTTTAGTTGCAAGAAAATCGTGCTAAACCTATTGCGTATATGATGTCAGTGTAGGAATCTTTTGTGAAATATGAAAAGTGTAAATTGGCTACTACTTGATTATCACGTCAACCAATTTCGCCAAATCGTTCGCCAAATTATACAAATTTACATAATTTTATCTTAAATAACTAAAGAGAAAATGCTTAAATACGAAAGAGCAAATAATTTTGTTTTCCTTTTTCAGGAGAAAATTTTGCAAGAATAAAGTAATTGTTGTAGTGAGAATTTTAATGTGTGTTTTTTTATCGTTGGCAACTTGCTGTAATGAAAAATGTTTATTTTTTTCCGGCCATTATTTTGTAAGAGCTGGTTTCGTCAAAACCATGTTAAGATGGTATTCAAATTTTTGAACCCTTCCCAATTACCACCCCCTTGGGCCGATTTTGCTCATTAGTAATTCCCAATGAGACATTAGCCATCGCAATGTACTTGGCGAGTTTGAAGATGATTGTTGCACAATTGTGCCTTTTATCGCGCGGACAAAATTTAATATAATGAACTTTTTTAGGTGGGAGTAGCTTTGGGTTCCTAGCATCACATAATGAAAAGTTTTGAAGGGATTTTTCAGAAGTTGTACCATGGTAACGACTGCAATAATTAATATTTCTTCAGATATGGGAAAATTTTAAATCCTGTTGCCATAATGGTCTCATTTCGTTTCCAAATGTGCACTAATAGTAATAAACTAAAATAGTTACTTCTAAATAGCTGGTTTTTTTGCAACGTTTATGATAATTTAATGTCACAATAGTGTCTTAATCGTTTTCAGCAATGAGCAAGGTGTTGCTGGAGGTCCAAATTATTTAAAATTCAAATTTAAATTCACCAGTTCGTTTCATGCACGGTTGATTTTGAAATATTGACCAGCGCAGCCGGAATAGACTGCTAGTCATATATATTATAAAGCAGAAATTCTGAAACTTCCAAACGAGTGTTTTCAAAAACTACCCGATGGATTTTTTTGCCGATTGTATCATTCGATAGGAAATATTTTTCCGAAGGTTTATGATGCAAATTTACAGGGATAACTCTGATTTTTCATAGTAAATTTCGTATTTTTCGGTTATTTTTGACGAAAGGGTTGCCAGTAGCTGTTTTTGGCGAAAATTATAATTTCTAAAAGAATTAAAATGGCTATATCTATTAGAAATATTACAAATATCTTGCAAATAATAGCAGAAAATAACTACTGATAATATTAATAATAATAAAGAAAGATCGCTTACATGAGGCGTAATATTATAAAAATATACTTATCTTGAAAATGAAAAAAATATTTGTAATGCTTAAAAAATAAATTAACGCGAAATATAACAATAAGTTCAAATTTTGGCTACTTATCCCTGGCATTAGAATAAAAACACGAATTTAAAAAATTGATTAAACGAATTTTGAATTTTTGCTATTTCCCTTTTTATTATTTTCTTTCTCTTTTTTATCGAATTTCCGTATAATATAACTTGCAGCTGGAAAAAGCAGATCTGATTGTAAAAGACACTGTAAGTTGTGAGTTACATATTCGTTTCTATACGATTTTCATCTTGCTTTTGTCGCCAAAAAATTTGTTTTTAAGCCGAAAATGCACTATTGACTTAATGCCTGACATAGGTTCTTAATGGTCGCTATAATGTTGTTGTTTTTCAGGTGAAGATAATTTTTAGAGTACATTTTAATATTTAATCGTAAATTATATAGATAGGAGTATAACTCTTTTATTTCTTTTTGCAAATGTTTTTATTGTTAATTTAATTTTTCTTGCGCCATTTCGTCAATTTCACTTACAGGAAAAATTATTGTTTTAAAATTTAGAAACTGAAGAAGGAAAGATTATCCCGTCGATTAAAAATCTACCGCCAAATTCCAAGATTAAATGTCAATAATGGATGATCATAAATGTCACATTCACTTGACATTAAGCATAATATAAATATTAATTATGTCATCAAGTGATTTTAAATTCGACATTTTATTTCTACTTTTAGATATGCTCTGCTAATTTGTTTTTCGTTATTTAAATGAAAATTTATGCTAATCTATATAATCGGGCTAATAGTTTGGCGATTTGTATAATTTGGCGAACTTGGTCGACGGTATAACCAAGTAGTACTGAAGGAAAAATTTTGCAATCCAAAGGAAATTGATGCAATTATGCGTTATCTTATACTATAATGCGAGCAAAAATTGTGTGTGTGTGTGTGTGTCTGTGTGGGTAAATTTTTTCTCAAAAACGGCTCTAACAATTTTCGCAAAAATTTGGATTTTACCATTTTCGGGCACGAGAAGACCATTGGGCTAGGTCACATGTTCGAGAAAATTCGATTATTGGGTCATTTTGGGTCATAATGGGTCAAGATCAAGCTATTTATATCTAGAGAACGGCTGGATCGATTTTAAGGAAATTTTGTATCCAATCGTTTTTTGGCACGAGAAAACAATTGAGCTGGGTCACATGTTCGAAAAATTTGGATTAGTGGGTCATTTTTGGGTCATTGTGGGTCAAGCCATTTTTATTTAAAAAACGGCTCTAACGATTTCGACCAAATTTTATATTTTATCGTTTTGGATTACAATAAGACCATTGGATTAGGTAACATGTTCGAGAAAATTCGGTTAGTGGGTCATTTTTGGGGTCATTGTGGGTCATGCTATTTTTATCTAGAGATTTTCTCACGCAATTTTGACTAAAAATTCCATTCTATGGTTTTCGGGCACGAGAAGAACATTGGGCTAGGTTACATGTTCGAAAAAAAAATTAATGGATCATATTGGGTCATTAAGTGTCTGGGTCAAGCTATTTATATTTAAAGAACCGCAGAATCAATTTCATCGAAATTTTGCCTGTAATAGTTTTTTGACACGAGAAAGCTAATGGACTAAGTCACACGATCGAGAGATTCCGATTATAAGAGTCATTTGTGGGTCATGAAGGGTCATAATGGGTCATGGTCAAGCTATAGCTAAAGAACAGGTGGATCGATTTTAACGAAATTTTGTATACAACATTTCTTTGACATGAGAAAACTATTGGGTTAGGTCTCAGTTCGAGAAATTTCGATTACTGGGTCATTTTGGGTCATAAAAGGTCTGGGTCAAGCTATTTATATATAAAGTACGACAGTATCAAATTTAATGAAATTTTGTATGTAAGTTTTTTGACACGAGAAAATTAATGGGCTTCTCACATGTTTGAAAGATTTCGATTATAAGAGTCATTTATGGGTCATGATGGGTCATAACGGGTCATGTCAAGCTATATCTAAAGACATGTGGATCAATTTTAACGAAATTTTGTATACAACATTTTTTGGCACGAGAAAATCATTGGGCTAGGTGACATGATCGAGAAATTTCGATTAATGGGTCATTTTGGGTCATAAAGGGTCTGGGTCAAGTTATTTATATTTAAAGAACGGCAGGATCGAGTTTAACGAAATTTTGAGTGTTACAATATTTGTACACGAAAAAACTAATGGGCTAAGTCACATGTTCGAAAGATTTCGATTATAAGGGTCATTTGTGGGTCATGATGGGTCATGGTCAAGCTATATCTAAAGAACGGGTGAATCGATTTTAACGAAATTTTGTATAAAGCATGTTTTTGGCACGAGAAAATCATTGGGCTATGTCACATGTTCGAGAAATTTCGATTAGTGGGTCACTTTTGGGTTATTCTAATTTTATCTAGACAATGTTTCGCGCAAATTTGACTAAATTTTATATTCTATCGTTTTCGGACACAAGAAAATCATTGGGTTAGGTCAGATGTTTGAGAAAACTCGATTAATGAGTCATTTTGGGTCATAATGGCTCAAGGCCAAACTATTTATACCTAAAAATTGGCTCAATCGATTTTATCTAAATTTTGTATTTAACGTTTTTCGACACGCAAAAATTAATGAACTAAGTCACATTTTCGAGAGATTTCGATATAACTGTCATTTGTGGGTCATGCTAATTTTATCTAAAAAATTGTTTTTCACCATTTTGAGTACATTTTCTATTATATCGTTTTCGGGCAAAAGAAAACCATTGAGATAGGACACATGCACGTAACAATTCAATTAGTGGGTCGTTTTAGGTCTTAATGGGTTCGGGTCATTCTAATTACGTATAACAACGATTCAGTCAATTTTACCTAAATTTTGCAACGGAACGTCTTTTGTCACGAGAAGACTATTGAGCTGAGTTGCATATTAAACAAAATTATATTAGTGGGTCATATCGCTTCATTACTGAATGCTGTCAAGCTAATTTTACTTAAGAAATGGCTTAAACGATTTTGATTCATTTTATACTCTACTGTTTTTGATTACCTGAAGACCATTGAGCTAAGTCACATGTTTCATCACATGTAATTAGTGGATCATTTGGGTAATAAAGGTCAGGATCATGAGACTATGGCAAAAGCCAATAAGTTGGCGATATTTGACAAAATACAGGCAAAATTTGGCCGAAAAATCGACTATTAAGGTTACGAAACCAAAACACATATTTGTCACCAAATGAAAGAATGTGTCCAAATTTGGTTATATCTGGCAAAAAATATTGTCTTTCAGAATGTGAAGAAATTTCTTATACATTCTTAATAGTCTTCGAGATGCATAGTTAAACTAACCAGAGTCGAGCTAAAAAAGTGATTTGGATTGATGTCCTTTCGTTGTAAATTTTAAAATAAAATAAAATTCATGAACATGTGCATACAAACATAGTTTTCTTATTGCTTGTTTTTGTAAATAATACTATTATTAATAACATGTTTTACAGTGTAATAATACTTTATCGCGTTGAACACAAAGTTAATTTTGACCGAGCTGAGCTCGGTCACCCCTGCTAGTTACTATTTATTAATGCAACATTTTGAAATAAAAAATTCCTGCTGAATAAAATTTACAAGTCTTTTTTAATTAACCATTTCCTCTTCAATATTTCTTCAATCAATATTTCGCTATTCTCGAGCAGGCTAAAAAAAATGTATCTTAAATATTTTATTAGATAAAACGTAAATAAAATTTTTCTATTTTTTTTTTTTTAATATTTTTAAAATTTAATTCTACCATTATGTGTCTTACAGGACAAAGTAGCAGAATTACTTTTAAAAATGGTTTTATCTGTTAATTGTATGTTATTTGTTTATTTGGGTGTTTGAATTTACTTTTGTCATCAAAAAATGCCAGTTTATACCAAGAAGGCATAAGCAGGAGCGATGTTCGCAATTACTAAATTCTCTCACTATCTTTTAAATGTGTGAGAGCATTTTTAGGATATTTTTTTATGTTTAATTGTAAATATATCAGTACAAAAAACCCTGAACGGGTTAAAAGCTTGTGACGCAGCACTTTATCTTATATATCTAAGAATTTTAAATTTGGGACTTAAAACTAATGATATCAAGATTTATGTGACGCTATGCTATTAATTAATATATACATATATTAAAATTTATTCATTAAGATTTTATCAATTACATCTTTCATAAATTCAAAATATGAATCTTAAAAGATATGATATCAAAATTTAAGTGACGCCTTGACGAGGCTTTAAACAATGTTTTAAAATTCCATTTATTTATTTATTGTCTAAATACATTTTCATATCTAAACAATACTTTTCATTTTCCAATACACTGTTAAATACATCACTTTCACTGAATATATATAATGCACTGAAATTTATTTATTTGAATAAATAGATTTATCTTTTGGGCTACGCTATCCAAAATCAAAAACAACATTTGAATACATATTTTTTGCGTCATTGTATCCAAAGTAAGTTAAATAGATGCAAATAGATACAATGACGCAAAAAATATGTATTCAAATGTTGTTTTTGATTTTGGATAGCGTAGCCCAAAAGATAAATCTATTTATTCAAATAAATAATTTTCAGTGCATTATATATATTCAGTGAAAGTGATGTATTTAACAGTGTATTGGAAAATGAAAAGTATTGTTTAGATATGAAAATGTATTTAGACAATAAATAAATAAATGGAATTTTAAAACATTGTTTAAAGCCTCGTCAAGGCGTCACTTAAATTTTGATATCATATCTTTTAAGATTCATATTTTGAATTTATGAAAGATGTAATTGATAAAATCTTAATGAATAAATTTTAATATATGTATATATTAATTAATAGCATAGCGTCACATAAATTTTGATATCATTAGTTTTAAGTCCCAAATTTAAAATTCTTAGATATATAAGATAAAGTGCTGCGTCACAAGCTTTTAACCCGTTCAGGGTTTTTTGTACTGATATCAGTGCTTTTTCTAGGTTAATAATAAAAAATAAAAACAAAAAATTAAAGACTAATGCAAAGAATTCATTTTCATGATTTCTGATCACCTTTAATTACCCCTCCCCACCCACTTAAAAAAAGATATTTCATATTTTATTATTTATATATGCTGTGCTACTTGATTTCGTTAAAAACAACTCTGTAGTAAAGTACGTTAGTATAAGATAAGAAAGTAATGTACATTCAGCACTGTATTTCTAAGAAAGGATTTCATAATCTATGCTGTATGTATCATTTCTCATTCTAGTTAACTATGTTTATTCTTTACACATGATGATACATATACTGCAGATGGATTAAAATGATCAGGAATACAATATTCAGAATGTGCTGGAAAGTATTTCATAATCTATGCTGCGTGCATGATTCTTGTTAATTATGTTTCAACCTTTGTATAGGTTGGTAATATTGCAGATTGATTAAGACTATATCCGTTACAATATTCAGAATATGCTGGAAAGTGTTTAATAATCTATGGTGCACACAGGTTTTTCTTTCTTGTTAATTATGATTTGTTCTTTATATAGAGTGGTAAAATTACTGCAAATGGATTAAAATGATATGTTTACAAAAATGAAAATGTGTTGGAAAGTGTTTCATAATCTATACTGTATGTGTAACTTTTCATTCTTGTTAGTTTATTTATTTTTTGCTGTTTGCACAAAACATATATAAACTAACAGGGGGGGGAGAAGATTTGGATGGGAAGATTACTGTACAAAGATGAAACTGATAGGTTTAAAGCATTCAGAATAAAATGGAAAGTACAGTAGACTCCCTCAAATCCGCAAACCAGAAATCCGCAACTCTCTAAAATCCGCACATACTTTATGGATATAAACAATGAAACTTTCAGATTGGATATTTGGACAAAATGTGATTTTTTAAATTTTGTATCAATTCCATATATTTTTTAATTTTTAATTTTCTCAATAATACTCTATTCATGTTTTTTTTTTTTTTTTTTTTTTTTTTCATGAAGGAAGAAAAATTAAAAAAAAAAATCAAGATATTGCTGATATCACTGGTAATCACAATTTTCTTACCAAATATATTTATGCATTAATCAAGATTTTTTGGTTACTAAGCCTGGCTAAACTTTAAAAAAAAATCCTTATTTTATGATTTTGATGTGAATTAGTAATGTACTTTTATGAGGCAAGTTTTGTTGAATAATTTTGGAAAAATATATTTAATTTTTATAATGAATATTTAATCATACACTATTGATCATTAACTTGATCTTTGCTTTTAATATTTTAATCATTTTAAAAATTATCTAAATTTTTATTATTTTCATTTATTATTTATTTTAACATTTTATTATATTGTTAGTATTCATTATAGTCCTGAATGCACTATTAATTGCACTCAAATTACTGTTTAAAAAACGTAAACAAAGCAATGACGAGAAATCCGCAAAATTCTAAAATCCGCACAACCTCTGGTCCCAAGCTGTGCGGATTTGAGGGAGTCTACTGTATATAAACATGTTAAAGGAAAATTTTTTACTCTCGTTAATTATGCTTTGTTTTTTTGCACAGAATGGTAAAATTATTGTACATGAATGACAATAAGTTTACAATATTCAGAATGAGTCAGAAAATGCATCATAATCGATGCAGTATGCATGACTCTTCGTTCTTGTTAGTTATGTTTTGTGGGGTCATCAAGGCTTCTTGTTAGTTATGTAAGGGAGGGGGAGGAGTTTGTATCGGGTTTAAGATTTTATTAAAATTTCCATGCTCTAGTCTGTACGTATTTACATAATTTTTTTTTTCTAAAAATCTTGATTTGGTTAGATAATTGTTTTTGGTTTTTTTTTCGGGTTTGAATCTCGATTCAGTTTGACTTGAATTGGAATTTTCAGGTTCTTGCAGAGTTGCATTTCAAGTACTAGTTTTCAATTCTGGTCAGTGGATGGGGACAAAAATTACTTTGTCTTTCTTGAACAGATTTTTATTTCCTAATTTTTTTATTTTACTTTTTTTTTTGGGGGGGGGGGGATTAGATTGGGTTTCAGGTTATTCTGATCGGGTTTGAGATAGACTTCTATTGGAATTTCAATGATCTTGTCAATACATATCGACATAAATTGTTCTTTTTTTTCTAAAATCTCGATTTGATTAATTTTTTTTTTTTTTGGGGGGGGGGGGGGGGGATTGAATCTGGTTTCGGATTAACTTCAAATGGAATTTTCAGGTTCTTGTTGAGTTGCATTTCAAGTATATTATTTTGTCGCAGATAAATTGGGTTACAATTGGAATTTTTTTTTTTTTTTTTTGGGGGGGGGGTAGTGTTTGAACTGGGTTTGGGATAGATTTCAATTGAAATTCTTGTCAGTGTATGTGGACAGAAATTATTTGGTCTTTCTTGGACAGACTTGTGTTTCCATTGTTTTTTCCTTTTCGGGTTTGGATTAGGTTTCATGATAACTTTCAGACTCTTGTCAGTGTGTATCGGCAGAAATAATTTTCTCTTTTCCGGATTAGGTTAAGGTTCGATGGAAATTTTTTTCAGGTTTCAATCAGGTTCAATTCAAATGGAATTTTCAAGTTCTGGTCAGGTTGCGCTTTAATGGAAAATATTTAGTCCTGTATAGATACTGGGCTCCGGTTGTATGGAATTTCCTTTTTCAGGTTCAGATTAGGTTTAAGATAGACTAATTGGAATTTCCAGATTTCTGATCACGCATATATATGGAAATTAAGTTTTCTTTCCCAAATCGAGATATGGTTGGATAATTTTTTTTTTTTGGGGGGGGGGGGGGGTTGAATCTGCTTTCGGTTTGACTTCAAATGTAATTTTGAGGTTCTTGTTCAGTTGCATTTCAATGTATTTTATTTTGCAGCAGATAGATTGAGTTACTCTTGGAGGGATTTTTTTCTTTCCGGTTTTGGATTGTATAGGATAGATTTCAATAGGAATTTTTCGATTCTAGTCAATGTATGTCAATGGAAATTATTTTGTCTTTCTTGGACAAATTTATCTTTCCATTAAATTTTTGTTGGTTTAGAATGGGTTTCAGGATAACTTGTAGGTTCTTGTTGGCAGACTTGTATAAAACCAAAAACTTTCTGCAAATTAATTTAATGTTGGGTGTAATTCGTATTTTTTGCGCAATTCATGGTCATCATTCATGTTTTTTATGCGATTTATGAATTTAATTTGCATTTTTGAGCAATTTATGGACAAAATTCGCAATTTTTATGCGAATAATGAATGTAATTTACATTTTACATGATTTATGGACGTAATTTGCTATTTTTATGCAATTCATAGACAGAATTTGCGTTTTTTCAGCTTTCTGTTGACAAAATTTGCGTTTTTTAATCGATTTATTGACGTTATTTATATTTTTATAGGATTTATGAATGTAATTTGCTTTTTTTACCAATTCTTGGACGTAATTTGCATTTTTTGTAATTTATGAACGTTATTAGTGTTTTTTTGCACGATTCATGGAAGTGATTCGCATTTTTTGAGTGATTTATGAATGTAATTCACGTTTTTATGCGTTTCATGGACGTAATTTGTGTTTTTTGAGCGATTCATGAATGTAATTTGCGTTTTTTATGCAATTCATGAATGCAAAACACTATTCGCTATTTTTATGCGATTTATAGACGTAATTTGCGTTTCAGCTTTCTGCTGCCAAAATTCGTGTTTTTTGAGCAATTTATGAACATAATTCCCGTTTTACTACACGATTCATAGACATAATTTGTGTTTCTCATACAATTTCTGAACGTAATTCTCACTTTTTTAAACAATTCATGGACGTAATTAACGTTTTGACGATTTGTGGACCCAATTCGCGTTTTTTAAACTATTCATGGGCATAATTCGCGTTTTTTATGCGATTAATGAATGTAATTTACATTTTACATGATTCATGGATGTAATTTGCTATATTTATGCAATTCGTAGATATAATTTGCATTTTTTGAGCTTTCTGTCGACGAAATTTGTGTTTTTGATCAATTTATTGACGTTATTTGTGTTTTTATAGGATTTATGAATGTAATTCGCTTTTTTTACCAATTGTTGGACTTAATTCACATTTTTTGCAATTTATGAATGTTATTAGTATTTTTTTGCATGATTCATGGAAGTGATTCGCAATTTATGAGTGATTTATGAACATAATTTGTGTTTTAGCTTTCTGCTGCCAAAATTCGCGTTTTTTGAGCGATTTATGAACATAATTCCCGATTTCCTACACGATTCATAGACATAATTTGTGTTTTTCATACAATTTCTGAACGTAATTCTCACTTTTTTAAACAATTCATGGATGTAATTCACGTTTTGAGCAATTTGTGGACCCAATTTACGTTTTTTATGCAATTCGCTTTTTTGAGCGATTCATGGACATAATTCGAGATTTTTATGCGATTAATGAATGTAATTTATATTTTACATGATTTATGGACGTAATTTGCTATACTTATGCGATTAATAGACATAATTTGCATCTTTTGAGCTTTCTATCGACGGAATTTGTGTTTTTTGATCGATTTATTGACGTTATTTGTGTTTTTATAGGATTTATGAATGTAATTCGCTTTTCTTACCAATTCTTGGACGTAATTCGCATTTTTTGCAATTTATGAACGTTATTCATGTTTTTTTGCATATTTTGAGTGATTTATAAACGTAATTCACGTTTTTATGCAATTCATGGATGTAATTTGCGTTTTTTGAGCGATTCATGAACGTAATTCACATTTTTTATGCAATTCATGAATCCAATTCGGTATTTTTATGCGTTTTATAGAGGTAATTTCCGTTTCAGATTTCTGCCGCCAAAATTCGTGTTTTTTGAGCGATTAATGAACATAATTCATGTTTTACTATACGATTCATAGACGTAATTTGCGTTTTTCATACAATTTATGAATATAATTCTCGCTTTTTTACATGATTCATGGACGTAATTCACATTTTAAGCAATTTCTGGACGTAATTCCCATTTTTTATGCAATTTGCTTTTTTTTTAGCGATTCATGGATGTAGTTTACATTTTTTATGCGATTCATGCATGTAATTCACATTTTTACGCGATTCATGCATGGAATTCGTATTTTTTATGCGATTCATGGAATGAATTAATGTTTTTATTGCGGTCTTTGCACGGAATTCACGTTTTTCGCGTGGTATTTTGTTGAAATGTTGGGTTTTTTTTAGGGATGCACCGAATAGTGATTTTGGCCGAATACCGAATGCCGAATATTCGGCCGACAGGTGAACCGAATGCCGAATATTCGGCTTTCCAAATACTTTTTATATTTCAAAATTTAAAGGTATTAAAATGTTACTTTTTAAAACAGTTTTACATAACATTTAATAAAAGAAACTTACATTTTGATAAACATGTGCTTTTTATAAGAACATTTAGTATTGAAAAGAATCTGCCTTGAGTTATTTAAGAAGCACAATTATGAAAGTTAAAAAAATTTTTTACGAATCAAAACAAGCATTTTAAAATCAAATAATGAAAAAATGGTTGAAGAAAAATTTTATAGTCTGATAATTGTCCTTTTAAAATAACTCAAGGCAGATTTTTTTCAATATAAAATACAAATACTTTCAACTTAATTCTGAATAAAAGTATGTTTGGCTCATAGTTCTTTTCTTATGAATGGTGGTATTTTCCACCCTTCCCATCATATCATATTTTACAGAAATCAAAGCATGGGAGTTGAAAATATATTATCTTATTTAATGTTAATGTAATAAACAAACACACAAGTTATGACCTAGACTGAAATGAAATACAATGTACTTATGACTCAATAAGTTGATTATGGTTTCATGAACAAAAATTGTCTGCCTTGATAGCTATTACTATCTCAAACGGTTTTTTTTTTCTTATAAAGGACTTTTATTTGGGGAAAAGCAAAAAACAGATTATTTACTAAACAAAATTTAGAAACTTGTATCAGCACATAATTTATTCCTTAGGAGAATCCTAATAAATCACCATTTTAATCCTTCTCATGGTTAATTTTCTTAAGTTATACTTTACAGACAGCAAATAAATAATGTAAAAACATTCTATTTTATTTAAAAATGATTTTGTTTCTAATTATTTTAAATATAAATTAAAAAATTGACAGTTAAAAGTAGAAATAGCGAAAAGGTTTTATTAAGTATTGGATTCGGCCGAATACTTTGATATTCGGCCATACTGAATATTCAGCAGGAAAAATAGTTTCATATTCGGCCTAACCGAATATTCGGTAACATGGCCGAATACCGAATAGATACCGAATATTCGGTGCATCCCTAGTTTTTTTACATGATTCTTTGTTGAGATACCCTTTTTTTTACGCAATTCTTTGTCGAAATAAATAAATAAAAATTGTTTCTTCATAAAATTTTCTGCACATGGCGTGCGTCTATATTATACAACTCTGCTTGTCAGTGTGTATTGTCAGAATTTTTTTTTTTTTTTTTTTTCAGATCGAATTAAGGTTTGCTAACCCATAGACTAATTGGAATTTTCAGATTTCTGACCACGCGTATCTATGGAAATTAAGTTTTCTTTCCCAAATCAAGATATGGTTGGATTTTTTTTTTTTTTTTGGGGGGGGGGGGGGGTTGAATCTGGTTTCGGTTTGATTTCAAATGTAATTTTCAGGTTCTTGTTCAGTTGCATTTCAATGTATTTTATTTTGCAGCAGATAGATTGAGTTACTCTTGGAGGGATTTTTTTCTTTCTGGTTTTGGAGTGTATAGGATAGATTTCAATAGGAATTTTTCGATTCTGGTCAATGTATGTCAATGGAAATTATTTTGTCTTTCTTGGACAAATTTATCTTTCCATTAAATTTTTGTTGGTTTAGAATGGGTTTCAGGATAACTTGTAGGTTCTTGTTGGCAGACTTGTATAAAACCTAAAACTTTCTGCAAATTAAGTTAATGTTGGGTGTAATTCGCATTTTTTGCGCAATTCATGGTCATCATTCGTGTTTTTTATGCGATTTATGAATGTAATTTGCATTTTTGAGCAATTTATAAACATAATTCGCAATTTTTATGCGATTAATGAATGCACTTTACATTTTACATTATTTATGGACATAATTTGCTATTTTTATGCAATTCATAGACATAATTTACGTTTTTTCAGCTTTCTGTCGACGAAATTTGTGTTTTTTGATCAATTTATTGACGTTATTTGTGTTTTTATAGGATTTATGAATGTAATTTGCTTTTTTTACACAACTCTTGGACATAATTCGCATTTTTTGTAATTTATGAACGTCCTTAGTGTTTTTTTGCACGATTCATGGAAGTGATTCGCATTTTTTGAGTGATTTATGAATGTAATTCATGTATTCATGGACGTAATGTGTTTTTTGAGCAATTCATGAATGTAATTCGCGTTTTTTATGCAATTCATGAATGCAAAACACTATTTGCTATTTTTATGCGATTTATAGACGTAATTTGCATTTCAGCTTTCTGCTGCCAAAATTCATGTTTTTTGAGCAATTTATGAACATAATTCCCACTTTACTACACGATTCATAGACACAATTTGTGTTTTTCATACAATTTCTGAACGTAATTCTTACTTTTTTAAACAATTCAAGGACGTAATTCACGTTTTGAGCGATTTGTGGACCCAATTCATGTTTTTTATGCAATTCGCTTTTTTTGAGCGATTCATGGACATAATTGACAATTTTTATGCGATTAATGAATGTAATTTACATTTTACATGATTTATGGATGTAATTTGCTATATTTATGCAATTCGTAGACGTAATTTGCATTTTTTGAGCTTTCTGTCGACGAAATTTGCGTTCTTTGATCGATTTATTGACGTTATTTGTGTTTTTATAGGATTTATGAATGTAATTCGCTTTTTTTACCAATTGCTGGACCTAATTCGCATTTTTTGTAATTTATGAATGTTATTAGTATTTTTTTGCACGATTCATGGAAGTGATTCGCATTTTTTGAGTGATTTATGAACTTAATTTACGTTTCAGCTTTCTGCTGCCAAAATTCGTATTTTTTGAGCAATTTATGAACATAATTCCCATTTTACTACACGATTCATAGACATAATTTGTGTTTTTCATACAATTTCTGAACGTAATTCTCACTTTTTTAAACAATTCATGGACGTAATTCAAGTTTTGAGCGATTTGTGGACCCAATTCATGTTTTTTATGCAATTTGCTTTTTTTGAGCGATTCATGGACATAATTTAGCAATTTTTATGCGATTAATGAATGTAATTTACATTTTACATGATTTATGGACATAATTTGCTATACTTATGTGATTCGTAGGCATAATATGCATCTTTTGAGCTTTTTATCGACGAAATTTGCGTTTTTTGATCGATTTATTGACATTATTTGTGTTTTTATAGGATTTATGAATGTAATTCGCATTTTTTTTACCAATTCTTGGACGTAATTCGCATTTTTTGCAATTTCTGAACGTTATTCGTGTTTTTTTGCACAATTCATGGAAGTGATTCGCATTATTTGAGTGATTCATGAACGTAATTCACATTTTTTATGCAATTTATGAATGCAAGTCGCTATTTTTATGAGTTTTATATAGGTAATTTCCGTTTCAGCTTTTTGCTGCCAAAATTCGTGTTTTTTGAGCGATTTATGAACATAATTTATGTTTTACTACACGATTCATAGACGTAATTTGCATTTTTCATACAATTTATGAATATAATTCTCGCTTTTTTACATGATTCATGGACGTAATTCACATTAAGCAATTTGTGGACGTAATTCCCATTTTTTATGCAATTTGCTTTTTTTTTTTAGCGATTCATGGATGTAGTTCACAAAAACACCCCCTTGGCTGTGCATCTGACAACAAAATCTTATGTTGGTGCAAGGAGTAATTTATTCATAGACATGAGAAAAAAGTTTGACAACAAACCAAAAAAAAGTACAATAGAGGATTTTTACCTGGCATTCTCATAAAATTTTGAATATACCCTGCCTCCCCCCTCTAATTCATAAGTTTTCATACATTCTATATTATATTCCATATTAAGAAGGCGCCACTTGTCTAGTTTTTTTTTTTTTAATCAGTACGCGTTATTAGCATTTTTCATTCAGGTAGAATTTATTTAGAATAGAATTGTTAAAGAAAATGCACAAATTGAAAACCATTGAACAGACATGATAGAATCATTACGTATATTTCATGGTTTTAATAATCCACATGGATGTTTCTTGTTATGCCAATACAATCTTGCAATGTCTTAATATACAATGAATAAAGTCTGCAATAAAGTTAACCAGAGAATCTTGCAATGGATTTTTGCCGTCGCTTATTCAAATTTACTTAAGAAGAATCGAGTTAATGAAATGTTGTATAAATGTTACTTGTTAGCTTTATAGATTACTAGGTACTACTAGGTTATCCCGTCGACCAAAAAATTATCGCCAAACTATAAGATTAAATTCCAATAATGGATGATTGTGAATGTCACATTCAATGACATTAAATACAATTTGTATATTTAAAATGTCATTGATTTTTATTTCGACTTTTTATTAATATTTTACTAACTATTTGTTTTTTCATTATTTAAAATAAAAAAAATATGTGATTATGTATAATTTGGCGAAATTGGTCGACGGAATAACAGTAGTAGCGATTACTAAAATATTTCAAATTGAAATAATTTATGAAACTGAAAATGTTTTAGCCAACATTTCACTTAAGTTTAAAACAAGCAATATATAGAAATTGTAAAGTCCATCAAGTGTGTGTACTTTACAATTTCCATTGTTGGGACCAGACATTGCACAAATATGTGCTCATCTTTTGTTTACATTTTTAAAAAGAGTAATTTGAATGTAATAATGTACTAGAAATCATAATGAATGCTTATAATAGAGTATAATACAGTCAACTCTGTGAAATTCACAAAATGTATTATCTGCAAAACATGCTAAAATGCAAACATTGAAAAGTGTTTTAACACTTAAACTCAAAGATAACAGATATGCAATAATTTTATTTTCATGAAATGACAAATTTTAATAAAATAAACTGGGATTTAAGAAAATTCATGTATTTTGTACCCTGTATTTAAAAACAATACTTTAAACAAGCCAGTAAGTTTCCGTTTATTAATTATGATTAATGCAAACCTATTCTTTGCTCAAGCAGCGAAAAAATTAAAAAAATAAACAATTTTACCTCTATATATTTTTTGTTTATCAAACAATACACATAAAAATTTCCTTGGCGAAGGAGAATAAACTGCATTTCACCCAAAATTACTGACAACAAAACAAAATGCAGTCCAGATTTTTAACTGGCATTCTCGTAAAATTTTGAATATATCCTGCCTCCACACTGTAATCCATAAGTCTTCAAAAATACAAGCAAAAAACTTTATTGCAAAGTTACACATTCTGTATTAATTACTAATCCATTGCAAGATTCTCCGGTTAACTTTATTGCAGAGCTTATTCGTTGTATATTGACATTGCGAGATTCAATTGGCGTAACAAGAAACAACATGTGGATTATTAAAACCTGAAAATTACTTAATGATTCTATCTTGTCTGGTTTATATTTTTTAATTCGTGCATTTTCTATATCAATTTAATGGACATTATGTAAGAATATTACTACCTGAATGAAAAATGCTCCGTGTAACTTGCCGCGTTCGGGTTCGGATTCAAAACCAAAACAAAACTAGACAAGTGGCGCCCCTAGGCGTATGAATACATGACTTTCCAACAACAAATAATTTAAAATAATTTTTGTTTGAAAACTTAAAAAAAAATCATAAGTCGAAAGTATATTGAATATGTATAATTAAAAAATATTTTCCTATTTTAAAAAAGGATTCAAAATATTTTTTCCACAAAATGCAAAAATATCCAATGTAAGAAACGTAATATTTTCTTCTTACGAAAAATAAAGGCAAAATAAATAGAAATTTGATTTAGTATATATTTATTGAATGTTTTAAAGCACATGATAAGATGTTTTTGTAGTTTAAAAAACATTTATTGCTTCGATTCGGGTGTTTTAACTGTGACCATAAGTACATAAGGTTTTTCACTCAGGCTCCGTCTGCTAACCCATAGAATAACATGTAATCCGCGAGCTAATATAGTCCAATTTTCCAAGACCAATATATAACAAACAAGAGTTTTCCTAGAAACAAGGCAAGTCTTATTACCTCTATCTTAAAGAGATTCATATTATATATAAGTTTTAATAAAATCTCCCAGCCCGTTTCCTAGATCTCATTATCAGGAACAAACACCATCGATTACAGTTTTAAAATGGTTATCGAGATCTAAAAATATACGGCACGTAGAAATGTAAAAATTATAGGATAGGATTAGACTGGGAATATAAGACTATATTAAAAAAATTGGACCATTCTGACCAATATTTGCTGAGTTATTAGAAGGCGGCTTTTCCGATTTTCTTTGATGTTGAGTTAGCTGTATATATGAAGTTCCGCATCTACCGTTATTATGACGATGGTAGGTTTAAAGCTGCGTCACTTGAAGGCTGCCGCCTTCTATGATAAATAGCAGTTATAGGAAAAAAAATAACCCATAGAATAACATGTAATCCGCGAGCTAATATAGTCCAATTTTCCAAGACCAATATATAACAAACAAGAGTTTTCCTAGAAACAAGGCAAGTCTTATTACCTCTATCTTAAAGAGATTCATATTATATATAAGTTTTAATAAAATCTCCCAGCCCGTTTCCTAGATCTCATTATCAGGAACAAACACCATCGATTACAGTTTTAAAATGGTTATCGAGATCTAAAAATATACGGCACGTAGAAATGTAAAAATTATAGGATAGGATTAGACTGGGAATATAAGACTATATTAAAAAAATTGGACCATTCTGACCAATATTTGCTGAGTTATTAGAAGGCGGCTTTTCCGATTTTCTTTGATGTTGAGTTAGCTGTATATATGAAGTTCCGCATCTACCGTTATTATGACGATGGTAGGTTTAAAGCTGCGTCACTTGAAGGCTGCCGCCTTCTATGATAAATAGCAGTTATAGGAAAAAAAATGCGTATAATGTTTAAATTTTAGTATAAATGTCTTCCTCATCCAAACTGTAAAATAATTTAATTGCAACTTTTTAAAGTTTTGGCACAGATGTCATATACGCACTACATTCGCACGATTGCAACAAAATGGCGATTTTATGCCTCACATGATAAACCAACTATGGTTGTTTATTTATTTATAAACTATTTATTAACTTTCATTTTGTTTTTTAAAGTAATATAAATCATTTTGTTCTATAGCTATTAATTATTTTTTTTTTATTTATTAATTTTTTTTCAAATAATAGAAAATAATTAAAAAATATTTATGAAATTGGTCATTAAAAACCAAGTTTTCTCCAAATTGGCGCCAGAAAAAAATTGCGCCAGTGTGGTGCAAACATGACATCTATGTCAAAGTTTTTTCACTATACATAAGTAGGTAAAATGCAGTATAAATACCGATTAAAGTTTTTTCCAAATATGGAAATTTTGTCACAGATTTGATCATATACTCATCGAGGTATCTCACTGGCGCCAAAATGTCATTATTTGCCTTATATGGTAACCCAGCTATAGTTGTTTATCTGATGATAAGTTGAACTCTGATTAACTCTAGTTAACTCTGATTTTCCGTAATAAATTTCGTATTTTTCGGTTACATTTGACAAAAGGGTTGCCAGTAGCTGTTTTTGGCGAAAATTAAAATTGCCAAAGGAATTAAAATGGCTATATCTATTAGAAATATTAGAAATATCTTGCAAATAATAGCAGAAAATAACTACTGATAACATTGAGAAACACCGAAAAAATTGGCGATAAATATATATCAATAAATATAAAAACTTTGTTAAATCACCATAAAAGAAAAATTATACAGGACGCGTTTCGAGCTGCAAAATTACCGCTCGTCTTCAGCTGTTCCAAACACGTGTCACAACGGACAGAGTGGAAATAACAGTGAAATAAAGAGGGAGGAGATTACACAGAGTGCGACAGGTGGCGCTGCTTGTCAGAGCCAAGGAGAAAGAGAAAAGTAAAGATAAACTCAAAGAAGGAGGGAGGAGATTACAAAGAGTGCCCCAGTTGGCGCTGGCTAAAAAACCAGGTGGCAGAGAAAGACTAATGAAAGATAAAGAAAACAATTGAAAAATAAATAAAATAAAATAAAATAAAATAAAATAAAAATAAATAAATAAATAAATATAAAATAAAATAAAAATAAATAAATAAATAAAAATCAAAATAAAATAAAGTTAAATTAAATAAAAAAAATTAATTAAATAAAAACTAAAAATAATTATAGTAATAATAATAAACTACAAAAGTAATTTCCATGCAGGAGAAAGGGAGGGGGATGAAGAGAGATCGTTAACAAGAATGTTACAATTTTTATAAATAAAATAAGCTTCGTGAGTATCTAAATGAGAAGGAGAGGCAGTATTAGAAATAATTCTGGCCATGGAAAAATTGAAAAAATGACCGGAAGACCAACAGTGAGAAGCAATGGAAGACCTAGATAATTCCTGATTTTTAATGTATCTCTGATGTTCATCCAATCTTTTCTTCAACGCTCTTCTGGTCTGACCAATATAACCCAAATTGCAAGAGCAAGGAATAAAATAAACACCCCACCTATTCTCAACAGGAATAGGATCTTTCAAAGACGAGAATTTAATTTTATTCATAGGTTTAAAGATAACTTTAAAATTGAAACGAGAAAGGATTTTAGCTAATTTGAAACAAAGAGGAGAATAAAAAGGTAGAACTATAGAGTTAATATTAGACGAATTATTAGAATCAGTAAGAAGACGTTTAGGCTTATTAAATTTATACAGAGCTTTGTCAATCAAAGAGGGATTATAACCACGAGTGAGGGCAAGAGATTTGAGGTAACTAATTTCCTTATTTAGAGCAGAAGAGTCAGAAGAAATCCGAAGTGCTCTGTAAACAAAAGTATAAAAGGAAGCCACTTTATGCTGTGGAGGATGGTTAGAAAAAGCATGCGGAGGTAGAGATACAGCGAAAGGTTTTCTATAAACAGAGGTAGAGAACCGATCAGGGTGTTTAGTAACTAAGACATCGAGGAAAGGAAGAGAATCATTCTCTTCGATTTCAAGAGTAAACTGGATGCAAGGATCAACAGAGTTGACAAGAGAAAGGAGATTTTGGAGATCCAGCTCAAAAGGAATTAAGATAAAAGTATCATCAACATACCTACACCAGAAGGGAAAATCAAATAAACTGAAGAGTTTTTGGAAGAAAAACTCTTTTGTGGAAGAAAAACTCTTCAGTTTATTTGATTTTCCCTTCTGGTGTAGGTATGTTGATGATACTTTTATCATAATTCCTTTTGAGCTGGATCTCCAAAATCTCCTTTCTCTTGTCAACTCTGTTGATCCTTGCATCCAGTTTACTCTTGAAGTCGAAGAGAATGATTCTCTTCCTTTCCTCGATGTCTTAGTTACTAAACACCCTGATCGGTTCTCTACCTCTGTTTATAGAAAACCTTTCGCTGTATCTCTACCTCCGCATGCTTTCTCTAACCATCCTCCACAGCATAAAGTGGCTTCCTTTTATACTTTTGTTTACAGAGCACTTCGGATTTCTTCTGACTCTTCTGCTCTAAATAAGGAAATTAGTTACCTCAAATCTCTTGCCCTCACTCGTGGTTATAATCCCTCTTTGATTGACAAAGCTCTGTATAAATTTAATAAGCCTAAACGTCTTCTTACTGATTCTAATAATTCGTCTAATATTAACTCTATAGTTCTACCTTTTTATTCTCCTCTTTGTTTCAAATTAGCTAAAATCCTTTCTCGTTTCAATTTTAAAGTTATCTTTAAACCTATGAATAAAATTAAATTCTCGTCTTTGAAAGATCCTATTCCTGTTGAGAATAGGTGGGGTGTTTATTTTATTCCTTGCTCTTGCAATTTGGGTTATATTGGTCAGACCAGAAGAGCGTTGAAGAAAAGATTGGATGAACATCAGAGATACATTAAAAATCAGGAATTATCTAGGTCTTCCATTGCTTCTCACTGTTGGTCTTCCGGTCATTTTTTCAATTTTTCCATGGCCAGAATTATTTCTAATCCTGCCTCTCCTTCTCATTTAGATACTCACGAAGCTTATTTTATTTATAAAAATTGTAACACTCTTGTTAACGATCTCTCTTCATCCCCCTCCCTTTCTCCTGCATGGAAATTACTTTTGTAGTTTACTATTATTACTATAATTATTTTTAGTTTTTATTTAATTATTTTTTTTCTTTAATTTAACTTTATTTTATTTTTATTTTTATTTATTTATTTATTTTTATTTTATTTTATTTTATTTTTATTTATTTATTTATTTTTATTTTATTTTATTTTATTTATTTTTCAATTGTTTTCTTTATCTTTCATTATTTTTTCGCTGCCACCTGGTTTTTTAGCCAGCGCCACCTGGGGCACTCTTTGTAATCTCCTCCCTCCTTCTTTGAGTTTATCTTTACTTTTCTCTTTCTCCTTGGCTCTGACAAGCAGCGCCACCTGTCGCACTCTGTGTAATCTCCTCCCTCTTTATTTCACTGTTATTTCCACTCTGTCCGTTGTGACACGTGTTTGGACCAGCTGAAGACGAGCGGTAATTTTGCAGCTCGAAACGCGTCCTGTATAATTTTTTTTTCTTTTATGGTGATTTAACAAAGTTTTTATATTTATTGAACTACTGATAATATTAATAATAATAAAGAAAGACCGCTTAAATGAGGCGTAATATTATAAAAATATATTTATCTTGAAAATGAAAAAAATATTTGTAATACTTAAAAAATAAATTAACGCGAAATATAACAATTGGTTCAACTTTTGGCGACTTATCCCTGGTGTTAGAATAAAAACATAAATTTCAGAAATTGATTAAATGAATTTTGAATTATAGTTATTTCCCTTTTTATTATTTTCTTTCTCTTTTTTATCGAATTTCCGTATAATATAACTTACAGCAGAAAAAATCAGATCTGATTGTAAAAGACACTGTAAGTTGTGAGTTACTATTCGTTTCTATACCATTTTCATATTGCTTTTGTCGCCAAAGAATGTGTTTTTAAGCCGAAAATGCACTACTGACGTAATGCCTGACTTAGGTTCTTAATGGTCGCAATAATGTTTTTTTTTTTCAAGTGAAGATCATTTTTAGAGTATATTTTAATATTCATTCGTAAATTATATAGATATGAGTATAACTCTTTTATTTCTTTTGCAAATGTTTTCACTGTTAATTTAATTTTTCTTGCGCCATTTCGTCAATTTCACTTACAGGAAAAATTTCAGTATGCAAAATGCAGTATAAATAACTATTAAAGTTTTTTCCAAGTATGGAAATTTTGTCACAGATTTGGTCATATACTCATCGAGGTATCTCACTGGCGCCAAAATAGCATTATTTGCCTCATATGGTAACCCCAGCTATAGTTGTTTATCTGATGATAAGTTTTTTATTTACTTTTATTTTCTTTTTTGAAATGATATTTGTTGTTTTGTTCTACAGTTACTTTTTTATTTATTGTTAATTTCTGTTTAAAATGATAGAAAATAATAAAATATAGATAAATTTTTTTGGTATTCTAAAACGAGGATTTTGCCACATTGTAATTGCAAGAAAATCGTGCTAAACCTATTGCGTATATGATGTCAGTGTAGGAATCTTTTGTGAAATATGAAAAGTGTAAATTGGCTACTACTTGATTATCACGTCAACCAATTTCGCCAAATCGTTCGCCAAATTATACAAATTTACATAATTTTATCTTAAATAACTAAAGAGAAAATGCTTAAATACGAAAGAGCAAATAATTTTGTTTTCATTTTTCAGGAGGAAATTTTGCAATAATAAAGTAATTGTTGTAGTGAGAATTTTAATGTGTGTTTTTTTATCGTTGGCAACTTGCTGTAACGAAAAATGTTTATTTTTTTCCCTGCTATTGTTTTGTAAGAGCTGGTTTTGTGAAAGCCATGTTAAGATGGTATTCAAATTTTTGAACCCTTCCCAATTACCACCCCCTTGGGCCGATTTTGCCCATTTGCAATTCCCACTGAGATATTAACCAATTCAATGTACTTGACGAGTTTGAAGATGATTCTTGCATAATTGTGCCTTTTATCGCGTGGACAAAATTTAATATATATATAAACTTTTTAGATGGGAGTAGCTTTGGGTTCCTGACTTCACATAATGAAAAGTTATGAAGAAATTTTTCAGAAGTTGTACCATGGTAACGACTGTAATAATTAATATTTCTTCAGATAAGGGATAATTTTAAATCCTGTTGCCATAATGGTCTCATTTCGCTTCCAAATGTGCACTGTTAGTAATAAACTAAAATAGTTACTTCTAAATAGCTGGTTTTTGCGCAACGTTTAAGATAATTTAATATCACAATGGTGTCTAAATCGTTTTCAGCAATGAGCAAGGTGCTGCTGGAGGTCCAAATTATTTAAAATACAAATTTAAATTCACCAGTTCGTTTCATCCACAGTTGATTTTGGCCTGCTAGTAAATTGCCTGCTAGTAAATTGTATAAATTGTTTTGTTATATACTTTTTAATTAAACTTTTTTCATAAATTTTTATTAGTATTTAAATAATAGAAAATAATTTAAATATACACATGTAACTGGTATTCGAAAACAATGTTTCCGTCAAATTAGCATAAAAAAATTATCGCGCCAAACTCGGCGCATATGACATCTTTGCCCATTTTTTTTATGTATTAAGGAGATTTCTAGATCATCAACGAGATCATAGAAAATTTGTCAGATTATTTTATTTGAGATTATTAAATTTATGGTTTTTCATTATGAAACAAACGAAAAAAAGAAAATTTACTATTGATACAACTACAGAATTAACGACTGTTTGGCGTTATTTTTTTTTAATCGAAAAGGCGATTTTTTAATTATTTGTTTACCTTTTTTTGTTTACATTATTATAAACATTTTTCCATTTTTATATACGCATAACCTTGGCGCGTTTTTTTTAAATCTGACATCAGTTTGGCAAACACTGCGTTTTCAAATATCAGTTACATGTTATATTATTTTTAATTATTTTCTATTATTTTAAAAAGGAAACAGTAATAAATAAGTGAAGTTTAATTAATAATTATAGAAAAAAATAATAAAGAAAGAAAAAAATAAGGAAAAGTAAAGAAACAAAGTTTATTAGTAAATAAACAATAACAACCAGATTACCACGCAATCCATAAAATCACAATTTTGTTGCAATCGCACCAACGTGATCCATACATGATACCTGACCAAAATATTATTGGCTATATTATTATTTATATTTTTTTATATTATTTGGTACTACTTGATTATCCCTTCGACCAAAAAACTGCCGCTAAAATAAAAGATTAAATGTCAATAATGGATGATCGTAAATGCCACATTCATTTGAAATTAAACATGTTACATGAGTTTGTTACGTCATTAACTACTTTTTAATTCGACGTTTTATTTGTATTTCTATTAATATTTTCGTAATTTATTGATTCTTTGGTTATTTAAAATAAAAGTTATATTCGTTTGTATAATATGGTGAATCGTTTTGCAATATGTATAATTTGGCGAAATTGATCTATGGAATAATAAAGTAGTACCTATTACTTATTAAAATTCTATCTGGATATTTAAGTTGACAGAAATGGCGTACTTTTCAAGTCTCCGTAGAGGCATTTGCCAAGTTGTCGTTAATTCTGTGTTTTATCCTTATTATGTATTTTTCATTTGTAGTTGTTTTATTATCCCTAAAAAAGCAATATTTGCAATGTGCAGGAAAAATATTCGGAATATCAATGATATAGAATTAAAATATATATATTTACAATTAATTTATCAATCATTCAGGTAAAAAAAAAAAAAATTTAAAATTGGCTAAGAAAAAAATATACATTAAATACCGACAGTAGAAAATTTTGTTTATGATGTTTATGTTGCAGTTTTAATTAACATTAAGCCCTATCAACAGAATTTTATCAAAAATTAACTATTAAATACTACTTCATTACCCCATCGAACATTTAAAAAAAAAAAAAATACTATCGCCAAGATATAAAATTAAATGTCAATAATAGATGATTGTAAAATTCACTTTCATTTGACAATAAACACGAAATAAGTCTGATACATTTGTAACAAATCGCTATAAGCAATACTAATGTTTGACGACAAAAATCATAATGGAATTGATTACAAACTGAAAGTTTATTTTTCTACAAAATTTAGCATCAAGATTATTCCCAATTTAACAGCTACATGTTTGCAACTGCAGGACTGCCACAGGCGACTATTTTTTAACTCTAACGGTACCACTTTCTTTAAACAGAAATCCTTAACATACACTTTGACAACACTTGCAAGAAAAATTTATTTTGAAATTTATAATAGAAAAATAGAGGTGCGAACGGAATATAAAAATAGTCGCCTGTGGCAGCCCTGCAACTGGTTTTAAAAAATGAAGAGGCAGTGAAACTAATGTAATTTTAATTTTACCCAAATAATTCAGCTTTAAAACACACCTTTTATGCTTCATTGTTCTGATAAATATATAAGTTAAACACTCTTTTTTACATTTTTTGCTATGTACATTGCTGGAACAGACCAAGGTAGAGAGAAAACTGTACTAGAGTTGCCAGAAGAGGACGGTTATTAAAAAATGTAATGCAACATGTAATGAGATTGTATTTAGGCTACCAGATCTGCACATAGTGAAAGTTCAGATTCGGGAGTTTAAGAATTAACAAATGATAATGTGCTATTTGAAAATTAATAGAGTTTGATAATCATTGCAATGCTTTCTGACAAAATAATGTGATGAGTAGAGAACACTTTGATTCCTGCTTTCACAACGGTCTCATTTTCATATCAAACTCTACTATAAATGATCAAATAAGAGAGATGGTACTTAATTACCCAAATTTTGTCCAAGGCATACAATAGTGCAATATCGCAATGACATTGGCACTGGCATCGTTTTCAGCATTGTGGAAGGACATTCCAGGTGATGGTCTACACTGCTTTAAAAAAGAAATTTCAAATCACCATTTTGTTTGAGTCAAGATTTGTTTGGAAAAATGGACCAGCGCAGCGGGCATAGCCTGCTAGTTGTTTTTATAAAGAAAATTATATTTTAATTGAAATAGCTCCTAATGAAATAGGTGTTTTTTTTAGAGAATATTCTGAAATAATGAAAAATTTAACTGTTAGTGATATTTATACAGGGTGTTTCGCTACCAGACTAACAAACTTTGAGGGATGATAGTAGACATGAAGACAAACATTATTAAATAGGGAACCATGGGGCGCAAACGTCTTCTGTAAGAGCTAGGAGCCATTAAAGTTTAAGGTCCAAAATTTCAAACGGTGATAAAAAACGAAAAAAAGTGTCGATTCGTTTGCGGTTTTCACTAAAATCCTTCTTTATATCACGATTTTTTTAGAAAAAAATTTAAAGGTTACGTTCAAAAATTATTGATAGAGTGCGCTTTAGACTTTAGAGTAACAAACAACTACTTTTTACCGTTATATTGTGCATATGATTGAAACTATTATAAAGTTTAGACTTTGACTTAAATTTGAAGCCACAAATTGGAAACATTGGGATCGGATAACTAGCTAAAATTGAACTGTGAACATCGGGGGGGGGGGGGGGAATTTTAAACACTCATAAACATTGGACAAACAAATCAATTTTGTTGCGGTTTGCATTTGAGTCATTCCTTTGGTAATTATTTTATTCAAAATGACGTACAGCATTGGTGTCCTCATTTTTAAAAGAGGGCGCTTCTGTTACATCTCCGACATTTCAATGGCATTACTCCTGGGTGTTTTACTACCAGAGCAGCATACTTCCAGGAAGTGTTAGCGATGCAAAGACGACTCGGGATTACATAGGAATGTAACGTTGGAAATGCATTTTTTGCGAGTTACGGTTAAAGGAAATAAAGAAAAGAAAACAAAAACAGCAAAAAAAAGAGCAACACGTTAATGTGACAGAAAACAATTTATTTAAATGTTTTTCTACAAAAGGTGTTTGAAATTACGACCAGAAGTAGTCCGGCATGCTTGACAGCGACATCGCGTGGAATTCCTCACGCTTTGAAAGATTCCTGGCATCTCTGATAGTTTTCTGGCAGCTACAGAAATACCAGCTGCGAGGTCTTCAACTGATGGTACGGGAGTCACATACTCCCAATTTTTTATTTGACCCCAGAAGAAGAAGTCCATACATGATATGTCCGGCGATCTTCCAGGCCAATGAAACGGGCCACCACGACCCATCCACCACTGTCCATATGTTACTTTGAAGTGTCGGCAAACGTCATTGTTAAAATGTGGAGGAGCCCTATCGTGCTGTTCATCGTTCAAATACTTCATTCTGCTACCTTTGGAACCGGTTCGCGAATGATCACTTCAAAGTGATCGTTGCTCAGGCGCATTACCGTTTAGCGCCATCAATCGCAAGGAAACCGCAGCGCCATCTACCGTCGCTGTCAAATTTTCCAAACTACTTCTGGTCGTAAGTTTGAACACCTTTTCTAGTAAAACCCTTAAATAAACTGTTTTCTGTCACATTAACGTATCGCTCTTTCTCTGCTGTTTCTGTTGCTGTTTTCTCTGCTTCCTTTAACCGTAACTTTCAAAAAAGGCATTTCCAACGTTACATTCCTATGTGATTCCGAGTCGTCTTTGTATCCCTAACACTTCCTGGAAGTATGTTGATCTGGTAGTAAAACACCCAGGAGTAATGCCATTGAAATGTCAGAGATGTGTCGGAAGCGCCCTCTATCCAAAAATGAGGATACCAAAGCTGTATGTTGTGGCGTCGTTTTGTAGTAGCTGCTATTTTATTAGAATACTTAGAAGAAACGTGATTACGTATAGTAGTCCAGGTCTTCGATGTGAAGATAGCGAAAAACCCCACAATGATGTAATAGTCACAGTTTTTTATTTAAAACATAAGGGGAGGTACACTTAAAATAAAATCGGAGAAAAATCTCCGAACAGAGATTTTGCAACTTAACTGGCCAAGAGCAGGGAGTCAAGTGTACTCGTACATAGAAACAAACCGCCACTTTTGGCGTGAAGGACAATCGCCAACATACACAAGTTCGCCCATGCACAATGGATAGTTTACGCCAAATAACAGTTAAAATGCAGCCGACAAGATCAGAATTCAATTTGGTTACCTAGCTGGGATGGGAAAGGAAAGGTTGCCAAACGATAAATGTTACACGTGTTGTTATGTCTAACAACGAAGCACACCGAAGGGACATCAGATTTTACTGCGCAGATGTTAAATTCTTTTTAGGGTTTTGTCGAGAAAGGAAAAAGGAACGTAAGCACAAATTTTAACCGCGATACAGAAAAGATCTCCTTATAAGGTAATGCATAATTGACTCGAACATTAATAGCCGACATCTGGAAATTGTTTTTAACGGTTGATTAAAATGTGGATGTATTTCTCACAGATAAACTTGGGCAGCTGCAGATGTTCGGTTAGAGAAATACTAAGCGAGGAAGATGGAAAGGAATGAAGGACAATTTAAGACAAATTTTGAATTGAAAAGAGAAGGGGGGTAAAGGAATAATTTAATAAAATAACCAATCTAACGAAATAATAGAAAATAACCAATATATAACGAAATAATCGTTATATATGTCATTTTGAATAAAATAATTACCAAAGGAATGACTTAAACGCATACCGCAACAAAATCGATTTGTTTGTCCAATATTTATGAGCATTTAAAATCCGACCCCCTCTGTTCACAGTTCAATTTTCGCTAGTTACCTGATCCCAATGTTTCCGATTTGTCTCTTAAAATTTAAGTTAAAGTTTAAACTTTAGAATAATTCCAACCCCATGCACAAAATAACGGTAAAAAGTAGTTGTTCGTAACTCTAAAGTCTAAGGCGCCCTCTATCGACAATATTTGAACGTAACCTTTAAAAATTTTTTTTCAAAAAAAATCGTGATATAAAGAATTATTTTAGTGAAAACCGCAAGTGAATCGACCCTTTTTTTCCATTTTTTATCACCGTTTGAAATTTTGGACCTTAAACTTTAATGGCCCCTAGCTCCTACAGAAGACGTTTGCGCCCCATGGTTTCCTGTTTAATAATGTTTGTCTTCATGTCTACTATCATCCTTCAAAGTTTGTCGGTATGGTAGCGAAACACCCTGTATATATACGTTTGCATATGTTGGAGAACCAGTGTACAAGCTGATTTACATTAAATGAAAATCTTTTGCGCTTATCATCGATTAAAATCTGTACTTTAATGTCTATTAAAATTTTTATTTTTAAATCCAGATAATAAGACCTCAAACTGTTATCATTTACTTTCTTTAATGTTAATGTTAAAGAGTACACCAGTTAAACTATTAGTAAAAATAGTGGTAAATAAATTTTCAAAATCATAAATATGGATTACCACTAATCCTATTAATAGCTTAAAAGATGTACTCAGCTGAACTGGTTTTAGATGACAGTGACGGACCTCTCAACTGGTAGACGGCAGGTGCTGGGTTCGAACCCTATCGCGGCTGTCGGCCTAACCGTTCGGAGTTTTCGTGGTTTTCTTCGAACCTTGCGTAAATGCGGGTTAGGTTCCCTTAGAAAAACCCCCACGAAGGGCACTCTTCCCTGGTCCTATATCCCTAGTGTAGATAATCGGACGACAAATATACACCATACTATACACCATAGATGACAGTGATTTTAATTCTAATTTATTTTATAAATTATAGCGGTTTTGTCTTTACAATAATAATGTTTTTACTGGTTCTAAAATATGCTTACAAATAAATGGGATTGGCATGGATACTAGTTACTTATCCACTGCAGCTAATTTATTTTTATTTTTTATGAGTTTCAATGCAATATTAATGCAGCTGATTTTAAATTTCCTGTTTATATATACATAGACGATTTGATTGTTTTAAATTTTAACACTTATTTGAATGTAATTTCTAAGGAAATTTATCCTGATTCATTAACATTTACCTAAGAGTTAATCTAAAGAGTTCTGTTCAGAAGAACTCTGAGTCATCTGAATCACAAACAACCGCTAAAAGTTTTTTCTTCATTTATTACTCGCAGAAGGTTATAAGAGTTTACGTCCGATGTAATCAAATTGACGAGGTAAATTCTGATATCTGAAAACTATATATTTATTAAGAAATACTTTGTTTGTCGCATATACCGGATGTCCTTAAAAGGACTGACTGATTTTAAAATTCAACAACTTGCAAACTTTTAAAGAATTTAAAAAATACTTGAGAGAGCTCGATCTAAAAAAATGTTACAGTAAAAATTGGGAAATATTTTTAAATTAAAAATGTGCGTAGAAAAGAAATGGAATCAGATGATCTGTAAAGCTCCTGAAATAACCCAAATTTTTGTTAGCTGAAAATGTGGACTGAGCTTTACTGGTGCCCTATATTCAGAATTGTACTATTATACGCTTAAAATGATTACTGAGGAAAGTAGTCAATAGAATGTATTGTTATGTCGTCTCAAATAAGTTAAACTCCCCAACGCTAAACAAATATAAACCATGAAGTAATAATTAAAGTATAACATTAATATAATCAGGTTGTTGAGGAATTGATGTAGATAAATATGTCTGAACACGAATATTTAGTATATGGCTGAATCGTATCTGTTCAATTTTTTGAGTTTACTTGGAGCATTGATCTTCCACTTATAAAAACCGCTGAAATGGAATTATGTACACATATTGTACAGAACGAACCGTTCTCATACTTCATTACAGCCTGTAACATGTAATTATGAACTCAAATTTTTAAACTGGTTATGGATGATTGAAATACGGAGTGAGTTAAAAATGTATTCTTTCCCTGATTGGTTTTAAGGCACCATCAAAGTTCAGTCTTCATTTTCAGGTAACAAAAATTTGGGTTATTTCATGAACTTTACAGATTATCTGATTCCATTTTTTTTCCACGCACATTTTTAGATTGAAAATATTTCCCAGATTTTACTGCAACATTTTTTTTTTTTTGATTGAGCTCTAGTTTTCTGTCTGGTTCCACCAGTTTTTTATATGATATAAATACGTAGCACTTATAGACGTCATCTGATTTGCAAGTCTATCGTTTTATCCGTCTGTCTGTCTACCGTACATAACTAGGAAAATAGTACCCAATCAAATGGCTTGAAATGTCAATTCCCTGAGTAGTCCCTGATATAAATTTATGCTGATTAGTTTTTGGTGTAAATCGCTCAACAGGTGGCGCTGTTATGTTGCCTTTTTTACGATTTATACAACAGCTAGAGCTCAATTACTAATCTACGGATTTATATCAAACTTTAGATTCAGTTAGTACATGACATGGAATGATGCCAATAACATTTTGGTGTAAATTGCGTAACAGGTGGCGCTACTACGCTGCATTTTTCATAGCTCTATCTCAAAAACTAATTCACGGAATTTAATAAAAAATTATATTCAGGTAGTTTCTGATATAGATTAATGCTTATTAGGTTTTGATTTAAACCTCTCAACAGGTAGCGTTGCTATGCTGTAATTTTTATGGTTTACGCAACAGCTGTATCTCAATAATTAATGCATGAATTTTCATCAAATTTCAGATTCAGTAAATCCGTGATATAAACTAGCTTTTTTTTTCGTTGTCGATTGTCGAGTCTTTTGCAATTTTATAAGTATCGGATAGATATCGGTCAAAAGCATTGCATTACATTACGCCAATGAGAAAAAGTAACTTCAAATGTATTTTAATGTGTTATAAATTTCGTACATAATAAAATTGATATGCATCAATCAGATATATTAAAATATATATTCTGTACAATATGCGGTGCAAAGAATATTTCTCCTTAATAAACAAGGCCACATAATAATATTACATTATATAATGGTATAGGGTGAAACAGTGTTTGTAATGTATTTTAATTATATTGACTTATTTAACATGTTATTGAATTTATATATGTTGTTGTGAGCTACTACAATTTACTTCCTATACAACAGAAAGCACATAGTATTTACAAGGACAGAAAAAATATTTCATACTAAACGTTTTTATTTTTAGTTTCTATATGGGATTTAAACTAAATTTTACATATTATGTTATATGTATAAATCTTAAAAAATTTTATACAGGATTACACAAAAGAATTCGTAAGGGATACTGTGTATAAATATAATTAACTAAATGTTTTTTTCTTTTAAATTATGCGTTTTTATGCTGATCTGCATTTAGTACATCGTGGTGAGGAAAATGACGCCACATACTTGGTTCGTGATTGAGACGTGGTTAGTACACAAAAACATATAATAATAATATCCCATTCCGCGTTCTGAAGGAATGAGCGGGATATTACCAATTAATAAATTTAAATCCTTGACATAATACTTTAAATAAAAAAATGCAATAACTTCAGATCGACCTTTTTAACGTTTAAATTTGTAATTTAGGATTTTAATGGGATAATTAAATGCTTAAAATAACGGTCTTCAAAATTAATTATAATATTACAGAATCTGCATCTATCAATTCCCTTAGAGATAAATAAAGAAAAAGAAAACTTCAAAGAAAACAAAGATATATACATTTAGAAATATTTATTTCGAACAAATCAACTGCTTAATTCAAAGCACACTAAAACACATAATTCAAAATATTAGCACATAAATTTTATCTTTTCATAATCAATTATTCAATTTAATATTTTTTTTCTTTTCTATTTGATATACTCATTGTCGTGTTTGCATTGGAAAGTTTTAAGCCGTTCCGAAAAAAATTTATAATTTTTCTAGTAGCATTGCGTCATGTGGCCGCAAAAGACCCTTGGACATGACCGACAGAGTTCATCAAATTTTTTGGACAGATGTAAGGAAAAATAAACAGAATAACAGAATAATGCTTACCTGCAGAGACTTGAGAGGTAAAATGAGAACACACGTAAAAAAAGCAAGGAGAATTTTTTGAAAAAAGCTTTCTTTATTTTTGAGTGAAAATAAATAAATTTTCATTTATAAGAATAGAAGCACTGCTCTGACCAAAGCTCTCATTTTTTTAGAGCCCGGCCATAATAGCATTAGTGGAATTTTATAATTATGATGACAGAATACATATTTTGAAGAAATGCTATTTCTTTTCCATTGGAGAATCAGGGGTAAGATGTTGAAAAACAAAGATGTGCTCTTTCACTATAATGCAGCAACGCATCGCAAAAGAAACGGAAGAAGAATTTTCGATCCAGGAATGCGAACATTATAATTTCCAAAACAAAATTATTTTGATTCGAATATTTTACTTTCGTAAGTATTTCATTGGTGTCACAAGTAGAATTCATCGTAGTCGATTAAATCCTTAATCTCTATAACGAAAAATAATTTTGTTTCTTGATTTTATATTATTTTTTTCTCCTTTTTTTGAAACGAAATAGACCATTAATTCCGTCGTCAAAAAAGAACGAAACTTCGCTGACTACGCACACACACATTGTCCCCGCAGGATTCTGTACTGCTCTGCACTCAGGCAAAGAAACGAAAGCAGTAGCAAAGGGTAGAGGGGGGTTGCCATAATCTCATAATACGCCAATTGGCAGGGTTATAGAAGTGGCGATAAAACAGATAGGCCAAATGCTTAGACACTAATAGGGAAATGAATTTTTAAGATTAAACTTTTATAGCACCAGAAAGATGCGAAGCCAGTAATGTGTATAAGGATTCACCTATTTTAAATTACGCATCAGTAGAATAGAGTCCGATTGGACTGGAGGAGGGGCAATAAAACGGAAGTACATGCCCTTTCAAATATTCGAGAAAGCTCAGGAACAAACCACAACCGGAAGTAACAAATTCGAAATCATTTTATCATTTTGAAATAAACAAAAAGTTTCGTAAGAAAAGAAACTTTACAGGGGAGTTTAAAAAGGCGAGAATTAAAATAAATTTTTAGAATGCAAATTTTTATAATAAATGAATAAAGATTAATAAAATACACGATAAATTAAATTGAATAAAAAATATGGCAGTGGTTAAGAGTAACCACAACACTCATAAGCATTGACAACCGCTCACACAGCACAAACCTAAAGGCATAGCCAAAATTTATGCATTAAATTTTATTTTGAATATTTATTAACTTAATTTTAAGTTATTAAGTTTCCAATGTAAATTTCTACACTCCTAAAACTGTTTCTCTGATATAACAGGTACATTCGGAATTTTTTTGCCTCTGAATATTAAGAGACACGTGGTGCCCTTGAAATTAAGAGGCACACTGTTAAAAGTGTGCATGCGTATTTGCCACTGTGCCGCTTATCACTTTGACAGGGAATTGTCAAAGGTACACAAATGGAACTTTGTGCCTCTGACAATTTTTAAAGGCACAAATCGAACTTAGCGCCTCTGACAAACTTCACTTTCGTATCGGTGACTCTTATTTTGTCGTGATTTGACGTTTTTCTGGAAAATAAGAGGCACTTTTTCTATGTGCCTCTCATATCAAAATAATAGAAACCACAATATGCTTGTGCCTTTTATATAAGAGGCACAGTTTTAAGAGTGTATATTCGAATATGAACAAAGAAATTATTTTAAAAAAATGACCATCACATGGGAAATAGTTGAAATTTTCTCACCATTGTAAGATGCAAGCAGATAGTTCATGGAAAATTCTCGTATCCATACTATATCCATACTGGCATATCATAGGGGTGTACAGTTTATAGTAAGGACGCACATAGTTTGTAATAAGGAGGCGTATTGTTTCTCATGGAGGCACGGCACATTTCGTCGTACGTCCAGTTGAGGCCACACTGTCCGATTGGCACAAGGCTACAACCAATTCGTGTACAACTTTTCTGTGGTTCCCGCTTACGAATTTTTGGCAATCGAGCGTTCCACAGCACATCTGATGGCGAAAGAAGTCTGTGATGACTGATGATGTGTTTTTTTGTTTTATTCATCGACGCCCGCTCTTGAGTCACGTGACCAGCGGACGAGTGTGTGTGGAGAGGAAGGGGTTACGAACGCAGAGAGAGAGAGGTGTGTGCGGAGGTAAGAGGGAGACCTGCGAATGTCTGATGCAGGTAAACAGAATAAAAATATTATCCAAAAATTGGGATATGTATGTGCTTCGGGCACGAGATCGATCTGTTGTGAAAGAAGAGTAGTTAGAAGTTCTTGTAAGAAATACGAAATCCGGATATTTACATATATATATTTAATTGTTTGTGTGTCTGTGTTCAAGTCTTGCTGTGTCAGTCCATCTTGTGTGTTCCATCTGTCAAATAAACTTCTGTGTTTTTTTTGTCAAGCCGGATTCTTTGGATTATTTCACCATAAACAGGTGTTCCGTAGAATTTATGAAGAAAATAGGAAGAGCGTATATCACACGCTCTCTTACGAGAACCAGAGGTAAGTGAAACTAATTTTTGTTCTGGAAATAAAATTGAAAGATATAACTTTTATGCATTATTTGAAGAAACATAAATATTAGATTAATAAATGTTACAATGATTCTAAAGAGATAATCGGATTAGAATTGAAAACAAGTATTGTTCTCAGTATGTTCTAGTCTATGATTATAATGAATGATTATATTATTTAATGATTATAATTATTGATAAAGATAGTAATAGTTAAGAAAAAGAACATGTTTACAATTAAAGGGTTAAGAAAAGAAGACCTGGTCATAGTAGCCACAGAATTAGGATTAAAAGTAGAGCCAGATCATAGAATAGTGGATTTAAAAGCATTAATCGAAGGAAGTGAACAATACGATAAGGATTTCGATTTTGTAAAAGAATTCCTTGTTACAACGGTATCAGACCGCATTTCCAAAGAGAAACAAGAGGCAGAGTCCCTTAAAAATGAAAAAGAATATGTTAATTCTGAGCAGAAAACAGCGTTAGAATTAGAAAAAACGAAATTAGAAGTTATCAAACACCAATTAGAAATGGCTAAACTGCAGTCTGAGAACAGAAATTCTGATAGTGGGGGGGATGGACAAAATCCCAAAACTAATTCGTTAGAAGCTCTAATTAAAAGCGTTAAAACTTTAACTATTGCGATTCCTACCAAACCTGAATCGTGGAATTTATTTTTTTCTTCGCTCGAAAGGGCGTTTGAATTAAAGAATGTCGCGGAAGATTTGAAAGTTGAAATACTGTTTAATTTAGTAGGGGAAAAAGCCGCGCATTTATTGGTATATGCAAATTCAGATGAAATGAAGGATTATCAAAAGGTTAAAGCTTTAATTTTAAAAGAATTTCAACCCACTCCTGAAGCTTGTCTTCAAAATTTTCTTTCGGCAAACAGGGCGAAAAATGAAAATCATATGCAATTCGCATCTAGGTTAAGAGCGAATTGGGATTTTTATTGCGAACTTAGAAAGGTAAATGATTTTGATGCACTTAATGAATTAATAGTTAGTGATAGATTAATGGATGCGTTAGACTCAGAGGCGCGAAGCTATGTCAAAATAAAACAATTAGATAATTGGTTAAAAGCGCGGGAAATTGCGGAATTATGCGATAATTGGTTTACATCAAAAGGTAGAACCTTTTCTGAGTTATATGATAAATCGACAAATTGTCGCGGTTCTGATGATTTCGGATCTGGCAAATATATTCCACCCCATCTAAGAAATAATTTTAATTCGCGTAATGATAGGAAAAAGTCTGTGTGTAAATTGTGCCGTCAAATCGTTCATTTACGGTTTTGTCCTAATAATAAAGAAAAAGAGAGGTCGGGAAATTCTCATTATCAACTGAAAAAAAATTCTACCGGGAAAAATAAAGACGAAAGGTTGATAGCGAAAGTGACAGCTTTATGCTTTGAAAATGACGCAATAAGTACTCAACCATTGCAATACGATGAAATTTGGGTGGGGAAACAAAAAATAAAGACATTAAATGACAGCGCTGCTGAGATTCCCGTTATAAATTCGAATGAAGTACCAGAATCATTTAAAAATAATGAAAATTCATCAATTCAGTTGATTTCAGCTTTTGGCGAGCAAATTACTGCTGATCTTTTAACATTACCGGTTTCTCTAAACATGAGTGAATCAAATTGTTTATTTAACAGTATGGATGTATTATTTGCAGTGACAGATAAATTATGTAGTTCATGTATTATTACTCCGAAGGTTTATGAGTTATTACAATCATTGCAAATTGGAGAAGGGAAAAGAATAGCCGACAGTCTGGCACCAACAAGTGAGACGAAATCGAAAAGGGGGGATGAAAATTTATCGTTGGAAAAGAAAAAAGAACAAAATACGAGTGATAAATATTTATGTTTGCAGGTTGAAAATGAATCTTTTGAAGAGAATTTGATTATTAATTGTATTGGAACGAAAAATGATTGCGAGGATTTAAATTCGAATCAGCATTCGGAAACGACCATTTACAGGGAGCAACAAAAGAATTGCGAATCTTTACAGGGGGCATTTAAAGATGCAAAACAAGGGAAAAATGGGTTTGTTATGGTGGATGATTTACTTTATCATAGGGAAAAGGTTTCGGGAGATCAAGTCATGCAATTAGTAGTGCCTAAAATTAGGAGGGAGGAAATTTTAAGGATTGCACATGAATCAATCTTTGCGAACCATCTTGGTATAAGGAAAACGAAAGAAAGAATTCGATATTCATTTTTTTGGCCAGGCATGTCGCGGGATGTAGAGGAGTATTGTAAATCGTGCAAGGACTGCCAGTTGCGAAGCCGGGAGAGAGCCAGTGATCAGATACCGATTCTCCCGATTGAAAGACCGGAGCTCCCATTTGACGTTGTAAATATTGATATAATTGGGAAAATTGAACCACCTTCGGCGCGTAGACATCAATATGTACTTACTTTGGTTGACCAACACAGTAGGTGGCCCGAAGCGGTTCCGTTAAGAACAATTTCGGCTAAGGCTACTTGTGATGCGCTGTTAGAAATATTTATGCGGACAGGGATACCCCGCGTAATAGCAAGTGATCAGGGGGGAAATTTTGTATCAGGTTTAATGCAGGAATTTCATGCTAGGCTAGGGGCGGCTCCTAGATTTGCAACACCGGGACATCCACAAAGTTCGGGATTGGTTGAACGGTATAATCAGGTATTGAAACGCATGTTGCACCATATTATTCGGAGCGATCCTAAAAATTGGGATAAACACATCCCTTATTTATTATTTGCGTATAGGGAGATTCCTAACTGTACGACGGGGGTGTCGCCATTTAAGTTGATGTATGGAAGGGAGGCCAGGGGGCCATTGGCGGTATTAAAGTCTACATGGTCGGGCGAAATTCCACTACCTATAAATCTCGGGAAAAGTGCAACCGAATACCTTCAGGATTTAAAAATTAACTTAGAAAAGGCGGCAGAACAAGCTTCACTAGTAGCGGAGGTTAAACAGGGCGCGTATGCGAAGTATGCGAATCGAAGGGCAATTTATAAGGAATTTAGACCGGGGGAGCAGGTATATTTATTAATCCCAGACTCTAGTAATAAACTTTACGCTAGATGGACAGGGCCAGCCGAAATAGTGGCACGGTGTAATCCCGACTCTTACAAAGTCAGGTTAACGAACGGAAACTTTAAAAATGTTCACGTGAATAAGATAAGGAAATTTACTCCTAGGGTACAAGCAGTGGGGGTAATTTTTGAGAATGAAGAAGAATTAGGGGAAGTCCATCCCACCCCTAGTACAAAGGATAACTCGAACTATTTTAAAATCGAAGAAGTAAATTTAAATCATTTGGAAAACGTAGAAAGAGAAAAGATGTTAGATTTATTGCTTAGATATAAAGAATTATTTTCAAAGAAAATACAAATAGCAAAAGTTGGTGCACACAAAATAAGATTAAATGATAATGAGAAGAAGAAACCTTATGTTTATCGAATTCCAGAGGCCCTAAAACCTCAAGTAGACAAACAAATTCAAGAATTACTAGAATTAGGTTTGATTGAAGAAAGTGATGAAGAAGCACCGCATCCGGTAGTGTGCGTGATGAAGAAAGATGGAACGCTACGACTTTGCGTAGATTTTCGGGCACTGAACGCAATCACCAAGGTTGATGATTTTCCTATGGAAAACTCTACTGATCTATTATTTAATATTGGCAGGGCCAACGTCATTTCCACTTTGGACTTACTCAAAGGCTACTGGGCCATACCACTAGAAGAAGAGAGTCAAAAATTAGCGTGTTTTAAGACTCATAGAGCTCAATATCGCTTCAAGGTCATGGCTTTTGGGTTGAGGAATGCTGCTGCGACGTTTCAACGAGAAATCAACAGAGCGCTTTCTGAATACCAGGACTTTGCTAGGGCATATATCGATGACATAACAGTATTTTCCGAAACGTTCGCGGAACACCTGGTGCATTTAGAGAAGATATTTTCCAAACTATCACAGTTACGATTCTCCGTCAATCTGAAAAAATGTGAGTTTGCAAAACCCCGAATAAAGTACTTAGGCCATATCATTGGGTCCGGCAGCCATCGGACCGATCCGGAAAAAGTGGAGGCCATTCGTAAGTTAGCTGTGCCTCAAACTAAGAAGCAACTAAAAAGTGTCTTAGGATTGTGCAATTACTATAGAGATTATATACCAAAATATGCTGAAACAGCATATCCCCTCACTGAACTGACAAAAAAGGACAGTCCAGAGAATTTGTGCTGGTCAGTAGAGCATGACCAGGCGTTCAACGCGTTAAAAAGAGGTCTCATCGAAGCGCCCAGTCTGCATACTCCTATTATCGGGTTACCTTTCATCATAGAGTGTGATGCATCTGCAATCGGCATCGGAGCTTGTTTATCGCAGAGAAGAGATGGAGTAGTGTATCCGGTAAGTTACGCCAGTCAAAAACTCACCAAAACTCAACAGGCATGGCCAACAATTGAAAGGGAGGCCTATGCAGTGATCTGGAGTTTGAAAAAATTTGAAACGTGGATTTTCGGCTCACCTGTGGAACTTATTACGGACCATAATCCATTAACTTTTATCACCAAAAATGCCTCTCAATCTTCAAAGCTGCAGCGATGGGCATTAGCCTTACAGAAGTATGACATTACAATCTCGCACCGCCCGGGTGCCAAACTAATTAATGCTGATGCATTATCACTCTTGGACACTGTGTAAGACATTCAACAACTTTTGAAGCACCCAGTGTTTGAACATTCCTTGAACAATATACTTTTTTTTCTTTCAGCAACTCTTAATGTCCTGTTTAATGTATACTAAGTTTTGTGTATTGCCTTTTGTTAATTGTATGTTATATTGTGTATATGAAGTATTAATTTAATTCTATTTTATATTAGCAGATAGGAAGAATCCCGGACGACGTGCCTTCTCCGGATACGGTTGTATTGGTGGTGTTATTTTTTTATATATACATATTATAATTTGGGAAATCATTGTTAAATAGTGTAACATCATCAGTCGAATTTCAGATTTAAAATAAGTGTGTACCATATTTTCAATCTTGCGTGGGGGGTGTGATGACTGATGATGTGTTTTTTTGTTTTATTCATCGGCGCCCGCTCTTGAGTCACGTGACCAGCGGACGAGTGTGTGTGGAGAGGAAGGGGTTACGAACGCAGAGAGAGAGAGGTGTGTGCGGAGGTAAGAGGGAGACCTGCGAATGTCTGATGCAGGTAAACAGAATAAAAATATTATCCAAAAATTGGGATATGTATGTGCTTCGGGCACGAGATCGATCTGTTGTGAAAGAAGAGTAGTTAGAAGTTCTTGTAAGAAATACGAAATCCGGATATTTACATATATATATTTAATTGTTTGTGTGTCTGTGTTCAAGTCTTGCTGTGTTAGTCCATCTTGTGTGTTCCATCTGTCAAATAAACTTTTGTGTTTTTTTTTGTCAAGCCGGATTCTTTGGATTATTTCAACATAAACAGGTGTTCCGTAGAATTTATGAAGAAAATAGGAAGAGCGTATATCACAAAGTCCACCAAAGAATCTTAGGCGTTCATACATCAAAAGAAAATGAAATTCTATCTCAGATCTGTTTCTTCATCATAACACGCCCGCTTACGAATTTTTGGCAATAGAGTGTTTCACAGCACATCTGATGGCTAAAAAAAAGTTCACCGAAAAAAAATCTTAGGCGCTCACGTATCAAAACAAAATTAAATTCTCTCCTAGATCTGCTCCTTCATCACAACACGCCCTGCTCCCCCATGTCAATCACTCTAAGTCCGAAAGATTTTCAGAGAGGGAGTTCAGATTTTCTTTTTTTTTGTTTACTTTTCTCCGACCCTTTTTTTCTTATTTTTAATTGGTCCACGTATAAACATTCTCTATTGGTGCCAGGCAAATTCACGCATATCATTGGCTTGTATTGTCCGAGGAGGCAGTACGCTTTTTGTATGTATATCCCCTTTCTTTTTTTTCTTTACTCAAATTCTTTCCACGAATGCGTCGATGAGGGTCCACTGGCCGCACATGGAGGTCATAAATTTGGTTGTAAATCCTGCATTGTTGGCTCTTCGTGTTTACGTCAAAAATGGCGCCGAGCTGGTTTTATGACCGTTCTAGCATTGTTCACTGTCTGGAAGTGTTATGGTGAGAAGATCCCAACTCATCACATGTGATCTTTTTACAGATCTATTATTATTATTATTATTATTCCAAACTTTGTAAATGAATAAAGCTTACAGATTTAATAAAATTTGCTTTTATCTTTTCCTAATAATTAAAATTATTATTATTATTATTATTATTATTATTATTATTATTACTTGTTTATAGTTTCTGAATAAAATAAATTCAAAATTTTACTTCAATTCTTATATATATTTATATTTTTTTAGGTTGTGCTGTTCCATTTTTTTAATATATATATATTTAAGCGATGTCGTAACATTATCTTCACGACAAGCTTATCCCCCCTTTCGTTAAGGAAAAAAATCGTCCTACAAGAAATAAGCTATAATATATATACAGATTTATCATATAATCACATCAAAATTAAAGAGATACCAAAATACTGTATCATTGTTTTTTATATGTATATATGTAACAACAATTGAACAAAGTAATACAAAATTATAAAATAACATACACAAATACATTGCAGGTGAGAAAATAATCATTCCAATGTGGTGGCCATTGAAAAATACCAAAATATATGTATATAACATATTCACCACTTCAATACATATATTATTCAGGCATTTTTTTTATATCTGTATATATATCTGTGTTATAACATTCCATAGATGAGTGTGTATTTTATTTTGCATGTTCTATATGCTGCGTGCGCTTATGCCTAGAAACAAAAAAACTTCCCCAAATAGCAAAATTCTTTTGCTTTTTTTAATATTATTTGTTTGTTTGTTTGTTTTTTCTAATCTGTGAAATGAGAGCAAAAACTTCCTTCTGAAGCTTCTTATTTTTATTTGCATGCATCGTAAAAGGTGTTTTTTTGTTTCCATTTACAATATTTGGAAAAAATCTACTTCCTAATTTATCTCTCTCTCTTTCTCTTTTATGGCATATATTATTATTATTATTATTATTATTTTTTTTTTTTTTTTTTTTTTTTTTTTTTTTGTCACTGAAACATTCTCTCACTTGAATTATTTTCTGTGTTTATTTTACTGTCTATGTATTTATTTATCATTACCTTTATTATTATTATTATTATTATTATTAGAATTCTACTGTCTTGTTGTTATGAAATCGCTTCTATACTTATTGTTAATTTTCGCATGAAATACAGTGTTGTGAAAAATTAACCGAATTTTATTTTATTTAATTATTTTTATTATTTATTTATTCTATTTTATTTATTTATTTTTATAACATATGAGTATTTTAGGTTCTGTAATTAATAGTTTCTTTATGTATTTCAAATTTTATTCTAATCTAGTTTATTGCTACATTAATTACTGTAATATGATTATTTATATAAAGCTTTATTATTAATATATCTTTGTTTACGATCTCACTTACGCATAATCTTACAAAAATATATTTCTTTTACAATGCAAGCTATCGACCAGCAATAAATTCTCACACCCCGGGAAGTACGAAATCTATTCCATATGAGATTATAACATAGCCTTTTTTTGTAGATTGTAATAAATATTTTATTTTATTTTATTTTATTTTACTTTTTTATTTATTTTATTTTATTTTACTTTTTTATTTATTTTATTTTATTTTATTTATTTATTATTTTTTATTATTAGTAGTAGTGTTTTAAAATCCGTTTCTACGAGGGATATCGAAGAAAAAATTAATCAACCGTGAATTATCCAGTTTTATTCTACCCTTTTTAAATATTTATTAAGATTTTGAAGCAATGAGAAAAAAAATCTTTTTTTTAAAAAACCTTTTACTTGTGTATTAGAGAATTTTTATTATTAAAATATCTTTATTGTCTTACCCAATTTTTCATTTAAATTTTCATTAATTTTATCTATTTTAAGAGATTCGAACATTTTCAGAATTATTTAGTATTTAATTGTAAATGTTTATAATTTAAGCTGATGTGTTCGATACATTATATTTAAGAAAATTTCGACAGTTTCAGTACACAAATGAATCAATTTTAATGAATTACTTGAACTATATATTTCTATTTATTTATTTATTTATTTACATGTTCGTATTTTCTAATGAATGGTTATTTGTTTTATTTTTGCTTGCCATATTGGGCGCAAATAATTTAGAAATATAAATTCTAATAGGCTTCATTCTGGTCGATTTCCATTTTTAATGAGATACTTGTCATTTCTGAAGATTCTCTCAACATAATATGGGCCTGAAAATTTTTGGTGTAACGCCTTAGGTTTTATCAGCAGTTTTAAGCATACTTCATAACTCCGTGTGTGTTACCTTCGAATTTTTATTTAATTCCCGATCTGCTGTTTCCTGATTTTTCATGACTTCATTTCTTATTTCGTACATATGTTTTAATTTATTTTGTACATATGTACTGCAAGAGTCCCTGCCATGTACTTAGAAGTTTGTGAAAGGCGTTTTTATTTCTCTTGCAAAAAATAACATGCTTGGAGAGAATTTTGTTATTCTATGTACAGTTCAATTATGCATCAACACAAAATATGGGAACTTCATATCCCATTCATAAATTTTATTACACATAGATGTTATTGAAGCTTTTAAATCGCGATTAATTCTTTCACAAATCGCTTGACTTTCTGGGTGATGAATGCTTGGGGGAATTAGTTCAATATTTAAATTTTCCATATAATCATTAAAATCCTTCGATTTGAAATAGGATCCATTATCAGTAGAAAAATATCTTGCTAATCCGAATGCGCTAAAGTAACGATTTAAAGCATTAATTATGACCTTAGTGTCCGTCTATTTAAGCGGAAATGTTTGCAGAAAACGTGAGGCAGTATCTATAACAGTCAGTACGAATTTATTCCTATTTAAAGATGGAGTCATAGGTCTAATTACGTCAGCCACTAATTTTTGCCCAGGCAAATAATTTTTATCCATTACTTTAAAAGGAATTTTTATTGTTTTATGTTGTTTAAATGTGTTGTATGTTATACATTTTGTGCAGAATTGTTTTATCTCTTGATACATTCTGTACCAGAAAAACCTTTTTTTAAAATACCATAAGTTTTTAAGAAAGCGAAATGTGGGACATGTGCGCTGTTTAGAATGTCTTCTTTTAAGCTATGCGGTGCAATATATAATTCCTCATTATTTGAATTATGTGAATTTTTCAGAATGAATATCCCATCTCTATTTAAACTGTACTTTTCGTATTTTTTTACTTTTTTTTATTGTTGTAAGGCTACAATAATTTTTTTTTAATTTAGGGTCATTTAATTGTTCTTTTTTTATATTATCTGCATTTAGCTTTTTATTTACCATGAAAAAGTGTTTGTTTAAATTGTCTGCTACTGTTAAGGCATTTACTGCTCTACTATTGAAATCAGCCGGATTATGAGTGCCTGCAATGTGCGACACTTCAAAATCATAATCCTGTAATTTAAGTAACCATCATGCTACGATCTCAGGCTGCTTTTCCAACTGTAAGTGCTACGTTAATGCCTTTCAATCTGTTCGCAGAAAAAATTTTCGTCCTAATAGAATGTTTCTAAAATATTTTATAGTTTCATAGGTTGTCAAAAGCTCTATTTGCATGCTTGGGTATTTCTTTTCTGAGTCTCTTAAGTTTCTTCCCGTAAATTCGATTGGGATCATTTTCTCTTCTTTTTTCTGCACTAATATACCTGATGTTTCTATTTTTGATCCGTCTGTAATTATATAAAACTCTTTAGTAAAATCTGGGGTGTTTATAGTAGGTTGTTCCATTATAATTTTTTGGATTTTTTCAAATAATTCCTGTGCTTTGTCATTCCATTTGAATTTTGTATTAGATTTAGTGAGATCCGTCAGTGGCGCTATTATTTCAGCATAATTGTTTATAGCTGATTTAAAATACGTGCATAGTCCAATAAATGCTCTCACTGTTTTTTGAGATGTGGGTACTGCGCAGCTTGTTATTTTTTGAATATTCTTTTTTGTGGGGTGCGTATCCTTTTTCACTAATTTTGTATCCCAAAAAATCGATTTCCGGCATGTATAGTTTTATTTTAGCTGGTTCAATTGTCAAATTGAATTTTTCTAATTGTGCTAATACTTCTTCTGGTATTGTGTGCATTTGTTGTATATCATTTCAACCAATTATTATGTCATCAATAAAGTATTGAATGTTATATTTTTTTAAGTCCCCCAAAACTATATCAATTAAACGAGCGGAATGATTCGTTGAAATTTTTGTTCCAAAAGGCATCGTTCTTATTTGAAAACGGTTATCTTTCTTGATAAATGCTAGTTTATGCTTGTCCTGCTCTTTTATTTTATTTGAAAGTATGCAGAATGTAAGTCTAAGACAGTGTATAATTTCTTTCCAGCCATGCTTTGTAAAATATCTTTTGTATTAGGATATGGGTCACTTTCTAATGTATCGTTAAGAGATCTAAAATCTATAGCCATTCTAAATTTTATTAAATTTTTACCATTTGTTTTTGACGTAGAATTTTTTTACGAAAATCATTGAGAAAGCATAATTTGAATTGTGGGCTCTATGATACCGGCATCCAATAAGTCTTGAATTTCTTTCTCCGCGAATTCTTTTACGTCGTGTACTAATTTGAAGGGTTTCGTTTGTATAGGAAAGTCATGCATTAACTTAAAGTTCGGTTTTATTACATCTGTTTTTCCTAGCGTTTTATATGATTTTCTGAAAGCTGCAGCATGTCTCATTAAATTTTTCAGTACTTCCTTTCGTACCTTCGGTGTTAAGGGATCTACTTTAAAATCCTTCTCTGAAAGTTCTTTTTTTCGTAATTCTCTAATTTGTGGATATTTAAATTATTAATTTCATAAATATTGTCAGTATATTTTATTTTGTTTTTTAATGAAAAAATCAGTGATAATTTTCCCCATTTTCTGGTCTTTATGAAGTCGCAAATATTCCTTAGGTTTATTTTGTACTAATATTGTGAATAAAATATTTTCAGTTTCTTTATTTTTATGAACTGAATTTTGAATTACTAATTAACTGTTGTTATATTTGGGTTGAAAAAATAAATTTTTGTCCGTTTTTTTAATTTCCCATCGAAAATTGCAAATAAATTTTGCATATTATAATTTCCGTGATACATTTGATTAGGTCCTATTTGGGATTGGTACAATATTTGCCAATTTGGCATCTGATTTTGCGTATCATTAAATCTAGTTTGATTGTGCTGTGGTCTTGCGAAATCAAATGTTTGTGGCGCTTGAAAATTTTGTGCATAATTTTCTGGAATTCATTGAAAACTTCTATAATTGTTATTTTGATAGTAATTCTTTCGAAATCTTGGTCTAACATTGTTTTATGCTCCCCTATTGGTTGAAAAAAAATTCGCACTTTTTTGATTGAAATAACAATTTTGTGTCTGGTGATTCGCCTTGTTGCAGATATGACAAAAAGTTTGTGTTATATGATTTATTTCAGCTTTGTTTTGTTCAATTTCGTTTTTTGTCAATTTTTAAATTTTTTATTTGTTCTTTCAGCTGTTGTATCTCTGATTTTTGATCTTGTGACATACTAATACGTGCTTCAAATAATTTATTTTCGCTTGTTTCCGTTAAACTATTTATTTCACCTGCACATTTACTGTATAATGCACTTTCGATATTCTTAGCTTTCTTTACTGCGTCTTCGTATTTTGTAGGTAGATATTTTTTTCGATTCGAAAGAAATGTCTTCAAGATTCTTTGTTAATTTCATTGTTTCCTGGAGTTCTTTAGCTCCATTTTTTTCGTGTCCTGATAAAGCAAGATATTTCTGTGCCTCTATATTGAATTTTTTTGTAAATTCCTCGATAGTTTGATTGGCTGTTTGTTTTGCATTTATAAATTGCAACTGATTATCTGCAAAAGATCTTTCTTTTTGAAATTGTTTTATTGAATTTTCTTTAAATGTTTATAGTATTGCGCTTTATGTAATTCGGTTGTATTTCTCATAATTTCTCTTGCTTCCCCTTTGAATTTTTATTTCGCCAATACCAATTTTATATCATCAGGAAATTGTGCTGCTGCGGCTAACTCCTCAAATTCTTCGAAAAAATGCGTTATATTTTGATCCGGTTTATCCTCAAAATTTTGTAATGAATTTATAAGATTATCTGCTCCGATCGCGAATGTTTCCCTTTCGGGAGAAGCCTTCTTCCCTTACTTCCTGTCATATTTAAAGTTTTTTAAAAAAATCTATAACAGATTAATGTTTAATGCGTTTTTCTTAATTTTATTTTCCGAACTTTTCCACACTGCAAATTATGATGTACTATACTCTCAAAATATAAATTTTGTTTCTAGTTATCAAAAATTACACTCATTTGAAAAAAATATTTCATAGAAATTTTGAAATAGCCCTAAATATTTTCTATAAATACATATAAAAAAAATCACAAGATAAATTTTCCAAAAATACAGATTCATATAACAAACCTTCGTTAGACTTTAACTAAATAATGTGCTGTGACCTAAACCAGTTCTTATTTGTATATATTTGTTTCATATGCATAATTATTATATTTTCACTTTTGTAAATTTTTAGATATACAGAAATATATATATATGTATATATATATATATATTTTTATATATATATATATATATATATATATATATATATATATAAGGTGGTCTGGGGTAATAACGCCAAGTGCTAATATTATGCATAATTATGAAATAATCTGGTAAATGACACACATGTTCTCTGCGCAGAAGGGTTTTGAGTCATATAAATCGCAAAAAACAGCTTCAAGTTAATTTGTTTCATTTTTAGGTCTTGTTGTTTTTACAAGCAACTAAAATTAACGCTTGATCTAAAATTTGCGAGGTACATTTTGTGATGTGAAGACTATTTTTTTTTATCCGGAAATACTTTGTTAATTACATAAATTTGTAGTACATTTCATGGACTTTCAAAATGTTGTGGAAGATTTTGGATATCTTCTCGAGATAATTTGTAATTTAAAATGTACAGCGCAATAACTATAACGGGGTAATAACGCCAATCCTTGGCATTAATACCCCGGTTGATTCCCTACAGTGGCCGAGCTACATCCTAAATACTGATTCAAATAAACACAGTTAAAACTGTGCAATGTTTCTAATAATTCTATTTAAGTGGTTCTTTTTAAGCAAAAAGAAGCTCACGGTCTGATATTCTTTTGCCTCATCCTCCCCCCCCCCACACACACACACCACACCTTTATTTTTCTTACACTTTCACAAAAAATTGAACGTTTTCAAAAGCTTAGAATGCAATTTGTCAATTTCTAAGTTTGTAGAGTTTGTATTTTTAGAATTGGGGAATCTACATGCAATTATTCCATCTTATTTCATAGTTTTGTTTGCATGGCGTTATTACCCATATAGGTGGGTAATAACGCCAAATAGCATTGGTGAAGAAATCACGCCATTACATTTCATGAATGCATATCTATTAAATAATTTTTTTACATAGATAGTCAATGAGTTGCTGTATCAAATCATATATTTGTTTGAAAAATACAATCTAAAACTGAGCTGTGAAAATTGGTAGAACCTTAACGTGGCGTTATTACCCCTGGGTACTTTATATATATCAATAATGGAGTCCAGTGGTTTAGACAAACATATTTAACGATTTCTGGGTTATTGTATAACATTTACAAAGGTTGTATAACAATTACGGGCAAATCATAGCAGTGATTTCAGAGACGTCTGTCTCTGACCACAGTCAGTGCATCACTGGCTCTACGTTTACACTTTACATTTTCTCAGTCCCAAATGTGCTGACAATGAAGGTCTCCACACGGGCATACTCCGAAAATTCTGAAAAAATTACTAAATGTGCTTCTCAAGAGGATATATACGTTCATAAAAAAAAATTTCGGCGTAACCCCCGTTCCCTGTCCGTAAAAAAATAATGAAAATTTCGTTATTAGGCGATTTATCTTCGGTTGGAGATGAAAAGCAATTTCAAAAAATGTTTGTTCTTTATTTCAAATGCATTTTAAAAGAAAAAAGTTTCATGTTCAACGTGTTTAGATAAATTAAATATCTTTGTTTTTGTCAGTTTTAGTTTGTTTTAAGTATAATTTCATTATATTGATATTTATATATATTTAATTCAAATTTAATCATCAAAATTTGAGATTTGAAACGAAATTCAAATTTAAATTAATTAAAATTGTTTCAAGTTCAAAGTCCATTTGAGCATTGTCAATTCGATTCTGTTGCTATGGAAACATGTAGCTTTTATTTTTGAATACGCTTAAATATATGAAAATAATTTTACTGAATAAGAATTTTTTTATAAATGAAAATATTTTTTCCAGAGGTAAATTAAATCACTACAGCAACAAATAATATATACATATACAATCTAATATACATATATGTGTATAAAATATATTAAACTCTCTCATTCTTTATGTTTAAATTCATCAAACACCATTTACGCGGATTCTAAAAATCAAAGTTTTCGGTTGCATTAAAATCGTTTGTTTTTGGCGGGGAAAAGTGCTGCTCGCTAAATTGTGTGACACTTTCCTCTTTTCACGCCAAATATTCGAAAGTATTTTATTTTTTTACATGTTTTCTTCTGCAATTCCGCCGCTAATTTTCACTGATCTTTTATTACACACATGAGTAGCTTAATTAGTATTTTTTTCAAAAAAATCTTAGTATGCCCAGTATGGAGACCTTCCTTGTGAGTTATTTCTTTTTTAATTCGTGAATCTTAAACACGTCACAGGCTGACTCAGGTTATGTTTGTGAGAGAATGCTAAGTCAATGATTAAATCCAGAAGCAAGCCTATTGCCACGGGCTTGCTATATTGACACTCGGGCACCCTGACGGTATTCGTCCCGAATGCCCGTTTACAACCACTTAATAACAAGTAAATAATAATAAGATAACAAGAAAAACATTTTATGACAGCTAAACACACCAAAGAAAAAAAATTAAGAAAAGGGGAAAACAAAAAACAAACAAAAAAACTTCTATACTTACTGAGATAATAATAGACACAAACTACAGAAAAAAAAAGAAAATAAAATTGTTGGCCAACTGAAAATAACAATAATAAAAAAAAAATCACAATAATAATCAAAATAATATTCAAAATAAATAAGGGTGGGTTATAAGTGAGTTACTGCTGGCAATAATGGAAATCACATACTGTTCTTATACATAAAAGGGGCAAAAAACAGTCAACATTTAACAAAGTAAAAAAAAACCCTAAAAATTTTTAAAATGAATAAAAAAAATAGTTCGTCGTTGTGCTCTCCACTGTTAGCACTGTATCCTACTTGGGGAGAGAAAGAAAATGATCCACATCATCATAAAGTGGTTCTTCTTCACAAACAAAACAAAGAAAATAACAAGCAACTTCTTCTAACTTATGAGTATAACAAATGTAAAACACACAACGGAATTTATATCTTATGAGAAAAAAATCAAAACTTCTTGCCTCAAAAAAATATATAATTATGTCACAAAACAAAAATTTCGTGAAACAGAGCAACTACTCTCTGCTGAAACAGAGAGAGAAAGAAAGAAAAAAAAACTATGTGTATACTATAAACAAGTAAAATCTCTAATAAATGTTTAGGCATAAAAATCTGTTCATGCGTTAAAATAGTCTTAAACACCGTAGGGAAAGTCTTGAATTTTTCTTCTTAATTCCGATGCTTATAAAAAAATCCAAACAGTCTTTTATTTACAGTCTATTTTTAAAGTCAGTTTGTCCCTGAAGACAGTCATATAAAATTAAAAAAAAAATCACAGCTTTCCATAAACTGGGTATTATTTTGTCCAAAAAAATAAAAAAACCCATCAAAATAAATAATGCACTGATGGTTTCGTTAAAAAAATATTAAAAAACAATCATCTCAGGAAAAGTTTTAGGCTGCAAGAGAAAAAAAAATCACGACATGTGTGCAACACAGTACCTTGTTTGAGAGAGAGAGAAAAAAACAAGTCTCACTTAGGATCTACGCTGATAACAAACTTTTTTCCTTTTTGCATACTTTTTTTTCTTCCCTTTCTTTTTCCATTTGTGCGTCACAGTGAATCGAGAGGTAACGATTAGAAGCACAGAGCATACCAATAAAACGTTGAGGATATCTAGGACCATAGGTGACCACCTTGCCATAGGTGACTCATAATTGAAATCTGTTCGAATTGAGTGACACAGAATACAAATGAAAAATATAGGAACCACATATTTAAGAATATTCAGCATAGCGTCGTTATTACCAACTGTTCCATGAGCAAGGGCAGTGGAAATGTCTCTTCCCGAGAAATATTGAGCTTGTTAATTTTGAGGGGAAAATAAGACATTAGGCTCTTCTGTATTAGAGCATATTTCATCTGACACGGGATCGTTCGGGATGCATGAAAGTCTTCTGTCTAATGAGTTCTGATTTGACATGTCAGTACAACGTGACAATACTTTATTTTTCGGAATTACTGAAGGAGTGTTATTTGACGTAAGGGACGTTGGTAAGAGATCGTTGCTCAGAGGCTTGCGAATGCGTATGCAGTTAACAGATAGTGTCGACGACGACAGTTTCATGAGAGATATACCGTTTTGATCGCAAACTAACTGATCTTGCGAAATAACATCTCTGCCGATAATGCAGGGAATTGACATCTGTGAGGCATTTATAACAAAAACAATAGTATTGAATTCTTGTTCATCGATCTGTATATTTGTGCCGAAATATTCCACTGGTTGCCAAAACCTTCAAGAATTAAATTTGCGTGATTTAGAGGGGGGAGCTAAGTATCTTATAAAAATCTAATCGCCGTCATTTGGCTACCAGTATTACAGAGCGGCTCTATCGCTAGATTTTCCATTCTGACAACTTTGAGCATATTTTTGTGCGGATTGCGTTGCTCTACAACATGGATTTTTGGAGGGGGAGGGGTGCCTGAGTTTGGAGGCTTTTTTCCGCAGTTCGCTCACCCCATTCAAAAGAGCGATGGCCCCATGAAGAGCATCTAAAATATTTAGGGCCCTTATTTTTATTACGCAATTAACAGATAAGTGACTATTTAATCTACAACTAAAACAATGAAATTTACTTTGGCTTTTAGGTGGTAATATTGATGTAGCATTCGGGATGCAAGTCTGCATGTGTGATTTCGATACGCGGGGGGGAATGGCAAATTTCGTCATATATTAACAATTTTTGTTTAAACTGAGGCAAATCTGTGCATCCAAATAATATAACTTTATTTTTGGGGGAATCGTCTATTCCCTGTATTATATAGTGGATAAGGGACATATCGTCAATGTTTCCACGATTTGCTATCTCACGCATATGTAAAAAAAATATTCCATCAAACCTTCGCCAGACTGACGATGACGGTTTGATAACATCTGGTGAATTTGGGCTGGAGAAGAAAAATGTCCAAATTCCAATAACAATGCTTTTTTAAGCGAGGTATACGATGTTAAATTAGGCTCTGACTGAATAAATAATAAAGCGAGTCCCGATAATGCCATCTCCGCGAAAATAAATTTCTGTACTTCAGCCAGGGATTCGAATAATGTAATCCATATTTCGATGTTATCAGATTTTAATCCGGAAAAGGGGGGGGGGGATTAAATTTTCAAAATCAGCAAAAGAAATAGATGGTATCGAAGGGAAAAGAATAATTGGGGGTCTATTATTTATGTTATCTGTATCGGTAGATGACATGATAATGGTACTATTACTGGACACGTTAGCGGGTGTAATATGCATTGCATCCTGAGTTTTTGTATTAACTTCTGCCTCAAATTCAGAATCTGTTATCACCGGGAATGTATTAGAAAATGCTTCTATGTCGGAAAGTGCAATTAAAAGTTTGCGCGCAATCTCTTGTTCTGTGCCGCTTTTGTCTAAATACAATAAATTGGCTACGCTAATCCGATCGATTTGCGAAAAATCGTCCAATATTTTCTTAAACTTTCCTTTAAAATTACCATCATTCGCTTGAAAAGAAAATCCGGGAAAAGAACGAATGTTTTTTCTATTAGAACGCGCGTTATCTGCTTCAAATCGCTCGTGCGGTTTTAATAGAAACGCTAATAGGAGGTATTTGTCCGAGCAACATTTTTACACACATTACAAGAGAGGGCGGGGGGAGAAAAGAAACATGAATTAAAATCGGTACTCACTCAGTCACTCATCCGTCTTAATAAAACAGCATATCCTCTGTGGGTTTTCTTTCCCCAATACGGCAATTAATGCCCCTTCATAACACATAAGCATCGCGAATCATATTACATTCTGTGAATTTGCAACCCAAAGAAACAAACGCTACTAAATCCATCGTCTATCGCCGGCTCCTCATCATTCTCGTCGTTCACAAACAAGGTCGTTGACTCCGTTGTTCCGTTGAAATCTGAGATGTTGAAATTGTATAGGTTCATAGGCTGAGCCCCCATATCAATAATGGAGTCCATTTGTTTAGACAAATAAATGCCTCATCTATATTTTAACCATTTAGAAAATGCTTGTTTCTGTCGGTCGAGAGATATCTGAAATCTTCTAATGTCCGAATTTTATTAATCTTCTGATTTGTCATGTTTAATGTCCGAAAATGGAAAGCTACTGTTGCCAGAGTGACAAAAAAGTATTAAAAACTACAAAAATTAATAATTCAAAAATAAATTCAGATACACTTTTCAAACAAATTAAAAGTACATTTTTCCCTCCATACAACGGTGTAAAAAATGAAAATTTGCGAGGTTTAGAGGTTTAAAAATTTGCAGTACCGAAAATTGTAAAAGTGTAATTTCGTTCAATATTTATCTAGGATGAATCCAAGAATAATAATATTTAATCTATGGCGTAAGTAAAATTGTAAGCCATGTTTTGACCGCTGTAAAAATTATGTTTATTGTTATTTGTTTAAAAATAAAACTTATTTTTAAATCTAAAATTTTAATCTATGAAAATATCATTTTCCAAATGGTAGGTGTAATTTTTTAAATTACATTTCTTTAAAATTTTGATTATAACAGTTTTGCGACATTATGAGGTCATTTTAAATATGGCGTAATTACTTCTACTTGCTGCTTTTAACGTATATTAATGAATTCATTCATTATTTATATTTTTTTTGTTTTTTGATATTCACGTGAAAATATTTTTATTGCTAAAAAGGAAATATATTTTATTCCCGCTTTATTTTTTTCCCTTTACGGCGGTTCACGCATTTTAAAGAATTCATTCTTTTAATATTTTCTTTTTCTTTTAGTATTGATGGAAATACTCAAAAGGAAAAAGCAGATGATATCATTTCTGAATTATTGATGTCGTTTTCTTATTAAAATTTAAAAAAAAAAAAAAGTATTTTTTTTTTCAGTTATTTGGGCGATTATTATTTTATATATTCATATCAGGTATCAGAAAAGTTTTAAAGGAAATTTAATAACTTAAACTTTCTAAATGCAAAATATTAAAATTGTAATATTATTGAAAAGTTATTTTGTTCCAAATTTTTATAACATTTCAGTTTTTTTTAATTGTCAAAAAAAAAAAAAAAAAAAAAAAAAAAAACAGTTGTACAATAAAATACATGTTTAAAAATTATTTTTTAATTATTTTTTAATTTTTTTGAGATGTTCACAACTTAGTCACAATGAAACCTCAGAGAGCTTTAGCATTTTATCACAGATGTGACGTGACCACAGTGACTTGCAGCGATGTTTCATTGACGTCCCTGTGACCATGCTATGAAGGAGGGTTGTCCATTATTGGAATGTTTAAGTAGTCATTTTCCAATAATAGACATCCCATGTAGGCATTGCTAAAATGCAATTTTGCTAATGTTTATAGTTAACAAAAAGTTAGTTAAAAATTAGTTATAAATTTAAACAATCAAATCCAATTTTTAAATGTGAGTAACCAAAATGTAATGACACAAAAAAAATTACAGATAGCTGTTTTTAAGTAATTTTAATGTGATTAATAAAATTTCAATATCTTATTCTTTTTTAAAAATGAATCCAACTCTGCCGTGCATTTTTATAATTTGTCAGTCAAACAAGCCTGAAAACTGAAAATATTCTTTAAGAACACAATCAAAGAGTGGCTTATAGGTGTTAATTCATCACCATTTAAATACAAAAGTTGTTATAAATCTAATTTCAGTTTTAAACGCTTATTCATTCCTCTCAGATAAATCATCATCTATATTATAAAAGCCCAATGTCATCAACACTTCCAGGTTTCCCCACTACAGATTTTTAAATGCATGGTTGTCATTTTGGTACTTTTATGCTAGACGAGTGCAGGTTTGCCAAATTTTATGCCATGCCATCGTTTCATTTGAAATATAAAACTATAACTTATATCATTTAAAATACAAAACTTTTATTTAAAGAACAGATTAAAAAATATATATTTCAGATTCATTAATCTCATTTAAAATACAATAAATAAATGTATTTTTCCAGAATAGGTAATCGTCAAAACAAAGAAAGTGCTTGACGAGAAAAAAAAATTTGACAAAATCTTTTCTTGCAACCTTTTTACTTTTTCACATACACAATTACATAAATAAATAATTAATACTAATAATAATAACCTAAACCTAAATGTTTTATTTCAACATAAAAACATTGTTATAATTTACAGTTTAAAAACATTATGTATATTTTGAGATAACACCCATTGAAATTAAATTGACATTCATATTTTAATATCGCATTTCTAAAAAATAAATAAGCCGTAAAAGATTCGTTCAATCACGAACGGATAAAAAATAACCATGGAGGATCGTAAAGCAAATTTTTCAACAATAAATGGACAATATTCTTATAACATCATTGTAGATAATGACATGATAGTTTTGTTATGTCTTATGACGTCATATTAGGTAAAATTGCGGCGTTGTTTACAGTTTGAATTCACGTTTCTTTATTGTCACATTTATGAACTCAGAAACGAAATTAATGAAAAAAAAAAACATGCTTTTTTAATATTAAATTTTGAAATAATGAAGTATGAAATGCTACCATGATTGCAAATAGTTCTTAATATCTCTGATTGGAATCTTCCGATTTGGATAATGATTGAAGAAGTAAATTAAATTAAGAGTAAAAGTAACATGATGGAATGCGTTGAATATTTTTAATGGAGACCAAACTGGTCGCCATGGGCGGCTAGTAAATAAATAAATAAGTAAATAAATATTAACTAAAAATAAAATAACTAAAACAATGAAAAAATTAACAAAAGTTAAAATATTCATAAAACTAGTAAATCTGCAGATCAGCGCGCCCTCAAATAAGAGTTCTCCAGTTTGAAATTATTTTAATTAGTATTTAAATGATTCAACTCAAAGTATCTTTTGTTTGATATTTGTAACATTAATTATTAAAAATAATGTATCAAGTAATATTTAGAATTTAAATTGTTAAAAACAGGGAGACAAAACTATACACTAATGTTCGAAAACTTTTTTTTTTTCAATTATTACCTTTAAAATTTCTCCCTCCCCTTTATTGAATAATATTTAGCATTTTTCATATACATTAAAATAATTAAAATATCAATATTTTGATAATTACAATAGTTGATGCAAACAGTGAATATCACAAATATTTTATTAATTACTGGTATCCTAATTGTTATTTTTTTAACTATTTTGTTTCATTAGCATGCTTTTGGTTCTAAATACAGTTATAAAAATAACTATCTTTATTACTTTTTATGGGTATCCATTACTGGAACAGAGGGTTTCCATTAATGGGCCACGGGTATCCATTACTGGGCTTTTTGGTGCTTTGAAATATTTCTGTTATTTAACCGTTTATCTGACTGTGATAATGTACTTACCACTTAATTTTTATTCAAAATTGATAGAATCACACCGGAATTTTTTGTCAGATGATTATTTACATAAGTTAAGAACTACAATGTTATAATGCAGAAATTTCGTGAAACACAACTCCTCCAAAGAATCACATACGCCGTTTCAAGGATGCCTCGATTCCCCTCCTTAGTGCAAAGAAAAAAAAATGAAATGGGATTAAAAAACCCGCTCGGATATAGCCCGACTACTGGCTGGGGAATGATTGAAAATGTGTCAGCAAAAAGTTTAAATACCCTAAAGAAATGATGTAAATGTCCGGAAATAGCTAAAATTAAGAGCCACTACGTAGAATCTCTCCACGGTTGTGAAAGAAAAGGGGTGCTGGACATATCGTTTGCTAAAGTAGAAACATGTTTATGAATATTATAAGCTTCATAAAAGTTTGAATTTAAAATTGAACTACTTTTTTGAATTAACTTAGCATCTTTATAATTAAAGTGATTGTTGGATTTTCAGAAATGTTTAACTATTGTAGATTTTTCACATTCCTGGTTCAAGACATAATTCTGGTGTTCTTTAAGTTTTCTTTAATTATTAAATATCTTAAAGAAATGACTCAAGAATTCTATGAGGTAAGATTTTTACTTTAGTAAACGGTATGTCCAGCAACGTTTTCTTTCGAAACTGTGGAGTGATTCTGCGTAGTGGCTCTTACTTTTAGCTATTTCCGGACAGTTGCGTCATTTCTTTAGGGTATTTAAACTTTTTGCTTACATATTTTCAATCATTCCACAGCCAGGACTCGGGACTATAACCGAGCAGGTTTTTAGAACCCCTTTCATCTTTTTTTTTTTTTTTTTTTTTTTTTTGCACTAAGGAAGTGATCCAGGCATCCTGGAAACGGCGTATGTGTTTCTTTGAGGGGTTTGTATTTTGATAAATTTGTGCGTTATAACGTTGTAGTTTAAAACATATGTAATGAAATTCACACAAAATGTTACAAATTTACTTTGATGATTTGTGTTTATATTAACCTGACTGTAACGTCACTTTTCATTTTGAAATAAATTTGTTTATGGACTAAGGTGGCAGTGGAACTTTTCAAAATTCCAGCAAAAAAAATTTTATTTGCCCGATAAAGGGTTAAATGTGTATTCATAGTAAGAAATGAGGTTATAAGAATGGTTAAATATTGTTAACCCGTCAGTAGTCGCGTGTCGGTCTTTTCGCCGCCCGTATAACTTACCTTCTCCTAACTTATATCACATTACAAATACAGCGGAGATCTATCATGTAGCTGACTTTGAAGCTTTCTCGACCCCCTTAGTGAAGTAACAGGACACCTCTGTTTTTCTTTCAGGTAGATTTTTAGAAACAAAGTTGAAATTGGTAAAAAAGTCTACGTAAAAGTCACTAATGCGAGTTCATTTTTACTTTTTCCAATTACTCCAGATCTCATGAATAAAATGCATAATTTAAGAAAACTGCAAATTTATATTGTCGTTGTAATGTTATTTTCGTATATTAGGTGAAAAATATTTCTTATTTTACATATTTGGTATGCGGGGGGCCAGCGGCGAAAAGACCGAGCGCGACTAATGACGTTGTGAAAAAAGTCGCGACTACTCGCGGGTTAATCGATTAATATAATGTTGAAAAAACTACAATATAGTAATTATAATTACTATATAACATACTATTACTTTATATTACTATATACTATAAAAAATGAATTTAAAAGAATTCTTTTTATGGTGTTCATTGTGGAACATCTAGCCTATATACGAATAAAAATTGAAAATAAATATGGCTTTTCACGTCGTTTTATAAATATGGGTTGTTTTAATACCTGTTTTCAGCAATAAGATTTGTATTACAAATAATAAAGAACACAACGTCCTTCACAGAATTATTAAAATAATAAATAAAACTTAATTGCATCTGAAAAACAAAAATTAATTACTGATTAAAATTTCAGTTAATAACTTGCCCTTATAGGCATTTTAAGACTATAATATTTTATAAGACTATCAATGAAAGCAAACACAATAGAAAACATTGGATTTATCTTTTAAATTTATTTCTGACAGTAATCTACTTTATTTGACATGCAACATTAAGTAAGTTTTTCTTTAAAAGTTTTATTAATGTTACAAACTATGAATTAAATAAACATTAGCAATATTATGTTTTATTCCAACCTTTACCACATTTGTATTTATTTTCACTGTAAGCTCTAAAAGGTGTGATTGTTTTTAAAATGCCCATAAACAATACAAAAAAGAATTCACTACATAAAGAAATTAATATTCTCATCTACCCACTTGTGATTTTCCCACTTTCACCAGGAGTCAAAAATGCTATCCTTTAGCAAGGATGAACAATCACACTTACAAAAAAGTGATTACTCACTTCTTAAGGCCCCACATTAGGCACAGAAAAAGACCCGGATGATAATGGGAAGTCTATGAGAGCGTTCTTTTCAAATATCTCGCTCAAATTTTAATATTTTTACATTATTATTTTAATATTTTTACATAGCTGAAGACGATCTGCAACCGGCCTAGTTTTTACTCTTTCAGATTTGGTTTCAGATTAAAAAAAAATACTTTAAATTTCAAAACCAATTGAAACCGGTTCTGAAATTGAATCTATCATAATATAAAAAATATACAAGCAAAATCGAAAAAGTAAAAACTAGGCCGGTTGTAGATCGTCCTCATCTATACCATGCAAAAAAAATCGTGTAAAAATATTAAAATTTGAGCGAGATATTTGAAAAGAACGCTTCCATAGACTTTACATTATCATCCGGGTCTTTTTCTGTGCCTAGTGTTGCGCCTTAAGAAAGAGTGACGCTTCACTCCTACCGTGGGAGAAAAACTCACTCCTATAGCAAAAATGAATAGTCACTCATCTGAAAGAGTTAGTATTCACCCTAGTTTAGAATGAATATTCATTTCGTAGTTGCGAATTCTCTGGAACTGGACAATAATATTTCATCCTGAGAATTCTCAGGTTGTCTAAAATTAATCTTTTAAAGTTAGTGCTTCTATTTAAATTCGTCCGCATCATTGCATAATTTCTGAGATAAAGCATGTAAACTTATCTCTAACGGCTCTGTCCCGGTCCTACGCATAGGGGTCGGAAAGGGGGGGAATGTAAAACAGATAATAGATCAGAACAGTCCAATAAAAACCGATAAACCAAACCATGAAATTCGCCATATTTGAACACAGATTTGATATTTACGAACATACAGAGGAAATGTCTTAGACAAGTCACCACCTACTGCGCAAGCCCATTAATACTTTCCGTAATTTATACTTCCTGGAGAACTGAAAGTCACTTACAAGGAAGATCTCCATACGGGCATACTCAGAAAAATCTGAAAAAATTACAGCATGTTCTTCTCATATAGTTATATATGTTTATAAAAAATTTCGGCGGAACCTCCTTATAACGTCCGTAAAAAAAATAATAAAAATTTGGTTTATATGGCGATTTATCTCCGGTTGGCGAAAAAACGAAATTTTGAAAAATACGCTTTTACGCTTCGAATACTTTTTAAAGAAAAAACTTTCTATGTTCAATTTATTTAAATAAGTTTAGTTTAAGTAAGTTTATTTTTGCATTTTTACTTTACTTTAAGTGTAATTTTGTCATATACGTTTATATGTACTTATAACAAAATGAAATTAATATATTTTATCATTTAAAACACAATTTAAATTGATTAAAATTGTTCCAAATTGAAAAATACACTGTTAAAAATCTGCTGCATTTTGTTGCAACGCACTCCCTTGCTTGTATAGAAAACGGTTACTTGGCCGTTAAATGGAGCTTTCTCATTGGTTGGAATAGAGATATTATATACAAGCGGTGGAGTGCCTTGCAATAAAATGCAGCAGATTTTTAACAGTGTATGAGACGGTCAATTTACCGTGTTATGGAGCATTCTCAGTGGTCAGAAGAGAGATATTCTATAAAAGTAGTGGAGTGACGTTGCAGTAAATGCTGCAGATTTTTAACAGTGAAGTCAATTAAAATCAATTTTCAGATTCGTTAAAATCGTCTTCTTTTGGCGAGGAAATGCACTGCTCGCCAAATCCCTCGTCGCTTTCAGCTTTTCACGCCAATTATTCCAAACTATTTTATTTTTTTTACATATCTAATAATGTAATTCCGCCGCTAATTTTCATTGATCCTTTATTACCTACATGAGTAGTTTAATTCCTATTTTTTTCAAAAAATTCTGAGTATGCCCCCAATGGAGACCTTCCTTGTTAGTATATTTCCCCCTCACAGCGAAACAATACAAGACGTACAGAAGCTCAGTGTGTAGATAAGAACTTGAAAAAGCCAGGAGAAAGATTTCATTTTACCCTGGGGTTAGAGGAATCCGAACCAAAACATGTTACGCAACATCGCATATCGATTCTTTTGAAACATTACACAATTTCGGAGATAAAGCATGTGAATGGAATCCTGACACCTGGATCCATTCTGCTCAAAAAGGGGGAATACCAATAACTCTTAAGCGCAGTTTACTGCGGAGCTAGAGAGATCCCCACCCCTATTAAAACACATTGCGCAACATCGTATATCGATTGTTGGGAGGAATCGATGCTCCGCATTTTGGAATACCTGGAGTTGCATCACATGTTTTGTGTTCATCATACCAGTGATTTTGGACAGTAACTGTAGTTTGGTTTGGTTAGGTTTATTTTCTGTCGGCCGATTATCTACTCCAGGGATATAGGCCCTGGGGGGGTGTGCCCTTCGTGGGGGGGTCTTTCTAAGGGGACCGAACTCGTATTCACGCAAGGTTCAAAGAAAAACACGAAAACTCCGAACGGTTAGACCGACAGCCGCGATTGGGTTCGAACCCAGCACTTGCCGTCTACCAGTTGAGAGGTCAGAACTTTTCCAGTAATTGTGATTTCGCAAAATATTCTTCTCTTAATGTTTTTTATGACGAACGATTATCTGCACAGCTGATATAGGTCCGAGAAGGATCGCCTTTCATGAGGTATTTTTTTAAAGAAGTCAAAACCCTAATTTATGCAAGGATATAGAATCCAAGACTTGAAAAGGAAGCCAGAAATCTCCGAAGGTTTAGGCTTGGGGCGTGATTCAGTTCGAACCCAGGAAATTCCGTCCAAAAGCTTCGGCATCAGTACCCCTCGGCCACTTGTGTGGCTGTAAAAATTGTAATTCATAATCAGTGATTTCCATAAAATAGTACAAAATGTTAGAGGTCTGCACGGGCCGGGCCTTACTTCTGAAGACTCGGGCCGGGCCGGGCCGGGCCGGGCCGGGCCGGGCCGGGCCTAGTCACTAATCCTTTCGGGCCGGGCCTACTCACTAATCTTTTCGGGCCGGGCTGGGCTCGGGCCTTAATTTTTTTGCTGGAGTACCGGGCCGGGCCTAACTTTTTTTTCCGTACGAGACTGATTCCATTCTTCCTAGTTTTCATGGACCAAAATAATCAGTTCCTATTAAATCTTCCTATATGAAAATCCTTTTCTCGACTTTTTATAAATCAGTAATATTTGGCTTTGTCAAAAAATTTCTGCAAAAAAAGCATATACTTTTAAGCCGTCATTATTCTACAATTAAACATTAGAATTTATTCTTTTTAAAGAATCGTAGATTACTAGGCGTTTTAAAATAGAATTAAACAGACAAAAAAAAAAAAAAAAAAAAAAAAAAAAAAAAAAAAAAACTATGATTATGACGGAATTTTTTTTTAAACTGAAAACTGAAAGTTTCTTTTAAAATGTTCATTCATGCAAAATGAATACAACAATACGGGAGAAAAAAATGTATTAAACATTTACATTTGTTAAGAAGGGAATGCATTTTTTTTGGTTCCAAAGCGATTTCGTCTTTGGAAATTTTACCATGTACCGCTTTTTCGATTTTTTGTCCCCATTACTTGGAATATGGATTAATAATACTAGTGATAACTGAAACATTTACATACAACAAACAAAGATTCATTTAAAAGCATAAATATCGCAGCCTACGGCACTTCTTCATAAATGGAGATTATAAACATGAAAAAAAAAAAGACTAATATAATTTTTTTTTGGTCAGAACTCTTCCATAAGATTAAAGATCAATGTTCTGTAGAAATTCACTGGAGCCGGGCCGGTTTCGGGCCGAAATTTAAAAAAATTTTTCGGACCGGGCCGGGTCGGGCCATTATTTTTTTCGTTCGGGCCGGGCCGGGCTCGGGCCGAATTTTTAACTTTCGGGCCGGGCCGGGCCGGGTCGGGCCAATATTTCTTTCGTTCGGGCCGGGCCCGGGCCTGGAAAATTTTTGGAGACTAAAATTGAAATATTTTCACGTGAAAAGTAAAAAATAAATATTTTGACAAACTTAAGATAAATTGAATTTTACGTCATAAATTTTCTATACAAGATTTCCACGTGAAAGCAAAAAGTAAAATAAACAGCTTGGCGGATTTATTTTATTTATTGATTTATTTATTTATTTTTCAAAAAATATATATTTAGTCATACTGAAAATATAATGAACAAAAAGCAGGTGAATATGACGACTTATTTTGTTTTAGACTATTGAAAATAGCTGTAGAATGTATACTTCAAACAGTAAAAGAACATTAATTTATTCAACATGTTATTTGAGAGAAAAACATACACTTTAATGGACTACTTCATTTAGATTGGTTCGAAATGGCGCATATTTTGGTGCTCATTCCTTTTAATAATATAATAGTTTACTGGTTTCTTTTATGAAATTTTTAAAATGATTACAACAAAGAGCTTTGCAAATATTCATATATATATATTTAATGAAAATTATAGCATATTTCCAATGAATTAAAATTTGTGAAAATTCAATTATTTGCATTTAATTATAAAAGTTCAGTGTTAAGAATTCAAATACGCAATTTATTCTTATAATGTGAGATCATTTACGCAGACGATATTTACTTATTTTAAAAGAATTAGAATTTTTTTCTTTGTAAAGTGGCAACAAAAAAAAAAAATGAAAAGAAATAAAATTAATTGTTAAATTCGTTATATAATGTGTTATTCGAATTCAAAGGTTGAAAATTAAATCAATTTACTATTAAGGAGTAATTACTATTAGTATTATTTTTAAAATGTTTGCCTTTTATAAACAATTTATGGAATATGGCTGAATTTACGCTTCTATAACTAAAATACGCACAAATAAAGTTAGAAAATAAAGTCAATATTATAAAATATTAATGAAGGTGCAAAAATAACATATGAAAAATATTGTTACATTCAAATATTAATCTTCTGAAATAATACTTCGCGAATTCTAAAAAAACCGTAGCTCTTGAATTTCATATTTACAGCTTCTGCCGTCTAATGAATAATATTAAAACCTTTATAACAGTTCTTTTCAAATACGTAATCAATTGAAAATTAATTTTATACAATAGTTGTACTTAAATAAATTAATAAGTATGTAAATGCTTATTCCTTTCTTGAAAACAATAATGCAGAAGAAAACAATACACACACACACACACACACACAAAAAAAAAAAAAAAAAAAAAAAGCTGTAAATAGGCTATTTAACATAAAATTAAAAATATAAATTTTTTTCTTTTGTAAAAAAAAATACTGAAAATATTTCCATCTATTTTTAAAAATAGTAAAAAGATATATAAGAGTTATTTTTAAACAGGTTTACGTTCAACTTAAAATTAATTTTATACCATTAGTGGTTCTTAAATAAATTTATTGGTATGTAAATGCCTATTCCTTTCTTAAAACAAAACAATAATGCAGAAGAAAACAAGATCTTTAGTATAAAATTAAAAATATAGAATTTTTTCTTTTGTAAAAAATATTGAAAATATTTCCTTCTATTTTTAAAAATAGTAAAAAGATTTGAAAAAGGATTAATTATAAATGACGTTTAGAGAGCTATGCAATTGTTTTAATTTTATAAATCTATATTATAAAGGCCAAACGTATCTGTGCGTAACGCATACGTCATTTTGCGGAATGGCAACACTTTCTGATGGAATTTCGCTTTTACAGTTTTCGCTACTGTAAATTTTTAAACTTACAGACATCGCATATTTTTAATCTGTACACCGTTTTATAGAGAAAAAAATGTACTTTTAAATGCATTTTATTTGAAAACTGTATCTATATTTGTTTTTGATACATTAATTTTTTTGTAGTTTGTAATTCATTTTTTTCTGGAGGTGGCAACTTTAGTATTACATTTCTATGCGAAGTAAAGAGAAAATAGCCATAAAGTAAAAATAAAGTGTAGAAAGGACTTATAGTAGCTAGGAGTAATGCACAAATTGTAAACCTGAAATTCTCTACAAAAATCCCAAACGCAACCGTATGCTTTCCAAAAAAAAAGAAGAAAACTTTTCGTACTACGGTTTTTAGTTTATAACTTACGGTTATTTACAGTTATAGTTTATAATAAAATACAATGCTACTTTAGAATTCTTTAATATAAACAGATCGGTTTTCTTTAGATAAAATAATGCAGAGTATATATTAAAGAATTCGGGATCTGATCCATGCGATTGTTTTGTTTGTGCCGAATGAATGCATTTAAATTTAGTGATAACGCGCATCATATTCCAAACTGTTTTTATGTTACTTTGCACCTCCATCTATCTCTTAAAATAGCAGATTACCATACATTTTTGTTTTAATTTTCTCATTTCAACATTGAAAAAAAAAAAATTAAATTAACTCTATTTCAAGAGCATCGTCTGCTATAAAACCCGGTGTGTTTTGGTTTTATTTCGTTTTTATACATCAATTAAATCATTTTTAGTTCATTGCAAACATACTTTACAAAAAAAAAATCTCTTTTCAAAAATGTATTTTAATGAATATTTTTGTGGATTATTTGCTCACCATTTGTTTAATTCACATAAAAAATCTGAATGAATACAGTTGCATTAATTTCTGTGAAATAACATTTTTCGAATTTTGAAAAAAAAAATAATAATAATGACATTTGATAACACATGGAACTATTAAAAGAAAAAAAAAATGAAGGCATATGAATCATTTTACTATCGATATGCCTTGCTGAGTTTTTTTTTTAAATGATAAAATCGCTTTTTTTTCTGACGTCAGATGCATATTTTTCTATATATGTTGTATAAGACTTGACCGTAAAAGTCGAATGCTTTAGCGGATGCAAATGACTTCATTACCCGTTTACATAAACGTGTGTTTAAAATCTTAAAACTAAAATATACTTTGTAGAATTATATCATTTTCACTCCAGTGACTTTGAGATTCTTCACAGGTGTGAATGCCATATTTTTGAAAATAAAATAATTGAAATCATACACTGATTAAACGCAATGTTTTAAAAAATTAGTCCGTGTTTACGGAAAAGCGGTAACATGCAGTGTGCGTCATTAGATTGAAAATCTTTGTCCAAAATGCAGCAATTTATGTTACAGAACTTGGCGGCTGAGTTTTCACTGCCAAATTAAACAAGCAGAGAAATATGATCTTGGCAGTAATTAGAGGCTTAAGAAATATGAAGGTCTCTAAATTTTTGTCCAAAAGCTTTTGAACTGCAATAAAAAAATATTGCTATTCTTTAAACATTCTACTGTATTTTTATCAAAATAACATATTTTGCATAATGTAATACTTTATATTCAATTAAACTTACTAGAGCAGACGATTTTTTTAGTTCTTTTTTGTTACCTGTCATTTTACCAGAAGGGAAATGCAAAACAAAATTTTTTTTTTCTTTTTTTTTGGGGGGGGGGGGGTTATGTAATTTTTTTTACTTTATTTATAGAACCATTTTTATTTTTCAAATATGTTTTCAGAAACGAAAAGAAAAAAAAAGGTGTAAATTTTTTACATAGAAAATTGATCCAAATTGAAAAAAGAAAGATGTAAATGATGCAATGAGAATTTATAATTCACCATTATCTGAGGTTTTAATTGCAATTGAATAATTGTATTGACATCATCTATAAAAATCAATGTACGCGTGTTGCACGGAAAATATGGCAAATATTTGCACATTGAACTGACGCCAGGCAGTGTTTGTATGTTTAATTTACAAAACAAATTTTAAATTTGTCATAGAGTTAACTTAGGAACAAATTTTCTTTGAAAAAGTGTTATGTGCTGTTGTTTCTTTACTTTTACTATGCGCTTAAGATTTTTTATATGCTCAACATATCTATCTGTATTATAACTAACAAACGTGTCCGTGGGTAGCACTGATGTCATTTTGGCAACATTTCACGATGAAATAATTTTGTTTACGATTTTCGTTACTGCAATTTTTTAATCTTTAAATCACCGCACATTTTCAATTTTTATTCCGTCGTATAGGAAAATAAATCGTCTTTCAAATGCAATTTGATTAAAAACTGATTAAAAATTCACTTTTTATGACGTTATATTTTTCAAGCATTTCATTTTAATCTCTATTCAAAGTTTTCAAAAAAACCTAAAATTAAAGCATTATTTGAAACCATAATTAATAATTTCTGTTTAATCCTTTAAGCAGCCTAGCCGTGTTTTTTCACCGTGCAATATTTCAATTCAAAAGTTTATCTAACACAAGATTGACATTAATGTTAACTTTTTTAATTGTATACAATAAAAGATAAGTAGAGTTATCAAATACAATTCTTCATAAGAATACTTTTCAGAGTTATTATTTTATGAATTTATAATGAATGAAAATATCTGCAGAACGCTTAAAGTATTAAAAATGCTTTTTCAGTGTTAGTTAGTAATCTAAAAAAGTATATTACATGTAGAAAATTTATTGGAGTTTTCAACTTTAATTTTAAACAGATGATTTTTATCTTCATTTTGTAATCCCGGGTTCGCTCTACTAGCAATATTAATATTAATAATATGTTCCCTAATTTCTCATTGCTCAGAAAGATGTTTTAGTTTCATATTATTTACTGCTGTCATCTACCTAATAAAAGTGAAACCTTTATAAGAGTACTTTTTAAACAGGTTTACGTTTAACTTAATATTAATTTCATACCATTGTTCTTATATAAATTAATAGGTATGTAAATGCCTATTCATTTCTTAAAAAAATATAACACAGAAACTGAAAATGTTTCCTTCTATTTTTAAAAATAGTAAAAAGATCTAAAAGTGGACTACTAATAAATGACGTTTAGAGAGTTATGCAATTGTTTTAATTTTATAAATATTATTAATATTAATAATCAGAGTTCTCGCTGTCGCTCGCCAATGCGCCAAATTGCGACTAAATTCTCCATTTGGCGAGTAAGCAAGCGATTAGATTCGCCAAATTGCTCTATATTTTTTTCTTTTCTTTTTCGTTTTTCATACATTTGCATATATACATATTTTTAATGTATACATATTTTTATATACTTATAGCGGATAGTTGAAATTCGATTAATAACAATCGTTTTCGTAGTTATAAAAACATAGGTTATTTTAGAACATATTGAAACAAGTCGGAAATTGCACGTGAACGTAGCAAATGAGGTGCGTTCGTACGATAACGAAATTTTAAAAATATTCAGATCTTGCTGATATAGTACAGCGTACTTCGGATACAGTATAGTAGTCGAAATCTTTGTGTTTCTGTAAATATGCAAGTAGTAAATTTTATTATACTTCATTAACATATATCTTATTCATAAAATGTGAAGTAGTTGAATATAATTAAAATACGCCCCAAACAATGTGTCCCCGTATAGCATTATGTCGTGGAATACTTTTGTGTGGCCCTGTAATTTAATAATAAAAATTCTTTGCATCACAGATAGTACAGAATGCATATTTTAGTACATATTTCATAGATTCATGCCAATTCTATTATGTTCGAATAAGTGTAACATCATTAAAATGCATTTGAAACTTTTTTCCCATTGGCCGTAATGTAGTGGAATACTTTTGATTGTCCCTGTATATGATCTATGCATCTGACTTTCATAACATTTGAAATGACTCGACAAAATTACACAATAATTATATTTTTTAAATGTCAAACTATTAAAATGCATTTGAAACTTTTTTCCCCATTGACCGTAATGAAACGGAATCCTTTTGATTGTCCCTGTAATTGATCTATCCATCCGATTTTCATAAAATTTGAAATGACTCGACAAAATTATGTTATAATTATATATTTTAAATTTCAAAAGATTCGGTTGGGTAGTTTTTGCGTTGTTATATGCGGACGGACAGACAGACGGACAGACGGACAGACAGACAAATAGACGGACAGACAGACAGACGGACGGACTGAGCGACAACAGTAGATGCTACGTATTTACATAATTACGAACGCACCTAAAAAAGTGGATATATTAAAGAATTAAAGATTTTTTTTGTGCTACACGGCGAATCTATTTGGCTAATACTTTTTTCATTTGGCGAATGTTCTTTATTTTTAATTAGCCAAATTACTAACGTTAGTCAAATGTCAGCGAGAACACTGTTAATAATATTTTCCCTAATTTCTCATTGTTCAGAAAGATGTTTTAGTTTCATATTTAATGCTGCTGTCATCTATCGAATAAAAGTGAATCTTTTATCAGAGTTCTTTTTTTAAACAGCTTTACGTTCAACTTAAAGTTAATTTCATACCATTAGTAGGCGAGGTTCTGACCTCCAAACTGGTGCTGGGTTCGAACCCAATCGCGACCGTCGGCCTAACCGTTCGAAGTTTTCCGTGGTTTTCTTCGAACCTTGCGTAAATACGGGTTAGGTTCCCTTAGAAAGACCCCCACCCCATAGGGCCTATATCCCATAGCGTAGATAATCGGCCGACAGATATACAGATACCATTAGTAGATCTTAAATAAACTTATTGGTATGTAAATGCGTATTTCTTTCTTAAAAACAATAATGCAGAAAAAAAAACACAGAATAAATAAGATTTTTAATATAGTATTTAAAAAAAAATACTGAAAATATTTCCTTCTATTTTTAAAAATAGTAAAAAGATTTAAAAGAGGACTACTAATAAATGACGTTTAGAAAGCTATGCAATTGTTTTAATTTTACAAATATTATTAATATTAATAATATTTTCCCTAATTTCTCATTCTTCAGAAAGATGTTTCAGTTTCATATTTAATGCTGCTGCCATCTATTAATTAAAATCGACATCACTATAAGGGTTCATTTTAAACAGGTTTACGTTCAACTTAAAGTTAATTTTATATCATTAGTAGTTCTTAAATAAATTTATAGGTATGTATAGAGTAGTGTTGATACCTTGGACCCAATCCGGAGAAGTCGCCAAGCCTTGGCAAAATACACATAATGTTGCCAGAATTATGTGTGAAATGTTGGCGTGTTGTGCCATTATGTTCAGACAATTGTGATTTTTAAACAGCAGCATTTTTTTTTTTTTCAGCAACCCCAAGAAAAAATGCCAGGTTCGGGTCATTTATTTACTAACAAACAAAAACAGAGTAGGTTGTTCCTTAGCTAATATTACATGTAAACTATGTTCTCTTCATTCTTTGTTAATAAAGAGAAAAATAAGTTGCCTAAGACATTTTTTTTTTAATTTGGTTGGTGATTTGGGGGGATAGGGGTAAACACCAAAATAATGTGCATTAAAATAGTATAACTTTTAGAAGTAATCCTCTTTTTGCATTTGAAAGGCTTAAATTAGTCGGTGTTAATATACTTTGAGTGTTATTGGAGTCCAAAATAACATTTTGGTGTTTCTGTATTAATTTACTTAAGTAATAGAAAAATGCACTAGAAAAATACTTTTACATGATGGACAAAATATAAACCTTGAACAAGGTTTCTGAGATTTATCAACAGATGTTAGCACCTTAAAAAAGTTCAGTAAAATGGTTGGCTAATTTAAATGCTTTGCATTATCCATAAAAAACCAACATCAAAATTTAACATACAGTATAAAGCAAACAATAATAATTATAGATATAATAATAAAGCACTACAACTGTCCGGGCACAGCCGTACTGATCTCAATAGCGGCCTACCCAATTCGCAAAATCTCAATGCATTTGAAGGAAACAGTTGCGGAGGCTGTTTGCCGAGAGAGGGCGCTACGTAACCTCCTCAATTCCCTGATTCTCGCGATTTTTGTTATCAGATATACGTTTGTTTTTATTATTCCTCTTACAATTTATTTAAAAAAACAGCACCTTTTAGAGCCTTTCAAGAATACTGAAACATAGGTATTGCAGAAATTGTTTCTTCAATTCTATTTTCAGAACTTGGGTTCTAAGCAACGGGGGGGGGGGGGGGGGGGAATTTAAAAATTTTCTTAGGTAGTAAGGAGGGGTTGGCAAAAAATATTTATTCTGATCATGTTGTGCCCCATCTAAATAATAACAATAATAACTAGTCTTTGGGGGCCACCGTGATACTTACCCATCATGGATACGCATAGTATATGAAAATAAAACATGTGAAAACTATTTATAAAATGAATCGCATTTCCAAAACAAAATTTAAACGTATATTTAAATATTGTTACTAAACATAGTAATGCTCTATTAATGAATTACTGATGAACCCATTTCGACAAATTATATAAAATGCCAAACACTACTCAAGTAGTGCCGAACTGCGTAAAAGAAACATCCTTATAACTCCAAAAATAATAATCATATGAGCTAACGGTTTACTGCGTCGGATTAAGCGTCTCATTTTCAATTAAAATATATCTTTGAATTGAAATTTGAATGAAATACAGGGTCATAAAAAATCAAAGAATGGGGAAAACAGGATTACATATATCTCAGCAACTAATAACCCGATCAGGTTCGTTTTTTATGCAAAATATGTGTTAATTTATAGTCTTTCATGTCCACTCCTTAAAATAAAAAATTTCGAAAATTTTTACGCACCTTTCATCAGAACGAATTTTTCGAGAGTCCGAAAAAAATAGTTCCGGATTATCGAGGTTACTGATATTAAATAGGCTTCGTCCCATTCTTACATACTAAGTACATACAAAATTTCAAGTCTCTATCTCAATTTGTTCGGGAGATAGAGCGTTTACAGACAGACAGACGGACGGCAATTTTTTTTTCTAAAAATATTTTTTTTTTCGGAATCTCTACTATCTGAAACGTGTAAATCCATCAAAAATTTTTTTTTCGATTTTCAAAACGATTGCAAGACTTACTCTATACTACGTATTATGGGTAAGTAATAATGATAATAATAATAACGAAATACTCATTTTATAGTTTTTTTGCTTATATATATTTTAAAAATTAGTTAGTATATTCAATCATATTAAATGTACCTAAATTTGGGAACGTTTAAGGGAAAAACTAGTCGTTGGGGGCCACCGTAATACTTACCCATCATGGATATGTATATGAAAATAAAACATGTGAAAACTATTTATACAATGCATTGCAATTCATAAACAAAATTTAAATATTGTTAATATACATAGTAATGCTTTATTAAAGAACTGCTGATGTACCAATTTCGACAAATTATATAAAACGCCAAACTACTTAAGTAGTACCGAACTGCGTAAAAGAAACATCCTTATAACTCCAAAAATAATAATTCTATTAACTAACAATTATCTGTGTCGGATTAAGCGTCTCATTTCCAATTAAAATATACCTCTGAATTGAAATTTGAATGAAATACAGGGTCATGAAAAATCGAAGAATGTGGAAAACAGGATTACAAATATCTCGGCAACTAATAATTCGATCGACTTCGTTCTATATGCAAAATGTGTGTTATTTTATTGCCTTTTACGTCCATTCCTTAAAACAAAAAAATTCAAAAATTTTTATATACCTTTCATCAGAACGAATTTTTCGAGGGTCCGAAAAAAATAGTTCCGGATAATCGAGGTTGCTGATATTAAATAGGGTTCGTCCCATTCTTACATACTAACTACATACAAAATTTCAAGTCTCTATCTCAATTTGTTCGGGAGATAGAGCGTTTACAGACAGACAGACAGACAGACAGACAGACGGACGGCAAATTTTTTTTTCTAAAAATATGTTTTTCGGAATCTCCACTATCTAAAACATGTAAATCCGTCAAAAAAAAATTTTCGATTTTCAAAACGATTGCAAGACTTACCCTATACTTACGTATGATGGGTAAGTAATAAAATTGACAATTAATATTTTCTAGGTTAAAAAAATGCTGATGTTTCTGCTTCATCAAATTTAAATAGTTATTTTTGCTTTTGTACATTTTAAGTTAATGTGTGTGTATATATATATATATAACCATTAATTCTAAATAAAGATTCTTGAAATAAAGATTTTTTTCAAGAATTAAAAGCAAATTTCCTTCATATACTTTCATGGTTTCTGTATATTAATAACTTTTTACCTGTGGATGTAATAATTATCCTATTTATGCAGAGCCGTGCAAAGGGGGCGGTAGCCCCCGGGCGTGGAAATTGAGGGGGCGCCAAATTTATATTATCATCGTCGTTTTTTTTTTAAATTTATTTATTTATTTATTTATTTATTTTTTTGTAGAAAAAATATGTATACAAATTTATTGGGGTATTTGTGTGAAAAAAACATGCATTCTCAAAATAGCATGTTGCTTCTTTCTTGGCATACAAAAGTAGTTATATAATACTGTCAGAAACATTTTTTCCACATATGTTTTCCGTGTCTCCTTTGCCAAAATATAAGTGCAATGTTCTTTTATATTATTCAGTTTTTGAAATAAAATCTTTTAAAATTTCAAATAAATGACAAATATGTATTCAATGGACTTTAATTGTGTTTTTATACTTTTCAATTTTGTGATACCTGTCACAAAAGAAATGGTTATTGGGGGAGGTGGGCGCTAATTTAAAACCTCCCCCCGGGCGCAATTTTCTCTTCGCACGCCGTTGTATTTATGGAACGTTATACTGAATATTATCAATAACTTCATATATTACAACATAAAAGAAACTTACAATTTTTTTAATTATATTTTTTTTCTGCAAATTATGTTTCTATATTGCTCAAGAACATTAGAAAGTGTTTCATTTTGTATTCTATAAATTGAAAGTTTTGTTTTTGTGTCAAACAAAGTTGTTTTCTTAATTTTGCAAAGAATATCCCACTCTTCCCTATAAATGAATATTTATTTGTTAGAAATGTGTTTCTATACACGTCTAATTAAGAATTATATATATTTACGTTTCCATTAATTATTTAAAAAAAAAGATTTGGGCCATTTTCGTATTCGTTTTCCTCCGAAAATAGGAAGAATAACGAATTTATGTTTCGGTTTCGGTTTTGTCCTTGTAGGTATGATGTACTGGTATGATCCATACCTGCGGTTTATATTTTTTGCATTTTTCTTAATAACCATAATATATTAAGGAAATATTTAATATCTACTGCCTATATGCATTAATACGGTATTTACGTATTTAGTAGATAAATATATGTGTTAATTCAAGTATGTTTCGTTTATGTTTATGAGCTCTAATAACAGTTGTCGAATAGTATTTGTTCTAAATCTACATAATTTATTCATATTGTTACGCCCAGTATGTTACATCCTAATATGTTATATCTTCAGTGTTATGTGGAAAGAGCCTGTAGATGGCGCCTGTAGTGAATCTGTTTTAATTCTGTATGTACCTGTATATATGCGCTCTGGACAGCGATGATGGAAGACGTATAAATAAAATGCGCTAGCGAAATGATTAGAGTTTGTGGTCATTATGGTGTTAATGTGTGGAATTAATTAATTATCTCCCCCTTTCTTATGATGTGTTGTGCGAGTAATAACATGGTGTTACGAGTGGTGGTAAGAGTCACACGTTTTGATTTGTTTGTGTACAGAACGGCGCAAAATATTTGCGCGCTTTCTTTGTTGCGAAGAAAAGGGGTGAGTAATATGTAGTTTGGTTTTTCGGAGATTTAGTTTAGTTGTATAAATTGTGGTTTTGTGGTTTTCTTATGTTAATTAATTAGTGTTGTGTATTGAGTAACTAGTGATTTTGTGTCAGTTGTAGGAACTATTTTAAGAAAATTATTTTAGTTATTTCTGGTAGATTTGCAGTGTTGTTTCAATAATTTTGTGATTTTTTGTGTTATTAGTGTAAACATATTCATATATTTAATCATGTCAGTGATAGATAAGTGGAAAAAAGACGAGTTAAAACTCGTCGCTGAAGAGTTAGGGTTAAAAATTGTTAGCGATAATTAGCTTAACATTTGAAATTGCGTGTGTAGGTCCTCACCAGTTTTACTAAAAACAGTTATGTAACAGAAAAAAGCCAGGTAAGATTGACTTACCTTCAATTTGTTTTCATCTCAGGGCAGGCCGTCCAGGTTTTAGTATCCATTTGGTGTATCCACTTTTAATCACATGAAGTTATAAACACACATTAATCATCACACTGTAAGAAAACACTGGAGCATTTAGAAAAAGTAATATTGTATTAAACTTGATTTAATATTTACGGAGCTCTGACAACAGCTCCTTTCTCTACTGCTACATATACATATCTGTGAAAAATACAAGAAAAATTATTATTATATTACATTGAAAATGAAAATTTATTATTTGAATGTTTATCTAATGTAAAAGTAATTTAAAGTTTATAATACAAATAAGCTTTTGATAACAGTGTCCTTGACAGTTAATCATCACTTATGTATTATAAATCAAATTGATTATTTGCAGATTTCAGTCTTTTATAAACAACTGTGGGTTATTTTGCGTATGATCATAGTACTTTCACTTTCGATAAAAGAAAATTGTTCTTGCTAAAAATCAATCCCTGGTTGCTGTTTAAATTATGTGATGATGGATGAAATCAATTTAAGTCTTTTGTTTATTGTTTTCTGTAATCTTCATTTAGAGTTTACATTATAATGTTTTTAACAATAATTCCTGAAGGAGCTAAAGTTATTGAATTAAAAGAGTTAATTGAAAAAAGTGACACTTTTTTAAATAACTTGGATTTAGTTAAAAGTGTTGTTGAATATGTGGTTGAAGAAATTAAAATTAAAAAAGAATCAGAAAAATCAAAATTAGAATTAGAAAAAAAAAAGCTTGCTCAGTTAGAAAAAGAAGTAGAGCTAGCTAATGTTCGTAAAGAATCCTCACAATACTCTGAGTTTGAAAAAATAAAATTAGCACAGCTAGAAAAGGAGTTAGAAATCGCTAATATTCGGAAGGAATCGCTTCAAAATAATTCATTTTCATCGGTAAAAAGTGAAATGGAGTCAATAAATAATGTAGAAAGTTTTATTAAGAGCATTAAAACTTTAACGATACCTGTGCCATCTAGGGTAGAGTCATTTAGCCTTTTCTTTCAGTCCTTAGATAAAGCATTCAGAACAAAAACTGTACCTGGGGAATTTAAAGCTGAAATACTTTTGAATATGTTAGGTGAAAAAGCAAATAATATAATGATTTATTTGTCAGAGGAAGATTTGTGTAATTATCATAAATTAAAAAATGTAGTGTTAAAGGAGTTTCAACCAACTCCGCAGGAGTGTTTGAATAATTTCCGTAAGGCGCAAAAATTACCTTCAGAAAGTTATGTCCAATATGCGTCAAGATTAAGTGCAGCATTCGAATATTACTGTCAGTTACGTGAAGTGAATGATTTTAAATCTTTGTGTGAGCTAATTGTTTCGGATAAGATTTTTGGTTCATTAGATAGTGATTTAATGTCTCACATTGAAGTAAAACAGGGAGAATCATATTTTAAACCGCAACAATTAGGTCGTGAATGTGATATTTTTCTTTCTACGAAAAATAAAATAAAAACTGACAATAATGTGTTTAGGAAACAAAACGGAAATGAAAATAAAAGATTTTTTGGAAATAAATCGCCAAATCCAACGTTTCAAAAGAAAGTTTCGAATGTGTTCTTTTCTGAAATAAAAACTTGCGTTTTATGCAAAAATGAAAATCATGAACTGTATTTTTGTCCGAAATTTAAAAGTCTTCCAATTCCGGAAAGAGTAGATGTTGTTAAAATAAATAGACTATGCTTTAAATGTTTGCATCCCAATTGTAGTGTAAAAGTTTGTAAGAACAAAAATTGTTTTCGTAAAAAACCGCATAATAAGTTAATCCACTATCCAAAAGAAAATATAAATATTCAGTCGAGTAAAGAAAAATCGCCCAGCTTCACATCTCTTTCCAATAATGTAGATCAGAGAGGGGAAAGTAACGATGCGCTTTCTCCTTCCATCCCTCCCAGTCAGTCAGATAGGTCTGTGGTCGCTAGTAGTTTGGCAAAAAATAAAACAAAAAATGTTTTATTGAGTACAGCTTTGATTTTGATTAAAGATAAAAATTCTCAGTGGTATGAAGCGAGATGCCTGTTAGATGTCGGGAGTCAAACTTGCTTAATAAGCAGAGACTGTGTGAATCGTTTGCAATTGAAACCAGATAAAACGAATACGGTAATACCGTGTTTAAATGATTCGTCTTTAAGTGTTAATGGGTGTGTAAATACTACGATTTCTAACCGAGATAAGAGTTTTCAGAGAGATATAAATATGCTGGTAGTGAACAAAATAACACATCTTATTCCACATAAAGTATTTCAAGTACAGGTGGATGTTTCTGAGTCAGTCGCTTTAGCTGATCATACATTTAATATCCCTGGAAAAATAGACGTATTATTAGGGGCCGAAATATTTTATGAGTTGTTCAGACCAGGGCAAATATATTTAAAAAATCCGCGACTTCTATTACAGAATACTTGTTTTGGTTACGTGGCTAGTGGAAGTATCGAACAGATAAATGATGGTAATATACATTGTGGGTTAATACGGAATTCAGATTTAAATGAAACAATGAAAAATTTATGGGAACTCGAGACTTTAGGTATTAAAGAAAATGAAGAATTAAATTCAGCGGATAAAGAATTGATAGATCAATTTGAAAGAAATCTAAAATTTGTGAATGGGAGGTACGAAACTGATTTATTATGGAAAATTAGTTGTGATGAATTAGAAAGTAATTATTTTTTGGCAAAAAAAAAAGATTTGATGAGTTAAATAAGGGTTTTTCTAAAAACAATTGGATTGTTAATGAATATCGAGAAATAATAAACGATTAATTAAAAAACGGGATTATTGAGAAATGTCAGATGGATCAGCTAGAATATTTTATGCCTCATAGAGCTGTTTTTAGAGAAGATAAAGAAACAACTAAGGTTCGGATAGTATTTAACTGTAGTTCAAAATCTAAAAATAATTTGTCTTTGAATGATTGTCTAGAAACTGGTCCTAATTTAAATCCTAATATTCTTGATGTTATTCTAAATTTTCGGAAACATAAAATAGCGTTTAATGCTGACATAGAGAAAGCTTTTTTAATGATAGGAATTTCACAGAGAGATAGGAAATTTTTAAAATTTCTTTGGTATTCGGATGATCCTAATAAAGATTACGAAATCATGAGAATGAAAAGATTACCATTTGGCTGTAAAGTGTCTCCTTTTATTTTGAGTGCTACTATAAAACATCACATTAAAAATTTTGAAAATAGCAATCCTAAGTCATTTGAAATGTTAAATTCAGCTCTATATGTAGATGATTTATTTTTTGGAGGAAGTACTGTGAGTGAGTCGTTCGAATTATCTTCGGACGCTGTAAATATTTTAAAGAGTGGAGGATTTAATTTGAGAAAACTGAGGTCTAATAGTAGAGAGTTGGAAAAACTCTGGATAGAAAATGGCTTTTAGGATATAGAGAAAGAAAGTGTTCAGCAGTTGAAGATTTTAGGTTTAAATTGGTGTCCAGAGAAAGATGAATTATCATTGGAAGTTAAGGGTTTAATAGAATCTTGGGAAACGTTGCAAAACAGTAAAAGGTGTGTTTTGAAAACAGCAGCACGTATCTTTAATCCCATAGGCCTGATTTCGCCATTTGTTGTTCGTATTAAGTTATTGTTACAGGAAATTTGGGAAACAGGTTGTGATTGGGATGAAGAGTTGCCCGATGATTTGCGGGAAAAATGGCTTAAGTGGTGCAACGAAATTGAGAAAATATATTATATAACTATTCTCAGATTTTGTTTAGTTGATTGTAAAGATGAACAAGTAGAGGCACATTTTTTTGTAATGCTTCATTAAGTGCGTATGGAGCAGTTCTTTATTTTAGGTGGGTTTTTATCGTGGGTTTTTAAGAGTTGGTGGACGGCTAAGAAATGCCAACATACCAGAGACTGCAAAATATCCTTTAGTTTTGCCTAAAAGTCACCCAGTTACGACCTTGTTAATTAAATTTTATCATTTAAAATACTTACATGGAGGAGTACAGCTAATAAATTCTGCCGTGAAACAAACCTATTGGATTGTGGGTGCAAAGTCTCTTATCCGTAAAGCAATAAAAAATTGTGTTATCTGTGCACGATTTCGCAGCGAATTCTCGAAACAAATCATGGCTGATTTACCAACATCAAGAGTGAGCCAAGGAAGAGCGTTCATTTGTTGTGGCACCGACTTTTGTGGACCTTTTCTAATAAGTCTTCGACGTGGTAGGGGAGTAAAGCCAGTCCAAATGTACGTCTGTATCTTCGTATGTTTCTCTACCAAAGCAGTTCATTTGGAACTTGTTAGTGATCTGAATGCCAGCGCCTGTATAGCTGCGTTGAAAAGATTCATTGCACGTCGAGGTAAGCCAATAGAGATCTTCAGTGACTGTGGTGCTAATTATATAGGAGCAAAGAATTATTTGAAAGTCGCTGCATCAGAAGCAATCGGCAACTACTTGCACAATGAGAGTATAAAATGGACTACGAATGTTCCATCTGCTCCCCATTTTGGAGGTCTTTGGGAGGCAGCGGTTAAATCAATGAAGTACCATATGAGACGAATTATTGGGTCGCAAATCTTGTCTCAAGAGGAATTTGCAACAGTTTTGGCGAAAATTGAAGCAGTTCTGAATTCTCGCCCATTAGTCGCTATTTCGGAGGACCCAAATGATATTTCAGTCCTCACTCCAGGTCATTTTCTCATTGTGTCAGATTTAAAGAGTGTTCCCGAACCAGACATTACAAATATGAAAATTTCAATTCGAGATCGATGGAAATTGATTATGAATATTTCCCAGTCATTCTGGAAAGCATGGTCTAAGGACTATCTTACACAGTTGCAAGTGCGCAACAAGTGGAAATTTCCGACAGAAGATTTATGTGTAAACGACTTAGTGCTCATCAAAGATGATAATTTGCCACCGTTGAAATGGAAAATGGCAAGAATAATTGGCATTTTCAAAAGTTCTGACAGCAGAGTAAGATCAGTGAATTTAAAAACTGCCATAGGTGAACTTAAAAGACCAATCCACAAATTAGTCAAACTGCCAATAAATGAAAATTGACTTTTCTTTGTGAAATTATTTAAATTTCTAGATATAAATGTGAATTTATTGTGTAATATTATTGTTATATATTTTTATGTTTACATTGTATATTGTATTAATGTGTCAATTTGTTATATATTTATTTTATTTATGATGATGACGTGGTCATGGGGCCCCAGTATGTTACGCCCAGTATGTTACATCCTAATATGTTATATCTTCAGTGTTATGTGGAAAGAGCCTGTAGATGGCGCCTGTAGTGAATCTGTTTTAATTCTGTATGTACCTGTATATATGCGCTCTGGACAGCGATGATGGAAGACGTGTAAATAAAATGCGCTAGCGAAATGATTAGAGTTTGTGGTCATTATGGTGTTAATGTGTGGAATTAATTAATTATCTCCCCCTTTCTTATAATGTGTTGTGCGAGTAATAACACATATTTCTCCCCCGAATTAAAATAAATAAAACTCTACATATTCAATATTAAAATGATTTATTTAATAACAATTCCTTTTTACCGTAAACATATCTTACTATCATTACAAGCCTCTGTTTATGTTGTAGAACAGTATATGTATGTAAATAAAAAATATTTTGCGCCGATGTTTTACTAATGTACTGTTTTCAATTGATTTTTTATTAAGTGTGCAATTGTATCATACTATAGGCATGTCATGTTAGCGATTCTTGTTGCGAGCACGATTGCTTATTATAAGCACGATTAAATCTAGCATAGCCCTAGTTCTGAATTGAGTTTTCTACTCGCTTTTGAGGAGGTTACGTGGCGCCCTCTAGCTAGATCGTGAACCACGGAGTGTTTCCGTGAAATCCTACGAATTGGAAAGGCCGGTAAGCGTTAACGCATGAAGTCTGGCCATGGTCCGGGGCAGTAGATAAGGGTATGCTATGGACAGCTCAACCATCCCCCTTCTCAAATCAGTTTAAGCCCCTTCCTGGAAAAGATCCCAAGGTCATTTAATGAATTTATATTCCTTAAGGCTCGAAGATACGCTTGCGAGCTAATGCTATTCCTATGGGGAAGCATTTTTCTAATAACTCTTTCGCATTTTGACATTTTTTATAATTTTTTTTTTTTTTTTTTTTTTTTTTGCATTGGATAGCTGAGGTGCATGCCGACAGCGCACCTTTTTTACTTTTTTGATTTTTTGGTTGCAGATATTTTTTTAAAAGTAGTTTTAGTTTCGAAACCGGTTTTGAAATTGAAACTAACTTTGTAAAAAATATCTGCAATCAAAATCCAAAAAGTAAAAAAAGGTACGCTGTCGGCGTGCACCTCAGCTATCTAATGCTAAAAAAAAAAAAAAAAAAAAAAAAAAAAAAAATCAAAAATGTCAAAATGCGGAAGAGTTATTGGAAAAATGCTTCCCCATAGTAATAGCATTAGCTCCCGAGCATCTTCGCGGGTAGAGACAGGGGCCTTAAATACAAATGAAAACCTGTTCAAAAATCTAATTTGGGTTTGAAGACCTTTCACAGTTTTGCAAAAATACTAAATTGTAACTAAAATAAATGTTTCAACACTCCCTCATCCTATTTGGACACATGAAGTTTAATATTGCTCTAGTTATACACTTAAATTTTTCATCATCATATTTTTTCTTGGCATAAAATGAAGTTATTACAACAGTTTAATGATAAAAATAGTAAGTAAAGTGTGAATATGCATTAATTTATCTTCCTGTGTCGCAGAGAGAGAAAGAAAATATGACCCCCCCCCCCTCCTCTCTACATTTTCCTGAGACTTATAAAAGACTTATAAATAAATTCTATATTTAAATTAATAATGATAAAAAACATCATTTTTATGATGACCATAACAAGTCATACCTTGCGTTAAAAATTAGTGTTAACAAACCAATGATAAAAATAAAACAGTAGTTTATATACATATAATTTTAACTGTTTGAAATGTGCATTTTTATTTCATGCTTTTCAGCAGACTGAATTCTGAACGTCCCAAATTACATATGACATGGATTAAACATTAATATTCCTAGATCCATCCAAAACAAATTTTAAATGAAATTTAAGTTATACAATTTTCGAAACTGCAAATTTTCAAGCTTACACCGCACATTTTTACACAGTTGCATAGAGAAAAAAATGCACTTTTAAATGAAATTTGTTTGAAATCTCTATCACAATTTGTTTTCAAAATATGATTATTATTTTTAAGTTTTTGTTACAGTGTTTGTCATCGTGGCAACAGAAGTATTCCAATTCCGAACATTAAAAATGAACCAATCAGAAAATGAATAAAATAAAAAAAACGTTGCGGAATTCAAACAATAAAAAAATTCAGATGTACTTCAGATTTCTTAGTTCTCTACCACGGACAGCAACTGTTTTCCAAATAGTTTAAAAACAATAACGCCATTTTAATTCCCTTTTTTCGCTCTGAATAAGTTCTATTGACCTAAATCTTGGTTAAAAAAATGTGCACTTGATGGCAGTACTAATAATTTAATTATTTAAAGGTATTATTATTCATAGCTGCCAACTTTTACGCATTTTTGCTACCATTAAAATTGCACAGATATTTTAAGTTTGTTTAATCATAAGATTTCGGCGATTAAATAAGACAATATTTGCTATAAAATTTTTGTGGTAGGAAAAATGCGTAAAAGTTGGCATCTATGTATTATTACATTCTCAGAGAGCAGTTCTTTCTACGAACATAAGAAAATAATTTACAGATAACAGGGCAATTTTGTTTCATATTTATTTAGATGTACATTTTAGGATATTCGAGTTACATAAAGCACCAAAATTTAAAACAAAGTAATCCTTTTTTAACCTTAGGAAAATAAAGGTCTGCATTTAAAAAAGCTTCTTTTGAATCGGTGATTTATATCAATATATTTTGATTGTTATAGAAGTCCAGAATAAATTTTTATTGCTTATGTAATAACTTACTTAAATGAAAGAAAAATGCACTCGAAAAATACTTTTACATAATGAACAAAATATAAACCTTAAACAATGTTTTTGAAGTTTGTCAATAAATGTCAACATAAAAAAAAAAAAAAAATCTATATTATGGTTAATTAGTTTAAATACTCCCCGTTGCCATGAAAATTCAGTTTCAAAATTAAGCATACAGTATAAAACAAACAATAACAGTATTAATAAAAATAAAAACTGTCAAGACATGAAATCTATATTTCTGTTTTTTGCTCTGAGTTCTAGTTATCTAAATCTTGAGGAAAACAACTTTATGCACTAGATGGCAGCACTAAATATTTAATGATTTAAAGTTATTATATTCCCAAGGAACAGTTTTTTCTGCGAACTTAAAAAAACAATAACCAGATAACAGGGTAATTTTGTTTCATATTTAGATATAAATGGTGCACCAAAATTTTAGATAAAGTAATCCTTTTTTAACCTTAGGAGAACGGAGAACAAAAGTCTGCATTTAAAAAGCTTCGTTTTAATCGGTGATACATCTTATCATATTTTGACTTTTATTGGAGTCCAGAATAGATTTTTATTGCTTTTGTAATAATTTTCTTAAATAATAAGAAAAATGCACTAGAAATATACTTTTACATAATGAACAAAACGTAAACCTTGAACAATGTTTTAGAGATTTGTCAAATAAATGTTTGCTTCTTGAAAAATAATCAGAACTAGTTTAAATGGGCTGCATTGCCCATGAAAAATCAATTTGAAAATTAAACATACAGTATAAAACAGACTATAATAGTAGAAATAAAAACACTAAAGCAATCTTTATTTCCATTCCTCGCTCTGAATAAGTTCTCGCAAGCTGAATGTTGGTGAAAACAACTTTGTGCACTAGGTGGCAGCACTAAATAACTAATGAATACCGATGACTTCCGATTAATTATTATTATATTTCGCAGCGAAAAGTTCTTTACAGGAAAATAAAAAAAAATAATTTGCAGATAACCGGGCGATTCTGTTCAATATTTATTTAGGTATACATTTCTGGATATTTGAAATATATTCTGCACAGAAATTTAAATTAAAGTACTCCCTTTTTTAACCTTAGAAAAATACAGGTGCACAGCTAAATTTTATACGGTATTTTGTGTGTGTGTGTGTGTGTGTGTGTTTCGACTTTTATTGGAGTCCAGAATGAAATGTTAGTGTTTTTGTAATAATTTAGCTAAGTAAAAGAAAATGCACTTGAGAAACACTTTTACACAATAAACAAAATGTAAATCTAGAACAATGATTTAAAGATTAGTCAATAGTAGATGTCAGCAACTAAAAAATGTTTCGCATTGCCCTTGAAAAATTAGTTTCGTTTCAAAATTAAATGGACAGACAAACAATAATCTAATTATGAAGGCCAAACGTATCTGTGCGTAACACATACGTCATTTTGCGAATGGCAACATTTCCCCTGCAATTTTCGTTACTGCGAATTTTACATTTCTAAACCTTTTCACATTTTCAACATTTAAACTGACGTATAGAGAAAAAAATGCACTTACAAATTACAGATGGGCATTATTTAACATAACAGGATAAATATTCGTAATATTAACCAAAAACTTATTATTTAATAACAGATTACCAAAAAGTCCCTGTTAATTTTGGAAAGCCTCGTATGATAAGCATTTTAAAAAGAAGAAACAAATAGTAAGGCTGAAAATCATTTTAGGAATACATATTTATAAATTAATAAAAGTTTAGTTATATATAAAAAAATCCAACTTATAAATCTATTGTAATTCTGAAGCAAAGAATTTCTATTACTGCAGAAAACAAAAATTCCCAACTGCATTAAAACGCTTTTGAGACAGAGAGGGAAAAAAAACATTCCGACGCACAAAAAAAAAAAAAAAAAAAAAAAAAAAAAAAAAAAAAAAAAAAAAAAAACCCTATGAAACTTTCTTTTTGACGCGTCACTGTCGATCTACGATTTCAAGACATTAAAAATCCTTTTGGTCTAATCAAGGAAGTCAATCATAGGAATCATTTTCCTTTTGCATTGTCCAAGACATTAAAAATCTTTTTGGTCTAATCAAGAAAGCCAATCATTAGGAAACCTTGTATTTTTGCTATCTCAGAAGTTCACGTGATAAAATCTCTCAAAAGCTATTCGTTGTTGATTATTCTATGAATATTTAAAAACATCTGGCTTCGATTCTTCACAGAATATATTTTATAGTTTGACTTTTTATAACGCTCACAGTTACAAAGATTAAAACAATAGAATCAGTTTTTAGAATAACGAAAACAACATTTATTGAAAAAAAAACAGCTGGAATAATGAAAACTGGTTAGAATACTAAAAATGAAATGGGGGAAATATGTGTTTTAATTCTAGAGTACGTGAAGTTAGTTAGTGACGCTTGCAGATTATTAAAAAGCAAGGAGGTAATGTCGGCCATCTTTGGTCATATTTTTAATGGGAAGGAATCTCTGTTTGAAAAATGGAATTAAAGAGATTTACGGATTTAATTGTTGATAGAAAGCTGTTTTATCGCTCGGACACGGGACATAATCTTTCGTTGATGTAGTTAGATGGGTAAAACGGTGGCAGTCTTTGAGTTTGAATGTTTAAAAGGGATATTACAATGTACTCATGATATTTGGGAAAAGGGGGGGGGTATTCTGGCGCTATGATTTTTATTTAATAAAATGTTTATTACTGTTTTTTTATCATTATTATTTTGTCAATATTGCGTCGTTAGAAAATACGAACTGGAAAACATTACTTTTGTAATTGTATTTTCCTGAAAAAAAAGAAGAAAAATAGCCTGGTGAGGACACAGCCATTCGAAAAGGAATGGGAGGGGGGGCGAAGGGGGACGGTACTGACGGACGCGGAAATTTATAGGGCGCCAATTGTATACTACGAACGTCATTTTTTGGCCTGTCACAAGTTTTGGGGAGGGGGTTTTAAATACGTACTTGCACATACGAAATTTGTGGGATGAATGACATTTGATTAAAAATATACAAGTAATGTTCCGTGTTTATCGGGGACGTCAAAATTCGAACTTCAAATCAAGGTGCTAACAAATAAAGATAAATTTTTTTTTGAACAAATCGCATTGTTAAAACGGTGTTATTTTTATGGAGGATATTTATGATCGTTTAGAAAAAAATAATTTCTAAACCGTCAGTTTTGGAGTCAATGTAACAATTGCAAAAATGCTTTAAACTTTCTTCTGCATCATATAAATTTTAATTTACATTAAAATAATTATTTTTTAAATTGTTAAGAAACTACATATTTTATACAGTGTTCAGTAAGTTTCCTATAACTTTTATTTAGAAATAGTTTTTATGTGTTTTAACAAGTAAATCAGCAAAAAAGAAAAAAGAAAAAAAAAGTTCTACAGGCAAAATTTACTGAGTTATGATACGCATAAATCTTCAACGAGGAAAAATGCATTTTTAGTGCAAGAAAACGATAATAATACGTGAAATGTAAAGTATCACAACTAACTAAGTTTTTGTCTTGCAAAAATTAAAATTTTAACTCTATGTTGATTTTAAAGGTGCAGGTTTATCTGAACTAAAACAGCATCTATACTTATGTATCAAAATTATTCAAGATACCTTAATTAACGACCCTCTAATTAAAATGTCTGTTGACAGCATAGTCTCATCGATTACGTTATAAAAATATACGTTACAAAAATAACAGGTTGTTGAAACCTGTTACCTGTGAATGTGTGGAAAGATGTAACCTGTTAACCAAAAATAACTATATTTCCCATCTTTATTTCAAATGAAATTTGTTTGAAAGTTGCATCTCAATTTATTTTTGAGATATTAACTTTTCTATAGTTTTTAGTAGCAATTTTATAATTGTAATAACAGAATCACTCCATTCTCTTAAAATAAAATATAAAATAAAATAAAAATAAAATGAGTATACTATTTTAAAGGTATCATTTGTTGTAAAATCCGGTGATTTTGGTTTTATTATGTTTAATAGGGTTTTATAGTATTTTGTTAATTTTAGCATAAAATAATATTTGTTTGGGAAATAGACTGAAAAATATATAATGTATTTCTTACTGTAACTAATTATGTAGGGTTATTATAAATCAATGAAACAGTTCTTTCTTAAAGACTTTCTTTCGTCGAATTTCGACGGGTTCCACCTCGTAATAATAATAACCAGTAAAACCATCTTTGTTTCTGTTCTTCTCACTGAATGAGTTCTGGGGACCTCATTTTTTGTGAAAATACTCAGAGCCGTGCGAAGCGGGGGCGCGAAATTGAAAAGGCGCCAAATTGATATTATCATCGTCGTTTGTTTCTTCCTTTATTTTATTTTTTTTTTTTATAAAGAAAATTATATCAATAGAAAAGCCCTTCACGGGTTAAAAATTTTGACGAAGCTGTTGTTCTTATGTCTCTAATAATTTTAAATATGAATTTTAAAAATAATTATATCAAATTTTGATTGACGCCATGCTATTCATTAAAAAATGCATTTTTGAATTATTTGTTTCATCATTTCATTTCTGTTCTATTTATAATAGCATGCGCAAAAGTTATAAAAATAAGTAAGTGGTTTGTCTATGCAAAACAAATAGTATAAATCTTTAATTATTTGCTTAAGTATGAAACATTGAGTAGGTTGCGAGAAATTTTTATTTGTCTCGCCAAAGCCATTTTCTATAACCACCAAGGCTGCTGTACTGGAAAAGTACCAATTTAATTTAAAACTCTAAAAATAAGTAAATAAATAACTAAAAATGTATTTTATTTTTACCTGCTTTCATTAAAATTAACATAAATGTAGAAAGTATAAATGTTTTTAAATATTCGCCAGGCGCGCTAATTTTCATCACATGAGCGGGCGCGTGTTGTAGATTGTACAACAGAGGAAAAACAATCAATTACTGCTGCTTTATTTTAATTTTATAAATAACTAGCGCACCCGACAGACGTTGTCCTGTCACCAACAGACGTTGTCCTTCTTGGCACCGACTCCAGAAAATCAAATAAATGTACGCAAATATGGTAATACGCAGAATAAACACTACGCTCTTAATTTAATTTCTTATTACAATTATGTAAGGAAATCATTTTTTACTCTTCATTAATTTTTGAAGTCGGTTCAATTTTTGATAGAAAAGTTTATTTTTCTCTTTTTTGTTAAAAGTTAACGATTTTCTGAAGTTGGTTAATCAAAATTATAATACAGGAAATATTATTGTAAAGCATACACGTTTGTCAGCAGTGGGGTTCGAACACGCGATCGCTTTCTTCAAGAAGCTGGGCTTAAATTTGGCGCCTTAGACCGCTCCGACATTCCGTCTGCACTCCATTCATCGAACTTATTCAACACTTTTAATTAGCGAAAAATCACTAACTATTAGTTTTTGCCTAATTACCAAAAAAGTACTGAATCAAATTCGATGAAATGTGAATCTAAACCATTCTAAAATCCACTGGAACACAAACACAAAATTTCTTTAAAATCGGCCCAGTCGTTTAGGAGGAGTTCAGTGACATACACACGCACAGAAGATTTTTATATATAAAGATAAGCATTGAAAATTTGAGGTTTTTGCGCCGAAGACATCGACAAATTAGGAACATGTGAATTATCTCAGGAACTACTGGATTTAAAAGAATTTGCTTAGTACCATTTGATTCAGAATGAGAGAATGCACTAAAATATGTTATCAGTTGAAAAATAACTATAAAAGCCGATTTTTATGGAATTTTTTAAAATTTCGTTCTTTTTTCTACTCATCTTAGAGATGGAATTTTCGAAAATCCATTTTTAGCGGCACTCGATGTTATAAAAAGTATTTTTACCCCAATTTTCAAGATTTTTGATTCCGTAGATTTTTTTTTGCTATGATTAATACGAAATTCTGACTTTCTTTAATATATATAGCACTTTTAATTAGCGAAAAATCACTAACTATTAGTTTTTGCCTAATTACTAAATAAGTACTGAATCAATTTCGACGAAATGTGAATCTAAACCATTCTTGAATCAACTGGAACGCACACACAAAATTTCATCAAAATCGGTCCAGTCGTTTAGGAGGAGTTCAATTACATACACACGCACAGAAGATTTTTATATATAAAGATGAGCATTGAAAATTTCAGGTTTTTGCGCCGAAGACATCGCCAAATTAGTAAAATGTGAATTATCTCACGAACTACTGGATTTAAAAGAATTTGTATAGTACCATTCGATTCAGAATGAAAAAATGCACTAAAATATGTTATCAGTTGAAAAATAACTACGAAAGCCGATTTTTATGGAATTTTTTAAAAGTTCGTTCTTTTTTCTACTCATCTTAGGGGTGGAATTTTCGAAAATCCATTTTTTGCGGCACTCGATGTTATAAGAAGTATTGTTACCTCAATTTTCAAGATTTTTGATTCCGTAGATTTTTTTTTTTTTTTTTTTTTTTGCTATGATTAATACGAAATCCTGACTTTCTTTAATATATATAGCACTTTTAATTAGCGAAAAATCACTAACTATTAGTTTTTGCCTAATTACTAAAAAAGTACTGAATCAATTTCGACGAAATGTGAATCTAAACCATTCTCGAATCTACTGGAACGCACATACAAAATTTCATCAAAAGCGGTCCGGTCGTTTAGGAGGAGTTCAATTACATACACACGCACAGAAGATTTTTATATATAAAGATTTAACTTACATATATCATGTAAGTTATGTCTGATCACAATTTTTGTAAGTATTCCGCAATACACTTATTTTCTTTTAACATACTAAAGCAGAAGTTTAGATGTATAAAAAGCTACTTGCTAGGCACAATGACAAAGAATAAAAGCTATCAATGAATTACTAAACAATAATTAAGTAATTTTGGATTTACAGAATTAGTCCTACATTTCATCTATGTTATTCGCTACCCATATCAAGCATAATATTTGCTTTTTTGAAAGATGTTTACAGAAAAACCTTGCGCATCTCATGCACTGTTAATATATTGAAATGACGGGTGCAGCTAACTGTGCAATCTGAAATAACTTTAAGCCACTGGGTAAAAAAGATTTAATAAACGAATACAAACGATTATGAACACCCACTATTGTTTGAATTTTGTTAGAAAAAAGAATGTGAATGTTGTACTTTTTACATCGGCGCGCCCGGCGAAAGGTTAAATGTAGGAAAAAGGTAGAAAACTCTTTAAAAAATGCATGGAGTTCAAATTACATTGCTGTGAATTCAATTATGGAAGACATCTATATTTCTACATTAGTTCCGCCAAATTAACCAGTCATCGCCAAGTTGACTTCATATATGACAACTTTGTCGATATTTCGCGAAGTTGGCTAAAATTTTGCGATTATGTGGTAATCCTGTCATGCGTATTTTTCCATAAATACTCATTGTTGAAATATATGCTGATTTCTCCGCAGGAGATAAAAAGAAGTCATTAGCCCCTCGAGGTCCAGAGACTAATACATGTGTTACATGAGATGCTCAGAATATTTTATTCTTCCACCAGTTATTTTTTATCGTAAAATTAACCTTAATCAATCAACACATTTTTACAATTTACACCAATTTTTATTTTTATTTTATTTTTTTAATTTATTTTATTTATTTTTACAATTTTCACCAATTTTTATTTTTATTTTATTTTATTTTATTTTATTAACCATTTGAAAAATGGTTGTTGTTTTCGGGAGAATGGACCCGATGATGTTACCACTTTTGAATGATGTTACCACTTTTGAATGATGTGGTCACTTTTGAATTTAAATTAATTTCTTTACTTTTAGAAGAGTTTTTATTTGAATTTAAATTAAATTCTTTACTTTTAGAAGAATTTTTATTTGAATAGTAAATTAAAATGGTTAAAATCATTGTAATAAAGGAGAAAACTAACAAATTTAAAAATGGGTAGACGGAAATTAACAGATACGGAAAAAGCCGAAGCCAAAGAAATGAATGAACGTGAATATCGCATTCAATGATATTAAACACAATACGCGTACTTAAACAATCATAAAGTGATTTTTATTTCTTCTTTTGCTATTTAAAATAAAAATTTAGTCAACATGTATAAGTTGCTTATTAGTTTGGCGATTCGTATCATTTGGCGAAATTGGTCGACGGGATAACTGAGTAATACTGTATTTGGTTTGGCGCAAAAACGTCTTTCAATGCAGAAAATGATAAAATCAAAAGATTATTGAGCCGCTGAAAACCAATTACGTGTTGAAAGGCGATCACGAAAAAGGAAGCAATTTAATGCCGAACCGATTAATTGTAAAACATCATGTCGCCAGGGCGACCAATCCACTAGCCATGGCGTTTTACTATCGGTCGGTTCTAACCAGGAAAATTTGAGTGCCAATAGTGATTCTAACAAGCCGGAAAATGTTATAGCTATTACTCTTGATTTTCCACCACCTAAAAAGAAAACTAAAAAGCAATCGGCTTGGGAAAAACTGGGAAAAAACTTTTTTGATTCGATGTCTGATGGACCCATTCACAGATGCATGTGCTGCGATCGATTTTGGTTTAAAACCTCCATCACCAAAATTCTGCTCTGTAAAATCAAACAATATATGCCAAAGTCTTACAAGTATAACAGTATATGCCAAAGCTGTATTTTAATAATGATTACTTTTGCACCAACAATGTTAAATAGTTTGAAATGTTTCTTTCGTCGCCAACTTTTATGCTTGGCGACAATAGAGTGATATAACTTAAACGAACCGTACCTTCAAATTGCAGCATGTATAAAGTCATTTATAGCAGTGGCACGGATAATACACAATAAAACAACTGGTATTTAGCTTAAAATGATAGATGAATGTATCGAGTGAAACATTTTTCAAATGGTTGGGGTAATTTCTTAAATTACAATTTTTTTATTTTATTTTATTTATTTATTTATTTATTTTGAAAAACCGATCGTAAAAGAATTAAGGAAACTTCTCTGTTATCCCGTCGACCGATTTTGCCAAATTATACAAATCGCCAAATTAATGGCCAAATTATACATATTGACGTAATTTTTATTTTAAATAACAAAAAACAAATAATTAATAGAAAATTAATAAAAATACAAATAAAAAGTCGAAATAAAAATTATTTAATGACGTTTTAAACGCGTGTGTCGTATTTAATGTCATTGAATGTGAGATTCACGATCATCCATTATTGGCATTGAATTTTAAAATTTGGCGATAGTATTTTGGTCGACGGGGTAACCTAGTAGTACCGAATTAAGCAAAGGGTTTCCAAACGGTTTCAGTAAATTCCCCCGTTGCCCTACTTAGGGATCGAATTAAAAAAAATCAATTTCCAATCCTTGTATTGCTCCCAGGAATGCATACATATTCCTAATTTCAAAGTTCTATGTCAAGAAGAAACAAGTGAAAAATTGGTACGGATGCCATGTACGCATTTATTAATAAAACGTTTATTTACTTTGATTTTCTTTTTTAAAATTATATAAATTGTTTGTTTCTATTGATATTTTTATTATTATTATTTTACTTACTGTAAATTCCTTTTTAAAAAAATAGAAAATAATTAAAAAATTTATATGTAACCAGTACTCGTAAAAAAAAAAAAAAAAAACCTAGTAAAAAAAAAGAAAAAAAATCGCGAAATGAACGTCAGAAAAAAATTGCGCCAAATCTTGTGCGTATAAGACATCTACGCCAAAAAATAAGTCATGAGAATTGAGTTCCGCACACAAACAAAAAGTAAGTTAAGAGAAACCGTGCAATAAAATTAAATAAAATAAGAAGATATGATGTCATAAATAGAAATAATTTATTAAAACATACAATTGTTTTTAATTTTACCACACAAAGTGTACAATATTCTTTTGGTGATTAAAAAATGCTATTGAGGGAGATAATCACAAAATCTCAAAATAAATGTTTTTTATTACTTTTTTCTTTGAAATAGGAAAATAAATTTTTTCTTGCTTAAATTAATTTTAATATGTTTTAATGCACTTCAATATCATTGCGTGCGTAAAAACTTTCTATTTTCTCTATGTACTTTGATTCGATTGTTTTTATCTAGAAAAAATTTCAGCCGGTGAAAAGTATGACGTACATCAAATTTCTGTAACATATGGGAAAAAAAGTGATTTTTTTTTTTCATTTGTTTTTACTTTCTTCTATTAAAGATAGTACTGTAATTGATTTTTTTTATTTCCAGTTTTCAATGGATTTACACATTTTAGAGGTCAAAGATTCCAAAATACATGTTTTTACAAAATGTCTGTCTGTCCGTGTGTCTGACTGGTCTGCCTGTCTGTGTGTCCGCGTATGTCGTTATTCTACCATCCAAAAATGTATGAAGATGTGCATAGACTTGAACCAAATTTTTTGAGAATGTTTATGGCTGTGGCAAGCAGGTCCTTCTTCATTTTTGAAATATTCCTCCGGAATGCGGCGCTGCAATATCGATTTTAATGTCATTTTCAATGCTGTACCGACAAAAAGTGTATGAAGTTATGCATCGAATGAAACCAAATTTGGTAGATTTTAATGATTTATTATAATGTAAAGAAAAGTAAAGTATATTTCAGAAACATCAGGTACAGTATGTTAAAAATTTTGTTGACAGAATTACCATTATACTTTATTACTTGATTTCATTTGTGTTTTCTACATTTATTTATCTGCTTGTGCATTTTTTAAAATAGAGACAAAAATTTCGAGAAACATTATAGAACTTTGCAAATGACAGCATTTCGGAAAGAAGTAATGTGCTCAATTAGTTTATGACTTAGTGTAATATGTGGGGACGTTAAGTATTTTTAGTTAATTGGTATGCCCGTGATAAATAATTTTCTTTTATAAAATATATATATATATATTATAGTTACAAATATAATTATTGATTATAATGAATAAATGTTTTGAATATAGCGTATCGATTATTAACTTCTAATTCGTTATTTTTTTAGGAGAACTATTAAAATGTCGTCTCAAATAAACAAATAAATAAATAAATAACAATTAAATTAAAAATAAAATAAAATAAAATAAACAAAGTAAAATAAAATAACTGAATAAAAATATAAAAAAAAAATAGAAAGAAAAAGGTTACATTACAACAGTAAAGCAAAGTAGGTGTATCATCTCTCTTAAAAAGTCAGCCACAAAATAGCTCAAGTTGAGCTGAAATCAACTCATCTCAATGTTGAAAGGCAGCTTCTCAAAAAAGAGTTGAAATATCTCGAATTTTAACCAATTTAAATGAAGTTGAGCTATTTAAATAACCAATTTAGATCAAGAAGATTTAATCATTTAAAAAACAACTCTTTTATGATCGAAAAAATTACAGCTCTTTCATGAGAAGCCAAATCAGCTCTTTCGTTTTGAGAGTGATTGTACAGAATAATACTGATAACTCTACTAGTCAATTTTTAAACTTATATATACGAGGGCTGCTATTTATATTTCTGGCCTTGGCAACAAGGAGTGTTATTAGGCAACCACTGACTATTTCAATTGAAAGTTTGATATTTTTAACCCTAGACTCTTCAGAATGATTTGTCATTTTAAGGGGTCAGATACCTTAGAATCCAAAAATCGATTTTTTTAAAAATAGCTTATAATTAAATGTGATTCTTTAGAAACATTTAAAAACAAACCGCATTCAAAAATTTGCATTAGAAAAAGAGTTACATCTAAAACACTTTGCGCTTTTCCTATACGACCAATGGTAAATTTAAACTTTGACGTCAATTTTCTCAAAACTGCGATTTTGATCACTGCGCGCACGATTTCTTAAAAATGGTTGCGTAGACTTTAACAAAATTTTCAATGAATATATTAAATGTACACAGGCCCAAAATGACCTACTATTATGTTCCTCAAATTAATAGTTTAGAATTCACGACTACTTTTTTGTAAAAAAATCTCGATATTTCGAATTTCTTTAAAAAATAATTTTTTTCTCGGGATCTATAAGTTTTATTTTTTTCATCGTAGGTCATTTTGAAAACACATTATATCTCTACTCAGAAAAAAAATCTTGGTTTTTTTTAGCTATACAAATTTGAAAAATCGTGTGTGCAAGGCATGCAGGATTTATTCTTCCGTAAAAATTGTATTATCTTAAAAAATATTTAAAAAAACATCACATGCGTGTATACTTTTTTTAAAAACTTTAACTAATAAAATAAATCCTTCTTAATATGTATTTTCAATTTTACTAGTATTAAAAAATGCTCTGACGAGCACCAAAAAAAGTTAATATGTTTTTAAGTATGAAAAAGGGTTTGACAAGTGCTTCTGTTAATTAATGAGCATGAGGAAGGACAAGGGATCCCTTCTTGGCTACAACTCACTTCAATGCCAACTTTTAAAAAATCATATTTGCGCTTTTTCCGTGAAAACAAATCAGTCGCAGTTACTATAAAAATGTATAGTGTAAAGACATAACCAGTAAAGATGCAGCTTAATTAGACATAAATGTAAGTGAAGACGACATAGTGCCAAAAACCTAATTCCTGCTGGTATCACATTCATGCACTGCCACCAAGCACGCCCTAAGTGTATAATTGCACAGAAAATTTATTTGTAGTATAGTGCAGAGTGAACTGTGCAGTTAACATCAGGGATGTAGTGCAGCTTATACGCCGTATACCTTCTGGACTTTTTAATAGAACACCATATACACTGTTTCTCAAGAAAGCTTATAGTAGACACATTCTAGGGTATCCCTCTGCTTAGAGCATATATCCTATCTTATTTTTACGACTACACCCCTGGTTAACATCTAAAGCACGGTGGAAAGTTCTACTAAAGAACCGCAAATTTCTTTTATGTGGAAAAAGCGCAAATATGATTTTTTAAAAGTTGGCATTGAAGTGAGTTGTAGCCAAGAAGGGATCCCTTGTCCTTCCTCATGCTCAATAATTAACAGAAGCACTTGTCAAACCCTTTTTCATACTTAAAAACATATTAACTTTTTTTGGTGCTCGTCAGAGCATTTTTAATGCTAGTCATTTAATTTTTTGATAAAAAACTGAAGATTTTCTAATATCGTAAAAAGAAAAATAATTGCTGCTGTCAAAATTTATAAAATGATAACAACAGCATAAAATTTTGATGTATCAGAATAATTAAAAAAGTCATTGCATTGCCATATAAAATGCATGATATGAAAAATAAACCATGGATTCGAACGAAAAAAGTACAGAACTTTATTAAAAGAATTAAAAGCCATACCAATTAAATACTTTCAAGGTAATTTCTCGAATGAAACATTCACAACTAAAAAAATTCTAGAAATTGAATAACAATTAACATAAAAATATTCCTGAAAGAATAATAATTTAACACAAAAGCATTTCTAAACAAAACGAACTTACATTCAACGGGATTTGAACTCAACGGGATTTGAACTAACCGCTGCTGAGCAGCTAAATGCCTTACCTCGAATTTGCATCATTGGGTTTTGGGGGACGGTCACCACTGTTGTTTGGTGCAAGGAAATGTTAAACAAATACGTTCAAGGTCCATCAAAAGCTGTATATAATATCTACACAGGTTACAAATTATGGATCTATGCATATGAACCAAAAATAAAACAGCAATCGACTGTAAGGGTCTTCTAAGTCGAGTGAGATCCAAGAAAAGTTGTTCCAGGAAGAAATAATCGAAGCAAATGGTTACTTTTTTCTTCGAAATTACCGGTCAAGTTGAGACAGTGGCATTAGAGCAGCAAAACACAGTCAGTTCTAAATAGTAGTCGACCAATTATTTGCCAGAGTCTTGGAAGAAATTCGAAAAGAGCAGAAGAACAGACAAATAATTTTTTATCATAACAATGTGAGTTCTCACACATAGACTCAAACAACAACAACAACAAAAACAATTCTGAAAGGCCAAAACATCGAATTGATGAATCATCAGCCGTACAGTTCTGATGTGTCACCCAATAATTTTTTTTATTCCCATACATCAAAAGTAAATTACGTGGATAATGATTTTTGACACCTGAAGAAGTGGTTGTTGCTTTCAAAAATACATGTTTTTTAGAGTTACCTCCACAGGATTGAAAACAGTGCTTCGAATACTGATTCAAACGCGTGCAAAAATGTATTGATCTTCGTGCAGAATATTTTGTAAAACAACAAATCCAGTATTGATCATAAATATTTGTTTTTTCATTACTAGGCCAGAAATATAATTACCAACCCTCTTAATAACATATCTAAATCTCCTCGTAGAACATTTCACATTCATCGTTTGAATACGATATAGACTCAATACCTGGAGTAATAAAAAAACTCTAATGTCCAAGAATTCTGTTAAAAAAATATATTCAAGTTTTATTGTTATGTGATTTTACTTATAAAAATGACAACTGTCAGGTTCTGATAGCACCTCTGCTAAGGAATGGAATTTCCGCTGTTTCTCTATTTAAATATTTCGTATTGTACGGCTGTGTACAAGAATTTCCAAGGTGACATTCCTTCTTTGTGGAAAGGGGAATTGACAGATAATCCTGTGCAGGTGGTGAATAAAAGAAAGAGAAGATTGCTGAGAGGCATGTCCATCTGTCAGTGAGGTATGCGGATGATGAGCAGATTATCAGCATGTCACTAAGCAAGAAAAGAATGGAGGATGTGTCCAATGAATGAGCTTCAAAGGGGGTTGACATTCGTGTGACCCAGTGAGTTGAGAAGAGCAAGTCTTGTCTCAGATTAGGTCAGTCCGTTCCTTGGTTTCGTACCAAGAAGGTGTGTGTAGGACCGAGGTCCTTATAGAGTGTGCTCTGTGCTGTAGAGCGTAAAGTAGTGCGTTTTTAGAGAGCAAAGGACACATACGTCCTGGTGTTTAGTGCTCTGGGCCGAGGAGTGCAGGCCGAGTATACTTGTGTTGGGAGACGCAAGGTTGATCTCCGATAAAGTGAATTTAACGTGCACTGAGTGTGAGGTGGAAAGTGTAATTGGAATAGTACACAGCCAACTTTTATTGTATTTAATTTAATATTGAACCGGATCACCTATATCCGAGTTGTAATTGTATATAATTGTAAATAGCGTATTTAGTGTGTACATATATTCTTAATAAACTGATAATTCAGTTAATTAATAGCGTAAGTCTTCATTTACAGAATCCTCACAGTGGGTGACCGATATCACCTAATAATATCGGTGGTGGCAGCTATATCTACCACGGACATTCTTCAAAGTTGTGTGGACTGAGAGGAACGTCCGACAACAACCAAAAACTATTTTAATCTAGTAATTTCCACATATTTTTTCTTTCTACAGAAATGAAAGTAAAATGAATGAAATGTCAAAATTAAAAAAGGAACTAACAACTGCCAAAAATAACAATCTCAAAATTGAACTTTGTGAGATGCAATTTTCAAACAAATTGCTTTTAAAAGTGGAGGAATGTATTGCACATTTGACCATTTTGCAAAAATTAATTTTTATTAGCTTAACTATTAAGATTAAATTAATTTTTTACTTACCCATTATACGTAGTATAGGGTAAGTCTTGCGATCGTTTTTAAAATCGAAATTTATTTTGACGGATTTACACGTTTTAAACTTTGGAGATTTCGAAAAACATATTTTTAGAAATTTTTTTTACCGACCGTCTGTCTATCCGTGTGTCTCTAAACGCTCTATTTCACGAACAAATTAAGATAGAGACTTGAAATTTTGTATGTACTTAGTATGTAAGAATGTGACGAAGCCTATTCAATATCTGTAACCTCGATTATCCGGAACTATTTTTTTCGGATTTTCAAAAAATTCGTATATATAAAAATTTTCATTTTTTTATTTTAGTGAGTGGACGTAAAAAACAATAAAATAACACAAATTTTGCATAAAGAACGAAGTCGATCTGATTATTAGTTGCCGAGATATTTGTTATCCTGTTTTCCACATTCTTCGATTTTTCATCACCTTATATTTCATTCAATTTTCGATTCAGAGATGTATTTTAATTGTAAATGAGACGCTTAATCCGACGCAGTAAACTGTTAGTTATTGTGATTATTATTTTCGGAGTTACAAGGATGTTTCTTTTACGTAATTCGGTACTACTTCAGTAATTTGGCATTTTGTATAATTTGTCTAAATGGGTTCATCAGCAATTCATTAATTGAGCTTTACTATGCATATTAACAATATTTAAATATACATTTAAATTTTGTTTTGGAATTGCAATGCATTGTACAAATGGTTTTCGCATGTTTTGTTTTCATATATTATATTATGCATATTCACGATGGGTAAGTATTACGGTGACCCCCAACGACTAGTTTATTTTTGTTTTAAATACAACTGAAACATTTTGCGGCTTCAATTTCAACAACTTATTTTGATAAAAATTGTTGGAGAAAAAGAAAGACAATTCAAACAGACAATATACAAAACAGTGATGTCTCATTTCAGTCCCGTCGTTAGAAGGTCCTAGAACGAAGTTTAGTGACCATAGGCGAGAAATAAAAATGCAACCCCTTGTCATTCATTATCAGTGTCTTTTGATTTAAAATTAGTCCCTTTTTTGTAATTTTGACACTGCTAAAATTTTATCTTTTCTGTAGACACATGTGCAGTGGCGTAGCAAGCGACGAACGGAGGGGGCGGTGCTCCCCGGGTGGCATTTTCAGAAAGAATCACGTTTTGAGCACCAGCCTTGACGAGTTGGCGAAAGCGAGCACGTTCAGCTAGCTGCATCGCCAAACACAAAATAAACTAAGTTCAAATGTGTCATAAAACATATGATTAATAGAATTTTATATATTACAAGAGAATCTTCTGCTGTTTTTAATTAACTTCTCAATTTCTTCGAACATAGGGGTTAAGGAAATTATATTTTTGAATTGAGAAAAAAAAAAACCTATATTTAGATGTTTTGTGAAACTTAAAGCATTTTAATCTGAAAAACCTCTTTGTCCGCATGTTTGTCTGTCTGTCCGCATATAACAACGCAAAAACTACCCAACCGAATCGTTTGAAATTTAAAATACATAATTATAACATAATTTTGTCGAGTCATTTCAAATTTTATGAAAATCGGATGGATAGATCAATTACAGGGACAATCAAAACTATTCCATTACAGTACGGTCAATGGGGAAAAAGGTTTCAAATGCATTTTAATCGTTTGAAATTTAAAACGTATATTTATTACATAATTTTGTCGAGTCATTTCAAATGTTATGAAAATTGGATGCATAGATCAATTACAGGGACAATCAAAAGTTTTCCGTTACATTACGGTCAATGGGGAAAAAAATTTCAAATGCATTTTAATCGTTTGAAATTTAAAACGTATAATTTTTACATAATTTTGTCGAGTCATTTCAAATTTTATGAAAATCGGATGGATAGATCAATTACAGGGACAATCAAAAGGATTCCGTTACATTACGGTCAATGGGGAAAAAAGTTTCAAATGCATTTTAATCGTTTGAAATTTAAAATGTAAAATTATTACATAATTATATCGTGTCATTTTAAATGTTATGAAAATCGGATGCATAGATCAATTACAGGGACAATCAAAATATTCCGTTACATTACGATCAATGGGAAAAAAGTTTCAAATGCATTTTAATGGTGTTACACTCATTTGAATATAATAGAACTGACATGAATCTATCAAATATATAGTAAAAATACATTTTGTACAATCTGTGATGCAAAGAATATTTATTATTAAATTACAGGGCCACACAAATGCATTCCACTAAATAATGTTATACGGGGAGACATTGTTTGGGCGTATTTTAATTATATTAAACTACTTCACATTTTATGAATAATATATACCTTAATGAAGTATAATAAAAATTACTCCGTGCATATTTACAGGAACACAAAGATTTCGACCACTATACTGTATCCAAAGTACGCTCTACTATATCAGCAAGATCTGAATATTTTAAAACTTCGTTATCGTACGAACGCACCTCATTTGCTACGCTTCACGTGAAATTTCCAACTTGTTAGGTGCGTTCGTAATTAAGTAAATACATAGCACCTATTGTTGTCGCTCAGTCTGTCCGTCTGTCTGTCCGCATATAACAACGCAAAAACTACCCAACCGAATCGTTTGAAATTTAAAATACATAATTATAACATAATTTTGTCGAGTCATTTCAAATTTTATGAAAATCGGATGGATAGATCAATTACAGGGACAATCAAAACTATTCCATTACAGTACGGTCAATGGGAAAAAAGGTTTCAAATGCATTTTAATCGTTTGAAATTTAAAACGTATATTTATTACATAATTTTGTCTAGTCATTTCAAATGTTATGAAAATTGGATGCATAGATCAATTACAGGGACAATCAAAAGTTTTCCGTTACATTACGGTCAATGGGGAAAAAAATTTCAAATGCATTTTAATCGTTTGAAATTTAAAACGTATAATTTTTACATAATTTTGTCGAGTCATTTCAAATTTTATGAAAATCGGATGGATAGTTCAATTACAGGGACAATCAAAAGGATTCCGTTACATTACGGTCAATGGGGAAAAAAGTTTCAAATGCATTTTAATCGTTTGAAATTTAAAATGTAAAATTATTACATAATTATATCGTGTCATTTTAAATGTTATGAAAATCGGATGCATAGATCAATTACAGGGACAATCAAAATATTCCGTTACATTACGATCAATGGGGAAAAAGTTTCAAATGCATTTTAATGGTGTTACACTCATTTGAATATAATAGAACTGACATGAATCTATCAAATATATAGTAAAAATACATTTTGTACAATCTGTGATGCAAAGAATATTTATTATTAAATTACAGGGCCACACAAATGCATTCCACTAAATAATGTTATACGGGGAGACATTGTTTGGGCGTATTTTAATTATATTAAACTACTTCACATTTTATGAATAATATATACCTTAATGAAGTATAATAAAAATTACTCCGTGCATATTTACAGGAACACAAAGATTTCGACCACTATACTGTATCCAAAGTACGCTCTACTATATCAGCAAGATCTGAATATTTTAAAACTTCGTTATCGTACGAACGCACCTCATTTGCTACGCTTCACGTGCAATTTCCAACTTGTTAGGTGCGTTCGTAATTAAGTAAATACATAGCACCTATTGTTGTCGCTCAGTCTGTCCGTCTGTCTGTCCGCATATAACAACGCAAAAACTACCCAACCGAATCGTTTGAAATTTAAAATACATAATTATAACATAATTTTGTCGAGTCATTTCAAATTTTATGAAAATCGGATGGATAGATCAATTACAGGGACAATCAAAACTATTCCATTACAGTACGGTCAATGGGGAAAAAGGTTTCAAATGCATTTTAATCGTTTGAAATTTAAAACGTATATTTATTACATAATTTTGTCGAGTCATTTCAAATGTTATGAAAATTGGATGCATAGATCAATTACAGGCACAATGAAAAGTTTTCCGTTACATTACGGTCAATGGGGAAAAAAGTTTCAAATGCATTTTAATCGTTTGAAATTTAAAACGTATATTTATTACATAATTTTGTCGAGTCGTTTCAAATGTTATGAAAATTGGATGCATAGATCAATTACAGGGACAATCAAAATTTTCCGTTACATTACGGTCAATGGGGAAAAAATTTCAAATGCATTTTAATCGTTTGAAATTTAAAACGTATAATTTTTACATAATTGTGTCGAGTCATTTCAAATTTTATGAAAATCGGATGGATAGATCAATTACAGGGACAATCAAAAGGATTCCGTTACATTACGGTCAATGGGGAAAAAAGTTTCAAATGCATTTTAATCGTTTGAAATTTAAAATGTAAAATTATTACATAATTATATCGTGTCATTTTAAATGTTATGAAAATCGAATGCATAGATCAATTACAGGGACAATCAAAATATTCCGTTACATTACGATTAATGGGAAAAAAGTTTCAAATGCATTTTAATGGTGTTACACTCATTTGAATATAATAGAACTGACACGAATCTATCAAATATATAGTAAAAATACATTTTGTACAATCTGTGATGTAAAGAATATTTATTATTAAATTACAGGGCCACACAATTGCATTCCACTAAATAATGTTATATGGGGAGACATTGTTTGGGGCGTATTTTAATTATATTAAACTACTTCACATTTTATGAATAATATATACCTTAATGAAGTATAATAAAAATTACTCCCTGCATATTTACAGGAACACAAAGATTTCGACCACTATACTGTATCCAAAGTACGCTCTACTATATCAGCAAGATCTGAATATTTTAAAACTTCGTTATTGTACGAACGCACCTCATTTGCTACGCTTCACGTGCAATTTCCAACTTGTTTCATTTTCATTTTAATAAAAATGGAGTATGTGTTTTGCCACAATTCAAAAACGATAAAAAAAACTACGAAAAAATTAATAACTCAAAAACAAATAAAGGTACAGCTTTCAAATAAATCGCATTAAAAAGTAAGTTTTTTTCCCTATACGATGGTATAAAAATGAAAAATGTGCGGTATTTAGTAGTTTAAAAATTTGCAAAAGAAAAAATGCAAAACTTAAATTTTATTTCAAATTTTAAAGTGTTGCCATTCGCAAAATGACGTATGCGTTACGCACAGATGCATTTGGCCTTCATAATATTGATACATGTTCTTATAAGATTTTGGAAAAGAATTCTGAAATAGAATGAAAATTCTAGCTCATGGCGCTACAGAATTAATTTTATTTTCTTTGAGAATGTGAACATTTTCTAAATAAGATATTCACTAGAGCAGCGGTTCCCAAACTTTATTGGTACGCGAGCCACCTCTGAGTTGAAAAAAATTTCACGACCCACTTAATATAATGATGTATATTAGAATAGAAAAATTGCTAAGTGAGATCCATAAGCTATCGACTTAACTATCCTATGAATAAAAGCAAATTTTCAAACGAAGAATACACTATCAACGAAAGTAACAATTTGTAATTTCAATATGTGTAAGTGGAACAATAATTAATACAACACACAAATTTTACAACGATAATTGAAAATACATTTAATTACTATCAAAACATAACTTTATAATCAGTGCATTTTCTGGCACTGGTGTTTACCGATAAAAGCATCTATATATATGCGGGTTATCTAGTTAATTTCAACCTTAATTCACTTTCAACGCACAATTTTTTCTATACTTGTTTCTCATAAACAGCCAAGTACAAAAAGCATGCTCACATGAGTATGTTGTGTTGAATTCCATCAAGTAATTCAAAACTCATTTAGATGTTTCTTGATAATTTTTCATATATAAATTAAGGAATCTCTCTTGAAATATTATTTGCTATTTAAATTGTTATATTTTTTTAACAGATGAAATACAGAACATATTTTTGCGAAAAACTTCGATTGTTTTAGCGACCCACTAAAATAGCCGCCGCGACCCACCAGTGGGTCGCAACCCATAGTTTAGGAACCGCTGCACTAGAGAACAAAAACCAACTTATCCAACGAATAGGTAGCGAAAGCAAACTTTAAAAGAAAGACTTACCTTCTACATATAGAAACCGCATTGACTTATGCGGAATATGGGTTGAGTGATGATTGACTTCTTTGTTTTTTATGCAGGAGGACAAAAGGTAAATAAGAAATGCTATGGTCATTTGGTGTAATAACATAGAATTGGGATTGAAGAAATTTGACGGATACGGTGGGGGGTGATACCCTGTAAGTGGGTGACACCATTTATTTCCGCACCGGGTGTCACCCATTCTAGCTACGCCACTGCACATGGGTGAGAGACCATCAGTCTCGAGACTGATTTCAGCCTTCAAGCGATTTCTGACTCATACTAAATTCTACTTTATATACTTCAAAATTAACAAGTGTACTATTAAAAGAGCTTTTAATCATTTTTAAGTGCGTTCGTAATTATGGCACCGTTCAGCTTTATAGTCGACCCATAGTCGTCGTTTTGTACGTATATCCATCCATCTGTCCACACATAATGGAACAAAGACTACCTAACTGAATCGTTTGAAATTTAAAACATCTAATTGATGCATAATTTTGTCGTGTCATTTCAAATTCTATGAAAATCGGATATATAGTTTAATTACAGGGAAATCAAAAGTATTACGCCGAATGGAAAAAAGTAGTTTAAAGTGCGTTTTAATGATTTACATTCTTTTCGAACGTAATAGAAATGATATATGCATCTATGAAGTATAGGCTAAAAAATAACTTCTGTACAACCACTTGTGGAAGAAGTATTTGTTTTCATTTACAGGATCACACAAATGCATTGCATTACATAATGACATAGGGAGAAACATTGTTTGGAGCGCGTTTTAATTATATTAAACTATTTCACATTTTATGAAATTGATGTATGTTGCTGAAGTTTACTAGAAGTTACTTCCTATATAAGAAAAAGCAAATAGTAATTACAGGAACACACAAAAGATTTCAGCTACTATTCTGTATCTTAAGTACTATTACACTAACATATGAATATTTTTAAAACTTCATTTTAGTACAAGTCATCTCATTTGATACGCTTGATGTGCAATTTCCGACTTGTCTTTTAAGACCAAATTTTAGCCATCGAAATCTTCTGTCCCATTTTCATTTGGCTATTTTTAATACTTTACGCTTTTAGTCTTCGCTTGGCTGGAACGTCTTGCACCCATGAGTAAACATTCCTAGTCTTGCCTTGATAAATATATACTACCTCTGACAATAAAGTTCGGTGAATAGTCCTGTAACATTAATTTAGATGAAATATTAATGAAATTCAGCATACCATCCTCCGAAATAGTCATCTCCCATAACTATGCAGCGCTGAGATCTGCTATACATATCCTGGGAAATTCGCAAGAAGTCTTTTTTTAAGATGAAGTTCAAAAGCTTCATCACGTTTCGTTGGATGGCAGCAATATGGTCGAATCTCTTTCAAAGAGAGTTTGAGTCGCGAAAATAGGGAGATGTCAGGAGGATTGAGATCTGGCGAGTTTGGTGAATGTTTAATTTGCACCACCCCTCATGAATTTATTTCGGTGTCTTGCAAAGCTTAAAACCAAACTTTAAACTGATCTTTTGTTTATTCATTTTCCTGTTCTCAGTCAAGAACCTACACACTGAACAACCACTTAGTAAAGCACTTCTTACACAGAACATAAACGATGCTCAACTGAACAACGGTGGGGGAAGATGGTCAACACTTGCCTCTATGCAGGCGCAGCGTTTTGTTTCCCTAGTGTTTCCAGATCGGTCGTTCTGAATTCATTCGCCGAACTTTATTTTCAGAGGTAGTATTTCACCCCAGAATCACATTCGTTACCCAGGTCAAAATTTATGCTTGTACCAGCAACAAAAATATGCTAGTTATTGCTAGGTATTGCTATGTCTGCTAGATTTCCAGCAAAGTGTGCCAATACACACCATGAATTGCTGGAAATTCTATGCTATATTATGCTAGCAAGCATCACATGCTATATCGCTAGCTTGCACAACAAAAGCATGACAAGCTATATGCAAGCATCTCATGCTTATTTCCAGCAAAGTGGGCCAATACACACCATGCATTGCTGGAAGTTCTGCTGGAAACAGCAATGTGTAATGTTAGTTTATGCTATTTTACTTGTTGGATTATAGCACTTGGTGCTAGTCTAGCAAACAAATACCAGCATGAATTTCGACCTGGGTATCTCCATTAACCGCAACATTGTTTATGGTCCAATTAAAATGCAAATGACTGCACGATTTAAGTGCGAGCATTCAGCAAAACTTTCGTTAGCTAAGTCAGTAAAACGCAAATAAACAAGAACGACACACATACAAAAAAAGATTCCATTAACCAAAATATTCCTCTGCAACAACATTCATCAGCCAATTCGCATGTTAAAACGCAGTTGGATTGCCAGTCATATCTTGTTGGAAAATGCCAAACAAATTCGATTTTAGCGGTGGACTCATAGGCTTACCATTCTTCCTTCCTGCATCCAAAAGTATGAAAACACGAAAGACTGGGATCAGAAAAACAAAAAGGTAAATTTATGATTCAAACGCTAAAATTTTTAGGTGTTTTCCACCAAAGTTTTTAGGTATTCTCCACCAAAATATGACTTGGCAGATCGATTGCACTTTAATATGCGAATCAACATTCAACTAATCCTAAAATATCATCCGTGAACTTGATCAGATGATTATCTGTGCTTCCACTTCCCTGTACAAGAGCCATTTAGCATTTCGAAGCCTTCTTTACCTACATCTTTTTAAGCTGCTCTTGGCAAAATGTCAGCAAGCTGCATTTGAATACATGGGGTTTGTTTTATAGTAAAATTCTTTTTAAGCAATTTAAGCTGCATACGTTGAAAACGAATGGTAATTTTACCAATTTTCTTGTGCACAATTGATATTAGAGATTTATGATCACTTTCAACTAATACTTTTTGACCACATGACAAATTATGATAAGTTTCCAAATGCAAATACAATTACAAGCTAACCTTTTTCAATGTGAACATAGTTTGTTTCTCACTCAGTCAAATTTCTAGAAGAGAATAACACTGGGTGTCCCTGTTGTAAGAAACAGGCAGCTAATCCATCTTGTGAATTGTCATGGCTATACTGCATAATATCAAAGAATACTCACAGGGCTTTTCAATGGCATATTACAGAAGGGTGCAGAGGGATGTCGAGCAAATGTTAGGGAAAAGATGGGTGGTTTCCTCCTAACATCTTAGCTGTGTGTCTTTATGTCAAATAGCAGGAAGTCTAGAAGGCTCTGGCTCTTTCTATGAACTCCATCCCATCCGCTGCCTGTCGCAAGGGGGCAATCTTATTTTTTTCATCCGGTTTCTGTCTGAAGGTTGTAGTCTCTGCACCAGCGGCTTAAAGTTTTTCTTACGGCTGAAAAGTGTAATTTTTTAAAGACTTTAATAAAGGCGACTGGGACGTACATAATGTTCTACAGACATGGCTTCCATGTCTGAGCAGTTCGGCTTAGGCATTCAAATAGGCAGGACCAAACTTTTATTAGTCTGAACCTGGAAATGTCGTCCCATGCAGATTAGTAACACGAGATAAGGCGGGAGTTGTAAATTTCTACTAATTTTGAGCCTAGTACGAATCAAAAGTAGCATTCTAATAGAAAGTTTTTTTTTCTTTTTGCCCTTAGATTCTTCGCGTCTGTAAGGACCAGAAGTAGCGCTAAAATTGCGAATACTTTTCTCCTTATTTTCATATGTGCAAGGCTCAAAATAATGTGAAACTGTAATTATTTTTTTTCCGAATTAGTTGTACCCAAAATAATGATAAAAAATGAAAATTCATTATAGTTATTCTTTTGGTTTTTGAATTTTCAGGTTTGTAGAACGCAAAAATAAAGTCGAAATTATAAAATTAATGTTGAAATTTAAAAATTTTCATTTTTTTCTTTCGAATTTGCTGAACCCAAATTAATTTTGAAATAAAATCTTTCATCTTTTTTTTTTCTTCTTTTGATCGGAATTTTTCGGAGGACACGAAATAACAATAATAATCTCCTCATTTTCCTTTGAGAGTCCGCGGAATAAATTAGAAAAAAATTGCATTTTGTTTTTTCTTTATATTTCAATAGTTTTTTTTGCCAAGTTTAAAAATAGATGAAACGGAAAATAATGGAGTTTTTTCTATCATCTTTCGAAGCTCTAAGAATAAAATTAATTATGAAATAGTTAAAATTTTACTTTTTTTTCTCTTACGTTCCCTCATAACTCAACTCCAATTAATATACAACACAAGTACATTAGCCAACTAGAAGTTTGAGTCGGCCGTTTTTTTGACCGATTATGCAGCCCTGAAGTATGGAAGACATGCATTATTTTAAAAATATAACTAAGAAAGAACCAAGGTCACAATAAATCCAATTACTGCAGCAGAAGCTTTAGTTATTTTCTTCTTAGAATGGAGAAACCGCAAATATCGTATTAATTGACCAACAAGTAAAGGTCTTTTCTTTAAATTTTAATTATTTTTTCTTCTATACTTTTAATCTTTTCTAGCAAAAATCTAAAAATCTAAAGAAACACAATTTTACTTTTGCAAATAAAACCAACAAATTTCTTCAAAAATAAATAAATTCTGAAATTAAAATGCACTCTAAAACTTAAAATCTTACAATTTTTATTTTCAACTTTTAAAATCTTGGACTTAGAATGATGAAAATTTCTGGAAAATGCTTAAAATAATTGAAGCACGTAACTCAATCCATAGGGAAAAAAACATTTAATTGCAATATTTATGTGGATGAAAACCGATTTTTCCAGGCTTAAGTAATTCTCTTTTCTTTATAAATTTCTAAATATGTAGAAAATTTTGTTTTTAATTATCTTAAAAGAGAGAGTAACAAAAAAAAAAATGTTTAAATTTTTTTTACGCATTTTGTTTAAACTGTTCTTATCACAGAATTTTACTTAAACTTGTTTTTTCTGGCTTTTTGTAAAATAAGGGATATTTTTTAATCTTTTTTTTTTGCAAACAATATTTTCATGTCATCTCATCTTCATTATCAAGGGCATGATTCTTTTACTTATAAATATCAAATAAGAATTTGGTAAAAGTTCTTTTATCTTATAAATATTAATGAAGTAATCAAATGATAGCGGTTATTTTTTAAATTAACTCTATTGTTTAGAATAGTGTTTCTCAACCTTTTTAAACTGATGGTGCATTAAAAACATCTGGAGTTATCCGTGGCACACCCAAGTATAAAATATGGAAAAGTTATATAATACTGAAAAATATATTTATTAACACAATTTATTCAATACGAGGGCTGAACCTGTTTTCTTGAACAAATTAAATCAAAAGGAGGTTCCAATGTCACCAAACAAGTTCCCATTTCATTATCAGTTTTAAAAATCTTTCTTGCTTCTTGATCTTCAATTCTGTCAATGCTGTTAATCCAAATTCACTGAACGTCAAGTAAAAAGCAGAAAAACTTTATTAAATTTCAGGCTGATTGCAAGATACAAATTTTTGATCCCCCCCCCCCCTAAAAAAACCATCCAAATATTTTTAGAAGAATGTTAAATGGTTAAAAATATTCTTTCTCAACTCAATGAGCTGTTCTTTTTCTTTTGTTCACAAATTCGGTGTCTTGGAAAGTAAAAAAAAATCCTGTCGGTTTGACTTAAAGACGGAAGTAGACTACGAAGTTAAGTGTGCATTTCAACAACAAACAATAAAAGCTGATTTGAGATAAGCAGTGGCCGAGAGGTACGGACCTCTCAACTGGTAGACGGCAGGTGATAGGTTCGAACCCAATCGCGGCTGTCGGCCTAACTGTTCGGAGTTTTCGTGGTTTTCTTCGAACCTCGCGTAAATACGGGTTAGGTTCCCTTAGAAAGACCCCCACGAAGGGCACTCCCCCTGGTCCTATATCCCTAGCGCAGATAATCGGACGACAAAAAATACACCTGATTTGAGATAAACCCAGTTTAACAACTTTATTTGACCACTTTTGAAGAATTTTTAATTTCATTTTTCTGCAAAAGCTCGTTCTACCAGACTCATATTAAGCGAAATTCGACTCAAATGCCCATTTGACAGTATTTTTTAAAAATATATTTTGACTTTATGAAAAAATCGACCAATACGGTACATTATATAGTTCCTAAAAAATCTCTGCTTACAAGTACATCCAATGCCAACCGCTAAGCCATAAACTATTAGACTCATATATTAAAAAAAAGATACTCAAATCGTATTCTGGACGTTCCATAATGTGTAAATTTGTTGAAAATTGTAAGTAAAACATTAGTACGGTTTTAATACTTTTTTGTTATTAATATTGACGACAAAAGCTTAAATTATGTAACCCTTATTTCTCGTATAAGACTAAAAAAAGTAGTTTTTTTTCTACAGTGCATTACCTAATAAAAAAATTACTTTCGTAGAAACTCATTACTGAAATTGGTAGTGGAACAATTAACTTGTTCATTAACCAAGCATAATCGCTTTAGACTTCTTTAAGGAACTCTTGAAGAAGGCCGGAAAATTTAATATCAGATCATTACCGGAACTGATGGAACGTTTAACAAAGAAAATATCGGATTTTTTTCTGAGATTAGTAATTTTCGTAATTGCTTTGAATTATGACTGTGATTAAAAAAATAGATTATAATATAGAGTTAAATTAAAATAAATAATAGATGTATGGTGCTTAGGTTTTTAGTAAATTGGTTGAGAATTAAAAGAATAGTCGATAAAAAAGGTTTTTCTGAATATGATGCGGTAACAATAATAACTAGCCAATCTTGACGATCAGTTTGGTCTTTTAATTAAATGTATCAGAAGCATACATTTAATTATTTTTATTTACAATTTAATTTACTTCCTCAATCCTTCGCCAAATCGGAAGATTCTGATAGAGACATAAATTTTTATATATTTTTATTTTAGCCAGGCGCAGATGATAAACCGCCAAACTTTGTTTGAGTGACATTTTATTTATATTTCATTAATCTCATTTAAAATTCTTTCCCTCATTTTATTCAAAATACATAATTTTAAAAAGGAAAAATTTAAAATTCGTGACTTTCATTTCCTTCCTCTTTGTTTTTTATTTTTTATTAGCATTTTCCAACAAAGTTGAAAAGTCCTTATGCATTGCGTTTGTCTGTACGTCTGGCCGCCTGTCTGCGCTCTAACTCTTGTAAATACACTCCGATTGCCCCGAAATTTTTGGATGTTATTGACGTTTACCTTAGCACGAACCCTATAGAAATTGAAGTTTTTACCATGATTAGTTTATTTACAGTTGCTGTCAAAAGTTTACCGTTACATTACGGCCTATGGGAAAAAATTGTTTCAAATGAATTTTTAAAATATTACATCCCGTCAAACATACTAAAATTTATGTGCATTTAAGAGTTGCATTAAAATTTGCATTCTGTAAAAAGCTGTGAAAAAATAGCGACTATTCATTTACAGGGCCACAGAAAAGAATTGCGATAATGTCAAAGGGGGGGGGGATTTTGTGCGACATACTTGAATTACAGTAAACTATTTCATACATAATAAAACTGAAACTTGTCGCTGTGGCTTAACATAAGTTATACGATACAGTCATGCATAATATGAAGTAAACAGCATTTACAGGGCCACACAAAAGATTTGAAATATTATATTCTTTCCGAAGTAGTGCACATATATCCTCTTATGATTGAAATGTTTCACTAAACCTATGCACGTTATATGGTGTGCATAAATGCTATAGTTGATATACAGGACTGCCCTTAAACACTCTCAGAAATAAAACTCTCACTTTTGACGATACAGCAATCCTTGGGCTATATTTCGTTGTTTTTGACGATCATTTTGTATCAAAATCATGTGACTTTTAACAAAACGTAAACCCTCAAATATTTGACGAAATTGTTTCAATCATGGTCAGATTCAATGCACTTTAAAGGAACAGTTGCGGTAATCAGTTTGTGAAAGGGCGCACTACTGCATTTCCACAAATCTTGCAATTTTAGCAAGCAGATATTTGGTTGTTTATCTCAGTCCTGTAATAATGTCTTTTAAAACTGTACTTTTTAGCACTTTTCAGAAAGTAATGAAATATAGGCCTTTATTGTTCCTGCATTGGTTAATTTTTTAGCTGCTAAAGTTTTTAGGAATGTTTATTTATTTATTTATTTATTTTTTTATTGTTGCTGTTGATATTCGTTATGGTTTATTTCGAAAAGAATAAATTTGTTGTGTTATGCGAAATCGTTTAAAAACAAAAATTGGTTACTTACTTTTCAAAATTCTAGGATCTCTTTTTCATTCAAGAAATATATTCTTTTTTTTTTCAATCAAATTAAAATATGCATAATTCATTTCTCTCCCTTTTATAAACAGTTGTGGTAAAATCTTAGTCTTATCTTATAAATTATCTTATAGCATATAAAAAAAACTTTACAATATGCACTTAAAAAATCGTTATTTTCATGCAACAAATTAACCAGACCATATTTTAATCATTCATTGAGCAAAGAAAATTTCTTTAATAAATATATTAGCTAAGACATATAAATATTCTTTAACCATAAGAAAAACCATAACAATAAATAAGCCTTATTTATTAAAACTTACAAGATATGTAACAACATCGATAAAATTACAAACTACTTTATAAAACTAAAAACACGCAGTAAAATCCTTTACTTGCTTTTAGAAACAAAGTTATTCGGGGTATCTGTGGTGTGATAGGTAAGACAGTGGACTACCGTACCGAAGATTGTTAGTTCGAATTCCCTTGGAGACACTTTTTTTTTTCCTCTGACAAAAATTACAATTACGGGTGCTTCTAAATTTTTCGATAGATGGCATCACTAGCACTGTTTTGAGGAAACTTTTTAAGAAATTTGTATTGTCAAATCGGCAAAGAAACTAATTTTGTCTTTCTGACGAAATATTCGCTCGGAGCATTTTAAGGAAACGGTTTCATCAAAAACGAAGAAAATTTCCTGAAATCTGAGTATCCATTTCTGAGAGTGACAAGTTTACAAACGTTACTGAATATGAGCGTAAATTACTTAAATGTGATTTTGAAATAAGCTATGCTTTTTTACTCTGAACTGCATTCAGTTTACTAAAAAATATTTCTAGAAGACATATAAAATGATATATAGGGCCACACAAAGATCTGGAAACATTGATTTCTATGAATGATAATTTCTGAGACTGTGATTTCAGTAGTTTTAAGAGTGTTTTAATTTAAAATAAATTTTAGCTTAATACTGACATGTATTAAATGTACAAGGTAAACTACAGGGCTGAATAAAAGTATTCAAGTATGTTTCCTATTAGTATAAATTGCTGAAAGGAGAATTTTCAAAATGCTCGGCATTTTTTCTATTAAACTAAATTTTCCTATTATAAAGTATATATATCAACAGACAGATCAAATACATAAAAGTATAACATTCAAAAGTATTAGAATTCATATTTGGCTATATACAGTAACCTTATTTCCATAAATAATGAAGTTTTGTTAAAGATTTCATGAAGTATTGGAAAGTGTTTCATAATCTATGCTTAACGCATGATTTATCCTACTTGTTTTATTTTATTTAGTTTTTTTAAAAAAAAGAAAAGAAAAAAATACGTAAACCACCAAATTTAATATCAAAGCACTGTTTTAATTTTCCACGTGGAGGTAAAACATGCTACTTAGTGGGTTAAAAATGCTCTTTGCGATATTTAAGTTAATCTAATATAAAAGCACCATAAATCATGACAACATTTATGTAACTTTATTAAAAATAAATAAATAAAATGGGTGTCATGCATATAAATAGCGCATTGATTAGCCCAAACTGTTTATGACAGTCACATGAGCGTTATATATGCAAATATAGCGATGGAGCAATATTTGGCAATGTATAATACTAAGCGGCTAAAATTAAATTATAAAAATATCCGCCTAGCTTATAAAAAGTGAAGCGGTCATCCCGGAACTGTTGTTGACAGTCATATGACTGATACTCTTATTATATATATTTATATATATATATATATATGATGATGATGATAACGTGTCATATTGAAAAAAAAATTTAACACTTTCCAACAAAGTTGAAAAGTGTTTATGCATTCGGTTCGTTTACTCTCCAATCCACTCTGTAACCCCGTAAACATTATAATTTTCACGTAATTGATAAATTTCATTATAGTCAAGCAAGCATGTTTGATATTGTATAAGAAGTATAGTTCATTTACAGGGGCATTCAGACGAACTGTATTACATTATTGTAAATAGGGAAAAATCGTCGGCAAATAAATGTTTGGTCATATTCAAATAAAGTACTACATGCCATATTGTGTATTCTATATTAACACTAATCAATGGATACATGGATGCTGCCCCTCATCTTTTTGCTTTATTTTGAGAATAACGGATTTTAAGCATATTCTATCGACGATCACTTTCAAAAATTTCAAGCTACGTTTTTGAGAGTTTTACAAAAGTTGATCTATACATTTAGCTAACACAACAGGCAAATGAAACTTTCATAGCTTTTACGCAAAAAATTATTTAATAAACCTAAGCATTTTCACCACAATTACTATTATTTTTTTATTCCGATTGCTGAGTATTGTGTATTATGTTGTTTGTCATATTTTCGAAAAAGAACGTTATTTTATATTAAGAATTCTGCAAATTATAAGCAAAAAACTTGGCAAAATTTGGAAATATTTAAAAAAAAACTTAAGTTATCTACGAGTATACGTACTATTCACACAAAAATAAACAAAAATGATTGAAATAAGCCAGTTAATCATAATTTGTAGTTTTGCATTTGCCAGTTAATCATAGTTTGCAGCATGAAAGCAAATTATCATAATTGTTCATACTTAACAATAATCATAATTTGCTTTTGTTATATTAGTTTTCAGAGGGATATTCGAAAGATATTTGTTTTTTTTTATTTTGTTAACGATCCCCTATAGAATTTCGGGAAAAAAACTTCATGGTAATATATGATCTGTACTATTATGCTTTGACACCGGGAGATCGGAATGTATGGTACTTTAAATTTTTAATCGAAAATTTTAAGTTTGTTTTTTTAATTCTCTTTATATATTTCATTATTTTTTACTGTAACTTATTCTTTTCTTCGATACAAGAAGTTATCTTTCTGAAGAGGATAAAACTTAAAAAATATATATCCTTCGAAAGAAAATATTATTTTAAAATACTGTTCTATTGTTTCTTTCTTCACTTTAGACAGTCTATATTCCCTTTTCAAATACTTTCAACAAACCACTTACAAAAATTACTCCGCACACAGAAAGTGCTCTGTAAAATGTCTTAACTCGCCGCTGTTTTAAGATACATTTCAGCATTAAGTGATAAGGTGATTTATGTGCAACCGCCTTGTCAGCTCATTATTGTCTACATTCTTTTCGAAAGAATTACTTATAATCAGGTCTGATTAATGAAGTTATCAATTATGCAATCACAGCTTATTTACGTAATGTATACTTTTAGGTTAAAATGTGAACGTAGTTGTGAACGTTATTGAAAATAGTCAATCACTTAAAGTGAAATTTGAAATAGTTCTGTATTTTTAAGTTTTCTTTTTTTCTTAAAATTCACGTGTAAGTGAACATTCCTTCTGAAAAATATTTTTAAGTACTTAAACAAGTAAGAAAAAAATGCTTTAAGCATAGATTATGAAGTACTTTCCTACACTTCTTGAAATCTTTAACAAATATTCGTTATCCAGGGAAATAACGTATCCAAATATGTATGTAATATGTATGTATGTAATATGTACATATCCAAATATGTATTGCAATACTTTTGAAAAGCTCTGTATTTAATCTGTCGGTTAATATATAGACTATATAATGGTAAAATTTATTTAGCAAGAAAACTCCTGACTGATTGAAAATTTCCTTTCAGCAAATTATACTAATAGATGGAAACATACTTGAATACTTTTGTTTAGCCCTGTAAAATGCATAGTACTTTTAATATACGAAAGTATTTTGCTAAAGTTTAGTTTAAAAAAAAATTCTCTTTAAACTACTTAAATCAAATTTCCAGAAATTATCATCAAAAGGCGACCATGTATCCAATTCTTTGCGTGACCCTGTATATCATTTTATTTAGATTCTATAAAAATTTATTAGTAAACTAAATGCAGTTCATCGTAAAAAAGCATAAAATATTTAAAAACATCTTTAAATAAATTACGCTTATATTCAGTAACCTTTCCGAGATCTTTTGCTTTACCCTGTATATCTAAATTGTGTAACAATTAACATTTATATAAACCATATAATATGTATATATCTAATGAAATTTAAAAGCGTATATCATAATTAAAAATGCATTTCATCCATCTAACAGCCATCTTCCGTAATATACAGGACTTCGGTTAGAACATACTATTTGAAATCTTTTGTGTTTCCCTGTAAATGCTATGTACTATGTATTATGAATGGAATAACTCATATTAATCCTCAGCAACGTACATCAATTTGATTATACAGGGTGTACACTCTCAACGGTGGCCAATGGCTAAGTTCTAAACCGTTAGTCATAAACATATAGTTCCAATTGCAAAAATGCTTTAAAAAAGGTAAAGAATTGTTTTTCAAGTGATTTAGGTCAAAAAGAAGTTTTATTAAAAATTATGAAAAAAAAACTTTTTATACGGTCCCCCGGTTCTATTAGTGATATTTAGTAAAAAATTTCCATCATCCTATCAAACAATACAAAAAAGGCCCCATTCATCTAACATTAAAATTGACCGAGTTATGAAACTTTAAATTTCATTACTTAAACCACTATTCTGTAGTTGAAAACGAATGAGTTGGACTAAGTTTTCAGGGATCGTATAATAAGTGCTTAAATTGTTATAAAGGGCGTCCATTTCCAACGCTATCCAATAGCTAATTCCTAAACCGTTTGTCACAGATATGTAGTTCCAATTGCAAAAATATTTTAAATGGGATAAAGAAATATTTTTAAAGCAATTTAACTGAAGGTGCTATCACCGTATAAGTTTTACGGTAGTGTTAATTTTTATTAATTAACTTCTTGATTGGTTAAAATAGTTGAAGACGTGAGTTTTAAAATTCTCTTTATCGAGAAAATAAAACATTGGTAAATCGCGATTTTATTTTTAAAAAGAATGTTATTTCGATAAGCTTTTATTTTGCTTAAAACGTTCATGTATATATTTCCCTAGATCAAGATTTCTATTTAAATTTTAACTTACTTCCAAATATCCGATCGAGGTTGAAGGAGCTGAGTCAATAAGGGCTATTTTTCGCCCATCATATAGGGGGAACTGGGGTACATTGATACATGGGGCACATTGATACACCCCCTCTACCGCTCACAGGGTCATTACAGGAAGTTTCACAACAGCTCCAAAAGGTGATGCTAGTGTATTCAACTACATACAGAAAATCTTGGAATGATTCAGCAGTTTGATGAAATGGGACGGGTGATTTATTGTTTTTGTTGTTCAAAAGTAAATATGAGTTGTACAATTGAAATGCTATTATACAACTGTTCCAGTATTTTCAACCAAAATGAATACTCTCCCTGGTAAGTACTGCTACTCTTTATCAGTTCCTCATTATTTATTGTTAGATATATTGTGAAGTGTTGGATTTGAGACTCATTTTATTCAAAATCGCTGTATGGGGCACATTGATACAGTTTATGACGGGGCACATTGATACAGCCTAAATCCTTTAATAGTTCATATTTTCATTATCTTTTATTATTTTTTTTACCATACACTCCTTAATCCAACCTTTTTTTCACGAAAAATTTCTAATATTAGTTTTTATTGAAGTGAAATAGCTCTAATTTCTTTATATTAGAGCATTTTATAGTATTTTTGAAAACAGAAGACGTAGGAACTTACCCAGCATCTAGTGCTAATAGAACTAATAAAAGAAAAGGACAGCATTCTGGCAAATCTCGAATTTATATCGATTCTCCAGAGAAAAAAGTATTTTCGACATGAGAAATGTTAAGTAAGAGAAACAAACTACAGAACAGAAAATGATACTTATATTATAAACAGAATTTTTAATATAATTATCCTTTATTTTCTGTTTATGAACCTATTTATAAACAGAAAAACTGGTAATTTTTTCATATTTCATAAGAAAGAAGATAATGCTGGGGTTGAAGTGCTAGATATGACAAAGTTACCACAGCCAACAATCAGACAAGAAACAGACAGAACATCAAGTCATAATATATTTAATTTTGATTGCTTTAATATTGCTTAAAAATAAATTGTGGGTGATTTGAATTTTTATAAATAAATATAAAATGGTTTTCTAACTCATTTTTTATGAAAAATATGCATTGGTATTATTTTGTCGTCATTTTGCTTAAACGTATCAATCTGCCCCGGGGATGGGGCACATTGATACAAATGACTTTTTTTGATTTTTTTAAAATTACATGCAAAAATACTACATAAAACAATGATTGTACATTTTTATAACATACTACACAAGTTTTGCTGTCACCTCATGGAAAAAAAACTTGAATTTTCTACTTTATTGACACCAAAAAAAATCTTAGAAAAAAACTGTATCAATGTACCCCAGTTCCCCCTACCCGGAAAAAAAGTTTCGAATTCAGATGATTGATCTGTGGCTTTGTATAGTTAAAGATATTTGTTTAATATAAGTTTTACGTGATAAATAAAATAGTAAGTCAAGGAAATTATAGCCCGAAAGTAGAGTGTTTTGGCTTTTTTCTACATTTTTGACGTTTTTTGCGTTTTTGAATTAATTTTTTACTAAAAGGCACTTGATGAATCCAATTAATTTTAATATGCACTGATTCTACTCTTTATAAGCTTTTATATAAGCATTATTTTATTTGGGTTCAGTGTGCGCTTTTACCTGTGAAAGAAAAAAATGTATCATGTGAGAGAATCAAATGCACTACTATCGGAGCACGTTCAGACTTCTTTCGCCGTACTTAAAACGTATTAACGTTGTTCAGACGTCAATGTTGTTTTCTAAAATTGTTTTCGTAAATATTTATTAAAGAAATTACTAATAAATAATGCTTGGATACCAATGTCATAATTGTAAAGTCTCGCAGAAAACTTTTCGTATCTGTTCTAACAGAAAAGTTATATTGATACTTATATGCTCGAAAAACTGAGATTTACAGAGTGGTTCTAAATAGTGCTCTAAATACAAATAATATATATTTCATGCTCTCCATGCTCTAAATACTTCTTTTTCTTCTTTTGATGTAACAATAAGAGATTATGCATCAACGATTACTGTCGATGAGACCACAAATAAGAAACCTATTATACATTTAAATCAATATCTCATTTTAACAATTCTAACACTTGTTGTATAGTATGTAAAGGTAAGAACTGCTTCGTTATTGTAGCAAAAGCTATTGAAACTCAAGCCTTTATAGAAACTTATATCTATATTTTGTCGCGAAAACAATGCTGTGAAACTCATATTACTTGATCGGTAAACTGTTTCTGCAAGATTTAAGTCCTGTAAATGAGAATACATCGATGTATGAAATGCGATGCATGAAAATATTTAAACCAGTCTCAGAAATGTAGCAAAGAAGGGCTCGATTTGGATACACCGGGACACTTTTCCGAAATTTATTATTATATTCTTATGGGTATATTTATGTCTGATTTTAACGATATCTTTAAACTTGTAAAGTCCAAAATACGTTCCTCAATCCGTTCTTAAGAGGTAATCTCGTACTTTCTTTGCAATGTCACTTGTAAAACTTAGAACTGGCCTCTATCATTGTGGTCTGTCTACATTACTTAATATAAGAAAAATAATAATATCTTCTGTAAAATATGAAAACCAAGTTTTGATCGAGAATGTTGTTAAAAAACACTGTAGAATGGAACACATCACCAGAACACAAGTTATTGAAAAATATACGAGGCCTTCAACAGGAAGATTGTTTATTCCGGATGACAACAATGATACTGTGATGACTGCTTTCGATAGCACGTACGTTTATATCCAGAAGCGTGTGAACTATTTCTTTCAGAGACATTCCTTCTGGTGATTCTGGTGAAGCAATCGATAACGAAAATAATCTAAAACACATTGTTCAAAAAGTCTGAAACTGCATGATTATTATTATTATTATTATTTGTTATTTGTTATTTCCGATTTTCATGTATTGAAATAACAATCTTAGTAAGCTCCATTTATCTTAATTTTACACTTATTGTTATATTTACTATTGATTATACGGATTAAAACTAATGACAGTTGTGTTTATGCTCATTAAAACACATAATATTTACTTAAATATATGTAACGAAAACGGCGACAACGTCGAGATTCCACAACACCGTACAAGCTCCAGTGCATCACCAGGGTTGATACAGCCCATTTATTAATATCTAATAATCAGCAGCAAGGTTCTGTAGCCGTAGTGTAAATTTTCAAGCAACGAAGGAGTTTTATTGGGGATTTCCCCGTAAAAAACCAAGTCACTCAGTCTTTGCAATTCATATTTATTATAAGTCATAAGGCAAACGAAGTCATTCCAGCATTAAGTGTTGCACACATCGAGTACTCCAAACTTCGTGAAATAATCGACATCATTAGATATTCCAATTTATCAGAAAAACCAAACGAACGTCTTAATAGTTTTAAAGACAGAGGCATTCTGACGCTCCTAAAAAACCAAATGAGAAAAGAACATTTTCACGACAAACTAGCTCCCTCCTACACCGCGTCAATCAACTTAAAAATCCAATTAGGATTAACTCGAGTCTAAACGTCAAAAGATGATCAGCTCTGATTGGTCTAAGGAGGCGTGTCCTCGGGCAGGATCTATATTTTACCTCGCAAATAACAAGCCCTTTAACAACGCGCATTAACACCGATCACACGATGTTAAATAAAAAATAAAATTAAAATCCCGAGAATATTCCAGGAAGTAAAAAGGTTACGAAATACTTTTCGCCTTTTTGAGAAGCAAGCAATAAATTATTAATAAATAAAATAAGAAAAAGAATTTTAGCTGTTACAAGCTAATACATTACGAAACTAAGATTGAAATATGTTCCACAAATTTAGAATTGAAGTTAAGAGAGAACAAAATGGCGCAAACTTTTTTTTTATTTTATTACATATATATATATATTATTTTCTCATCAATTATTAAACTTTCACCCAAGATATTATTATTTTCTTATTTGTTATGAGGTATACTAATGAAAAAAATGTAAGTCACGTCTAGGTGCTGATGGGCGAAAAATGGCCCTTATTGACACACCTCCTTCACACACTTATTTATATCCAATGACAATGTAATATTAATACAAATTTAGGTGCGTACCATTTATTTATTTTATAGGACTACACCAAACTCTGTTAGGTTAAGTAATCTAATGTCATTTTGAAACAAATTGTGATTGTTGCTTTTCATAATTTAAAATAGCAAATTTTCTGCTATATTTTACTTGTATTTTTAGTACGAATTTTACTTTAATATGTAATCATCAACACAAATTTAAAAATAATATTGTAAAAATTATTTTACTCTCAATGTTTAATGTTAAATTTTATATATTATGTTTTTTTTTATTTCCAGTAAATTTGTGACTGACCCCTAATTTGCAGCAAAAAAGATGCTTCAACTTTAAACAGCTATTAATCGGTTAGATTTAATCGCAGAGGAATGGGACTTGTTTTGCATTACTTGTTAGAGAGTGCTAAAAATTTACTAAATATGACTGATAGGAGAGGGAAATCGTATAAAAATTTAATTTTCGTAATGTTTTAATAAAAGAATTTTTTTATCTAAATCACTTGAAAAACAATTCTTCACCTTTAAAAAAAATTGGAACTATATGTCTATGCCTAACGGCTTAGAAATTAGTCATTGGCCACCGTTGAGAGTGGACACACTGTATATGAAATCGTTTACCATAATTAAAATATGTCGCAAACAATTCCCCCTTTATTATTATATATTGAAATTCGTTTGTGCGGCCCTGTAAATTAATAATAACTATTCTTTTAGCTGCATACTTTACAAAATGCATGTTTTAGGGCACTTTGTAGATGCATATAAATTTGAAGATGCTTGACAGGGTGTAACATCTTTAAAATTCATTTGAAACGCCATATACATTACGCATATGGCATTCCCCATAGGCCGTAATGTAATGGAAAACTTTTGACTGATCCTGTAAATAAACTAATCATGGCAGAAACTTCATTTTCAATAGGGTTCGTGCTCGGGTAAACGTCATTAACGTCCAAAAATTTCATGGCAATCCGAGTATATTTACGAGAGTTAGAGCGCGGACAGACGGCCAGACAAACCGAATGCATAAGCACTTTTCAACTTTGTTGGAAAATGCTAAAAAATGTTATTTCAAACTATAAAATATATTTCTATTCAGGTAAAGAAATTCTGAATAAAAATTTAGAAAAAGATAGCTTAAAAAGGACATTACACACTACAGTCTAATGAAGTATTTGCCAGCAAAGGATGATTAAATGGCTATGGATATTTTTTATACTGTTAAACTTTTTAAACTGAAACATTTTGACTGATTGAAATATTAAATAGCACTTCTAAACCTTCTTCGATTTAAAAACTTTTTTTACTTCAGCCTGTTTATTATTCATTTCTGTATAAAACTAACACTTCTCATATTTTTTGAAATTCAATATTATTTTCTTATGAGCAGAGAAAGTTAAAGGATCACGCTAAATTCAAGCACAGCAGCTGCAATAGTTATATCTTTTAAAATGGAGAAACATTTAATATTTCTGTTATAACTGGCACGCATGTAAATGAAGATTAACTTTCTGGTATCAAATTTGCGCGTTATACGCCGGAACGTATGGTACTTTAAGTTCTTAAAGCTAAGTTTTTAAGTCAGAAAATTTTATTTTTGTTTTTTGTTTCTCTTTATATGCTTTCTTTATCAATTACTTTAGTTTATTCTTTTCATCGATGCCAGAATTTATATTCCTGAAAATAAAGCAGTAGTAATATATGTTCTTCGAAAGAAAATTTTACTTCCAAAATACTGTTTTATTGTTTCTTTCTTTCTACACTTTTAGGCAGTCTATATTCATTTTTCAATTACTTTTTAGTAGCCACTTACAAAAATGACTTCACACACAGAAAGTGCTCTGTAGAATTTCTTGAATTTTTCGTCCGCTGTTTCTAGTTACCTTTCAACACTAAGTGATAAGGTGATTTATGTGGAACCATCTTGTTAGCTTGTTCTTGTCTACATTCTTTTCAAAAAGCATCAATTATAGGTCTGCTTAATGAGGTTATCAACAGTGCAATCTCAGCTTATTTAGGTAATGTATATAGCGTTAGATTAAACTGCGAGTGTACGCAGTAATCTGTTGGAAATTTCTACACGAAAGCAGTTTATTTAATATTCTTCCCTAAAGGTTAATGAAAATAGTCAATTATATTAAGTGAAATTTGGTATAGTTCTAGAATTTAATGTTTTCTTTCTTTCTTAAAATTCACGTATACTTGAACATTCCCTCTGAAAAATGTTTGTGGATTTTTCAAAATTGGACAAACATGGGTAAAAAAATGCTATTTCAAACTATGAAATAAATTCCTATACAGATAATAAAATTCTCAATAAAAATTTTGAAAAAGGTAACTTAAAAAGGACATTGCACACTATAATCTATTGAAGTATGTGACGGCAAAGGTTGATTAAATGACTATGCATACACTGTTAAAAATAAATCTGTGAATTCCAGGTGAAACTACCGGCAGCAATGTAGCCGCACTGTTACCGTTCCGTAAGTAGATTTACCGTTGTGGGACATACAAGAAAAGAAAACTCCGTTTGATTTTTAATGATAATAATTTAATATAATTTTTAAAATTAATAAATCGCTTAATCGTCAAAGAATTTGAAATTACCGAGTGATTTTAAGCTGCTGTGTTATTTTACTTATTATTATTGAACAATTTACTTCACGCCGTCCTCAGGATCGAACTCGGGACCTTTTGATAGCGGAATAAATCCTTACTAACCGAGCCAAAGCTGCTGATGCCGGGTTGTACAGAATATGTCTTTTATGACTTAGTGGGAAAATCTGTTGTGCTTTTTAAAGATTTCCTTTCAGATATATTCCTTAGAATATTTGTAAACGGTTTATTTTATTTTAGATTGATGCATAATGCTTATTATTTTTTAAAATCAATTTTTCTTTTTAAATAGTTTAAATAAAAAAAATCACTGTTTAAAACCACTGTTTATTTTTTTATTTTATTTTATTTATTTTTTTTGTTTTTGTTTTTGTTTTGAATGAATGAATGAATGAATGAATGAATGAATGAATGAATGAATGAAAAAAACTTTTTATTAACAACTTTTTTTTAGAAAAATAATGTTATAGACAATTTTTGAAATTGTCGTACACTATTTATTTATTTATTTATTTATTTATTGGCTAATTAATTAAAAGATTTTTTAATAAGAAATAAGAGAAAAATAAACAGAAAAAATGTAATTTAAAAGGGACTTTTTATGTTTTCATTATTTCTTGTCGCCAGTGGGATACGAACCCACAATCTGCGCTCGCAGGCACTTAGCGGTATGTTGCCTTGACCACTCGGCCACGGAGCCTCTTGCACAACGGAGTATCTCCGTTTTTTGTTTTTATTTCCACCCGTTTCGTTATTTTCAGGAAATATGGTGGGATTTGCTGATTTGTAACGGATAATGCCCTTTTGTTGTGAAAAGGGACTTTTTCTGTGAAATTCAGGAAAAAAATATTCGTGAATTTCAGAATTTTTTTAACAGTGTAGTTTTTATCCTACAAAACTTTTTTAACTGGTATATTTTGACTAATTGAAACATTAAATTGCACTTATAATACTTCTTCGATTTAAAAACTTTTTGCTTGAGCGTGTTTATTATGCATTTCTCAATAAAACTAGCATTTTTCATATTTTTAAATGTAATAATGTTTTTTTATGAGCAGAGAAAGTGAAAAGATCACGCTAAATTCAAGTACGGCCGCTTCATTATTTACTTATTTTAAAATCGACAAACATTAAATCTTTCTTTTTTTTTATAATCGGCGTACATGTAAATAAAGATTAACTTTCTGGTATCGAATTTGCTAGTTATACCCCGGATTACATGGCATTTTAAGTTCTTAAAGTTAAGTTTTTAAGTCCGAAAATTTTATTTTTGTTTTTTGTTACTCTTCATGCATTTCTTCATTTTTATTTTAGCTTATTCTATTCCTCGATGTCAGAATTTATGCTGCTGAAGATAAAACAGAAATAATTCATTGCTGAAAACTTATTGGAAAATTAATTAAAAATGTATAGAAATAATCCATGTTCTTCGATAGAAAATATTATTTTAAAATACGGCTCTATTATTTCTTTTCTATACTTTTACATAGTTTATATTAATTTTTCAATTATTTGCTACGAGCCGCTTACAAAAATTACCCCCGCTCATAGAAAGTGCTCTGTAGAATGTCTGAGCTCGCCGCTGTTTAAAGGTACCTTTCAGCACTAACAAGGAAGGTCTCCATACTGGGCATACTCAGAATTTTATGAAAAAAAAATACTAATTAAAGTACTTATGTAGGTAATAAAGGATCAGTCAAAATTAGCGGCGGAATCACATTAGAAAAAATGTAAAAAAAAAAAAAAAAAAAAAAAAAAAATCGAATATTTGGCGTGAAAAGACGAAAGATTCACTTGATTTGGCGAGCAGCCTTTTTCTTCGCCAAAAGCAAACGATTATAATGCATCTCAAAGCTCTTAGACATTTAGAATGCGTGTAAATGGTATTTAATGAATTTAAAAATCAACAATGAGAGATTTTAATATATTATATACATATATATACATATTGTATTACATATATATATATTACTTGTTGAAGTAATTATTTAATTAATCACTGGAAAAAATATTTTTATACATTAAAAAAAAAGTAATATTGAGAAAAATTATCTTCATAAATTTAAGCGTATACAAAACTAAAAGATAGATGTTTCCATAGCAACAAAATCTAATCTACTATTCTCAATAGGACTTTGAGCTTGAAACAAATTTAATTAATTTAAATTATGAATTTCGTTTTAAATCTTAAATTTTGATAATTAAATTTAAATATAAATACATTTAAATATCGATATAATAAAATTATACTTAAAACAAACTAAAGCTTACAAAACTAAAGTTAATAAAATTAAATTTCTGTAAACAAATTCAACATAAAACCTTTTTTTTTTCTTGAAGTGTATTTGACATAAAGTATTTTTTGAAATTACATTCCTCCGCAAACCGCGATAAATCGCCAAATAATGAAATATTCATTATTTTTTTACGGTTACCCTATGGAGTTTCCTCCGAAATTTTTTTTTATAAACGTATACATCTACACGAGAAGAACATTCTGTAATTTTTTCAGATTTTTCGGGGTATGCCCGTATGGAGACCTTCCTTGTAAGTGATAAGGTGATTTATGTGCAACCATATTGTCAGCTCATTCTTTCTACATTATTTCCGAAAAGCATTACTTATAATCAGGTCTGATTAATGAAGTTATCAATAATGCAATCTCAGCTTATTTAGCTAATGTATAGCGTTAGGTGAAACTGCGAGCGTACACAGCAATCTATTGAAATCTTCTACATAAAATGAATTAATTCAATACTCTTCCGTAAAGGTTACTGAAAATAGTCAATTAATTAAAGTAAAATTTGATATAGATTTTTTTAAAGTTTTTTTTTTTTATTTCTTAAAATACATGTGTAAGTGTACATTTCCTCTGAAAAATGTTTGTAGTTTTATAAAATTGAGCAACATTAGGTGAAAAAAATGCTATTTCATACTATGAAATAAATTCCTATTTAGATAATGAAATTATGAATATAATTTTGGATAACGAAAATTTAAATAGACATTGCACACTACAATCTAGTGATGTATGAGCCGACAAAGATGATAAAATGGCTATGCATAGCTTTTATCCAATAAAACTTTTTAATATAAAATATTTTGACTGATTGAAACATTAAATATCTCTTTTAGTCCTTCTTTGATTTAAAAATCTTTTGCTTCAGCGTGTTTATTATACATTTCTCTATAAAACTAGTACTTTTCATATTTTTAAATGCAATAATTTTTCCTTATGAACAGATAAAAGATCACGCTAAATTCAAGTACGGCCGCTTCATTATTTATTTCTTTTGAAATGGACAAACATTAAATCTTTCTTTTTTATAACCGGCGTACATGTAAATAAAGATTAACTTTCTAATATAGAATTTGCTAGTTATACCCCGGATTACATGGCATTTTAAGTTCTAAAGTTAAGCTTTTAAGTCCAAAAATTTTATTTTTGTTTTTTGTTTCTCTTTACACACACACACACACACACACATATATATTATTATTATTATTATTATTATTATTATTATTATTATTATTATTATTATTATTATTATTTTATTTTAGCTTATTTTTTTCCTCGATGCCAGAATGTATACTCCTGAAGATAAAACAGAAATAATATATGTTTTCGAAAGACAATGTTATTTTTAAATATTGTTCAATAGTTTCTTTCTACACAGTTTATATTCCTTTTTCAATTACTTTCTACGAGCAACTTACAAAAATTACTCCACACACACAAAGTATTTTGTCGAATGTTTTAGCTCGCCGCTGTTTTAAGATACATTTCAGCACTAAGTGATAAGGTGATTTATGTGCAACCATCTTGTCTACATTCTTTTTGAAAAGCATTACTTATAATCAAGTCTTATTAATGAAGTTATCAATAATGCTCAGCTTATTTAGGTAATGTATAATGTTAGGTTAAACTGCGAACGTACAGAGTAATCTATTGGAAATTTCCGCACAAAAGCAGTTAATTTAATACTCTTCCCTAAAGGTTACTGAAAACAGTCAATTACTTAGAGTGAAATTTAATTTATATCTGTATTTTAATGTTTTCTTCCTTTTTAAAATTCACCTGTAATATAAGAGCATTTGCTCTAAAAAATATTTATAGTTTTTTTTTTTTTTTTTTAATTGGACAACAATGGCTTAAAAAAATGTTATTTCAAACTTTGAAATAAATTCCTATTCAGATAATGAAATTTTAAATAAACATTTAGAAAAAAATAACTTAAAGAGGACATTGCACACTACAATTTAGTGAAGTATATGCTGACAAAGCATGATAAAATGGCTATACATAGTTTTTACCCTATTAAACTGATTGAGACATTAAATAGCTTAAAAGGTAACTTAAAAAGGACATTGCACGTTGAACTATGTGACGGCAAAAGTTGATTAAATGACTATGCATAATTTTTATCCTATAAATTTTTTTAAACTGGTATATTTTGAATAATTGAAACATTAAATTGTACTAATAATATTTTTTCGATTTAAAATTTTTTTGCTTCAACGTGTTTATTATGCATTTATCTATAAAACTAGCACTTTCCATATTTTTAAATGTTGTAATTTTTTCTTATGAGCAGAGAGAGTGAAGAGATCGTGCTAAATTCAAGTACGGAAGCTGCATCAGTTATTTCTTTATAATGGACAAACATTTAATTTTTATTTTATATAGCTGGCGTGCCTATACATAAATAATAACTTCCTGGTATCGACTTTGCACGTTATATGACGATATACATGATACTTTAAGTTCTTAAACTCAAGTTTTTAAGTTTGAAAATTTTATTTTTGTTTTTTGTTTTGCTTTATATATTTTGTTACAAAATATATTGTAATATTCTTCTCAATTTTGAAACCCCCACCCCTCTTTTCTTGTGTAACAATAATCCTATGTATTTTAAAATTCTTATTTTACTTAAACCCAGTTTCCCCTTCCTTTTACTAGGTAATTAATGTAATTTGTATCATACACTCTTAAGTCTTTATTTAATTAACAAAGTACTTTTGCATATTCCTTATTTAGTAAATAAATAAATAAATAAAAATAAAGAAAGAAATAATTCTTACATTATCAGTATGTGAGTAAGCCCTTTTTATGTGTACTTTTCTGTTTAATTTTCTTTTTGTTATTCACATAAATAAAAATTTAAAAGAGAAGAAAGTAGTAAAATTAAGACCTCTCTTATATTATCTTATTGGAAGTGTTGCATAAAAATTTTAGTATAAATTACTGAGTTGGTATCTCTATAAAATTGAGAGTTTTGCTGCCTTACTAGTACCTTGTTGCTCTAATGTAATGTTCACTTGTTTTTGAGTTGTTTTATAGTTCATTTCTTTCAGTAATTCTATTAAGTTTTTTTTTTTTTATAAATTTTAAATTTTATTTCATTTTATTCTGGTATATTGTAATAGGATTCAAGTTATGGAAATTCTATGAGCACCAACTTATCCAAAAATGAAAAAATTACACTGAGTGAGTTGGAAATAAGTATATAAATATTTACAATAAGATAAAAAAAATACAAAATAAGTATATACTCACGCACACATATATATAAGAAAGAATATATATGTAATTTTAAAATTCCCTTTTTTTTTGCGAATATTTCTACCACTGTACTTTTTCTGGCCCGAGGATGTTTTGGTTTTCAATCATGTCACTTTATAATTTTTATTTACGTAAATCAATAAACAAATAGCAATATAGTCCTGGCAATAATTTAAGACTTTAAATTGAATGTCTTCTCAGCAATTAGATTTATAACCTCTTCCTTACATCTTAGGCATCTTCTCCTTAATCATAGAAGGTGGAGTTCTGATATAAAATTTCAGAATTTATTATTATTAAACTTGAAATATCCTCTTTAATCTGTTCCATTCTGACATGATTGCACTGAAATCCCCTTGCTTGATTATTGTGTGTTTTCTTCCTACCAATTGAGTTTAGAATCCTGTAAAACTTTCTAAGTAGTATTACCTAAAAAACTTCTTATAATATTCTAAATTTGTTAACTTTTATAGATGACATTAGGCGTCTTTGTTAATAGATAAGATAATTTAATTGTTGTTATTGGCTATTTAATTTTTAACAGTTTACAGGATTTACGAATTTGGTAACTCAGGGAGAAAACTAGCATTAATTTCTTTATTTTTTACTTTAGCTTATTCTTTTCCTCAATGCTAGAATTTATACCTCTGAAGGTAAAACAGAAATAATACATGTTCTGCGAAAGAAAATATTATTTTAAAATATTGTTCTTTTGTTTCTTTCTGCACTTTTACACAGGCTATATTCATTTTTCAATTACGTTCTACGAGCCATTTAAAAAAATTACTCAGCGCGCAAAAAGTACTCCATAGAATGTTTGAGCTCGCCGCTGTTTTAAGATACCTTTCAGCACTAAGTGATAAGGTGATTTATGTGCAACCATATTGTCAGCGCATTCTATCTCAGTATTACCTAAAAAACTTCTTATAATATTTTAAATTTGTTACCTTTTATGGGTAACATTAGGCGTCTGTGTTAATGGATAAGATAATTTAATTGTTGTTATTGGCTATTTAATTTTTAACAGTTTACAGGATTTACGAATGTGGTAACTCAGGCTTTAGGGAGAAAACTAGCACTAATTTCTTTATTTTTTATTTTAGCTTATTCTTTTCCTCAATGCTAGAATTTATACCTCTGAAGGTAAAACAGAAATAATACATGTTCTTCGAAAGAAAATATTATTTTAAAATACTGTTCTTTTGTTTCTTTCTACACTTTTACACAGGCTATATTCATTTTTCAATTACGTTCTACGAGCCACTTAAAAAAATTACTCAGCGCGCAAAAAGTACTCCATAGAATGTTTGAGCTCGCCGCTGTTTTAAGACATCTTTCAGCACTAAGTGACAAGGTGATTTATGTGCAACCATCTTGTCAGCTCATTCTTGTCTATATTCTTTCCGAAAATCATTACTTATAATCAGGTCTGATTAATGAAGTTATCAATAATGCAATCTTAGCTTATTTAGGTAATGTATAAAGGAAGGTTAAACTGCGAGCGTACACAGTAATATATTGGAAACTTCCACATAAAAGCAGTTAATTTAACATTCTTCCCTAAAGGTTACTGAAAATATTCAATTACTCAAAGTGAAATGTAGTATAGCTCTGTATTTTTAAAGTAAGGTTAACATTGTCTGTCATATTATAATGTATTGCATGGTGGAATTTTACTTTGATAAGGTTAAGTAGCGTGTTGCTGCGCCACAAGCAGTTTTAAATTTTAAGATCTCAAATGCGATAAAATAAACTTGCTTTTAGATTGCACACAAATTTTATATTATAATGTGTAGTAGGATATTATTTGATATACCGAATGGCTATAAAGAAGGGGGGGGGGGAAGTAGAGGGATTATTTGAAAAAGAAAGACTAACACAATACGAAATTTGTCTGATATATGATTAAGAATTATTCTTTCAGGTCCCATTTTTTTTTTTTGTTATTTTTTCGAAAAAATTATTTTTACGTTGATAACATCAACACTAGAGATCCAAATATATTAATCAGAGTTAAAAAAAATATTTCATTGCCTGAAACATAGCGAATGTTGCTGTTTTGCGTACTATTCAATTCATATTCATATGACAAAAGGTTGAAGAAGAGTTTTTCGATATATTTAGATAATACTATACTACAACAAGACTTAAACTGATATTTCAGTTTTCTAATACTTTTTCTTCTTTATTACATATAATTCTTTCAGAAAAGTAACGTTTATTTTACATTTAATGAGTAAAATATGTATTTAAATTAAAAGAATCGCAAATAGTGCAATGAGAATTACGCAAATATTTATTATTATTATTATTACTATTACTATGACTAAATGCCTATAAATTGAAGAAGTCACTTAGTAAATGCATAAACACATATCAATCCACCTTACTACATGTAAACAGTAACAAAAATATTTACAACAAAATAATACGTAATTAAAAGACATGAACTATTAATAGTATACCAGTCCTGAAAGAGAAAAATACTAATAAACTACTCGAATGTGCCATTCCTAAAACTTTCTTCTTCCTCAAACACGTTAAAAGTTTAGAAAGTTGTTTCACACATAGACACTTTAGTGTCATTAGTTCAATTTTACATTAACTTTTATTTTTCACCATACACTAATGGTGAATGTTCGAGATTTATATTTTTTCCTTCGTAATTCAGTAGCGATAAATTTTTCACCCCTCTTTGTGAGAGGAATGACTAAGAACTTAAAACACACAGTACATTCAAAATGAGAAATGGAAATAATAGAAGTTATAAACTTATTTAATCATACAGTACATTCAAAATCAGAAAGGAAAATAATAGAAGTTAAAAACGTATTTAATTATACACAACGTTCTAAATGATAAAATAAAAAAATAGTAATAAAAAACTTACTAAATTATGTGATTCAAATCTTATTTATTGAGATTCAAGCTCCTCTCTTTTTGACCTCCACTAGAGACTAGAGCATATCTGTGATTGTCGACATACACTGGATGTACAAAAATGTACTGAAATTTTCGATCTTTCACCGACGTATTTGGTGTTTGTTGACATTCACGGGTGAAAGTCGACATTCTCTAATTTCGGTCTTTCATGGTAACATAGTTACAAAAGGAATTTTTTACGAGTTAGAATCTCTATTGTATTTCTTATAACGGTAAGACAATATTGTTTGGAGGAAATTTTGTTTTTACTTTCGTTGAAATTTGTATGGATAGTTTCTTTTTGATGTAATTTTGCCCGGACTTTTTAGACTATATTTAATATCAGCGATATGCTCGTTTCTTCTGTATTTAAATTTCCCGTTTGTCATTCCAGTATAATAATTCTTCGATGCGTCTGTTCTAATTAAGACTATTTTATGAACTGAGTTGGGATGAAAGCAGGAAATTTAAATTTCTATCCCAAAATTTCGTAATTATGTGTATATCCCCACTAAAAATAATCTTAAGATTTTTTGAAGAATTCGCAACTTTTTCTTCAGAAATTTGAAGAATGTTTGCAGATTTAGATTTATCTTAAAAATAGCTGCAGATTTTTTAAAGATATTTTTAAAAATATCTACATAATGGGCCGAATAAAGCCGGATTTCTCACGGATTTTTGGGCCAAATACCTATAGCCTTTCTACAGATTTTTTCTAGTGAGGATGTTATGCACCTATAGTCGTCGTTCTGTCCGTCTGCATATAACAGAGCAAAAACTAATCATCCGAATCATTGGTAATTTAAAATACTTAATTGTAGCATAATTTGCGAACTCTTTTCAAATTTTATGAAAATCGGATGTATAGTTTAATTACAGGAACAATCAAAAGTATTCCGTTTAATTATGGCCAATGCGAAAAAATAATTTCATTTTAATGATGTTACACTCTTTCGAACGTACTAAAATTGCTATGCATGCTTTGAAGTATAAGTTAAAATTGACACTCCGTACAGTCTGTGGTAAACAGAATGTTTGTTATTTATTTAAAGGGTCACACAAAAATTTTCCATTGCATAATGATGCAGAGGAAAACATTGTTTGGGGCTGTATTTTAATTACACTAAACTATTCTACATTTTATGAAATTAAATGTTGCTGAGGTTTAGTCCAAGTTGCTGACTGTGTAGTGGAAATCAGATAGTATTTACAGGGATACACAGAAGATTTCGGCTACTGTACTATATACGAAGAATTGTATACTATTGCATCGAGATCTAAATATTTTAAAAACTTCGTTATAGAACGAACGCATTTCATTTCTTATGCTTGATGTGCAAATTTCGGCTAGTTTTTATTTCACTTTCTTTATAGTTTTAATAATTATTTTACTTCAGTTTATTAATTATTTGGCTTAAGTAAAATAGAAATTACATATATTTCTTACAGGAAATTTTTTTTTAACCGTTTATGTTCCGACAGTACTTCACAGTACCATTAAAACAACTTGTTATAAAATTATCTAATGCATCAATTAGTAGTACTACAGTTTAGAATGGGTAATAGATATTTTTCTTTGTATTATTCCATAAGCAATATTGTTTTCAGTAAAAAAAAGCTATTTTTAAAAGGATGATTTCTTTTGCACCTTTTCAGCTTTTTTGACGTTGAAGGATTCAGGGGGAGGAGGGAGATAAGTTTCAGTTCGGAAATATTTCTTTTTTTTCGTTGTAAAAATATTATATTCGTATATACAATTTGGCCAAAGTCCACAGGCCACTTGCGATTTTAGACATTTTGTTGAATATCTAGAAAAACACATAAGGAATTATCCTGAATTTTTAAGTGTGTAAACATGATAGCATAGACATTGCCACCTAGACTACTATAGGTGGCAATGGTACAGGTTATAGATATCCGTGACGACTTTTTCCCGAAATTACATAGGGGACCAACAACAAATTGATATTTTCTACATATATTTTCGTGAAGATTTTTTTCCAAAATCCAATAGGGGACTATCAACTAATTGAAAAAGAACGAATATCTTTTGAATAACCCTGTCAAAACTAATGTAGCAAAAGCGTTTAAACTGCAGATTAAGTGGCTTATGATAATAAACTGTGTCTATTTTTATGCGAATAGCATGTATACTCTAAGAAAAATCAAGGTTTTTACAAAAACAATCACACATTTTTCCAAGTTTTTTGCTTATAATTTGCTGAGTTCTTAATATAAAATAATGTTCTTTACCGAAAATATGACAAACAACATTGTACACAATACACTGTAATCAAAATTAAAAAATGATAAAAGTTATATGAAAAATGAGCAGGTTTATTAAGTAATTTTTATGCAATCTTCACGGAAATGTATGATCTGAACTATTATATTTACAAACTTAGAATTTCAGGATAATTCCTCAAGTATTTTTTAAGATCTTTTACAAAATGTCTAAAATCACAAATAGCCGGTCATCTTTGGCCATTTAGTGTATTTCCTAATTATACAAAATACTAAAAATATATTTTAAATAAAAGATTTCAATAGAGTTATAATATTGTAAAAAATTAATTTAATTTATTAATTTTAATTGCCAAAATCTTATTAAAATTTATCAAATGTTTGCGTAAATCTTCTAATGGAGTTTGAAAAATTAACGAAAAATTCTTTAAAAGATGAAATTTTTACGAATTCTTAATTTGGGATATAAAGGGGTTAAAATGTTCTTGTTTATTTTCTACTCTTTTATACAGTCCATTTTCAGCATTCGATATTTATTACGAGGCACTTACGAAAATTATTTCTGATGCAGAAAATACTCCGTTGAATGCTTTAGCTTGACGCAGTTTTGAGATAGCTTTCACCTCAAAATGATAAGATTTATTTTGAAACCTCTATTCTTGTCTACATTCTTTCCAAAATGCATTTGTTATAATCAAGTCTGATTAATGAAGTTATCGATAAAGCAATCTTAGTTTATTTTAGGTAATGTATATTGTTAGGCAATCTATTTGAAACTTCTATATAAGAGCTTATTTTCTAAAAGGTTACCAAAAACAGTCACTTATTTAAAGTGAAATTTCGTATAGCTCTGCATTTTTAAAATTAAACGCTGCTGTCATATTCTGATGAATTTCATGGTAAAATTTAACTTTGACAATATTTAGTTAATGAAGATTTGTATTTTCGGAGTTCAAAGTATTAAATATGATAAAGTTAAATTGGTTTTTGTTTGCTCATCTCTTTTGTGTTATTATGTATCATATTATTTGAAGATATTAAATAGATTTTATTAAGATCAGAGGATTATAGTTCGGGAGAAATTTTTATTTCTTTCTTTAATATTCACGTGAAAATATTTTTGTTGTACGAAAGGAATTATTATTTGTACTGTTTTAGAATTGGCAACGATAGATTAAAAGACCACCGAAAATATGAAATTAATCTCTCGTGTAAATACATTTTAAAATTTAAACGGTTTGTAATATTATTAATTGGGCATTTCAAATGTGATGTAATTTCTCCTATTTACTCCTTTAACGCATATTAATGTTACTGTATATACTTGTGTATGAATCAACTCACTCCCCCCCCCCCACCCCCCAACTCAATTCTTATGGAAAATTTTGAAAAAGATTGAAGTTTCAAGTGTCAGTCAAACCAATTTCTGGTAGTATGTTAAGAAATGATTTGTAATCGAGAATAGAAATATTTAAAAACTTTCGTTAAATTAGTAAACTTTTTTATTTATTTATGTTTTACATTTCTGACCAGCCTTTTTTTAATTCAACGTTCTAAACAGTATAATTCTGTAAAACCAAATAAGTAAGTTTTAGCACTTTTGCAAGCTATAGACATTAATTCAATGATTTCTTTGAAAAATCTATTCAAGTCTTATTTACAAGGTTAAACAACTTATTACACTGCTAAAATGTAGTACTTCTTTGTATTGTAGGACTTCCAGGAGAAATATTTAGAGACATTCTCAAGTTGAACTTAAAAAAAAGGAATTAAAATGTTGAAATGAATGCCCTGTATTAAAGGAAATTTTATCCCCCCCCCACAAAGAAATGTGTAAAGAACAATTAAAGGGTCATTATTGTTGAGCTTTTTTGTCAATCACAAGGAAATGACCATTGTCTGCTTTTATCTCTCATTCCAACCGAGACTCATAGGTGGTTAATTAAGACTTGCAAAATTCAACAATCATCATCTTCTTTTTTTTTCCATTATCTTATGTATAAGAGTAACCCCCCCCCCCATTCCCCTCAATTTTCAACTCTCAAAATTTCTCAATTTACACACAAATATATATCGTGATTTAAAAATTTCTCTAACTTTTTTAATAGTTACATGTAAATAAAACATTTGTGATGAAATGTTTAAAATTTTCCTCCTTAAAATATGTTTATTTAATTCTTATTTTAAAATTTTATTTCTAGGAAAAAGCATTTTTTTGTACTGTTGGTTTTACAATTGGTAACAATATAAAATAATGACTTTTTAAAATTCAAACATTTTCCATTATTTAAGGAAGGTGTTACACAATACATTAAAAATAATCCTTTACATGTTACGGTTCCAATCAAGATAAGAACTTAATCATAGCATAAAATTTGTGTTACATTCAATAGAAATGACACCTGACAATGAGATGTACATCTTATCTGGTGTACTTATATTGATCGGAACCAAAGCGTGTCAAAATGGTTTGTTTTTAATATATTATGTATTTTTTTTACATTTTTTTTGAATGAAAATATTATGCTCTTTTAATTCTTGTGATAAAAAATTTAATTGATTTTAAAAACTTTTAACATTAATGACTTTTTCTAAATCTGATTAAAAATATCTATTGAATTGATGAAAATTTAATTAAAAAATTGAAATAAAAATCAGTCAAAAATTGAATAAATAAATGCAGTCTACACACAGCAAAGCTTGTAATGTATGTCCTTAGAAAAAAAAGATTAAATTCCTATGCATAGTTTTCTTCAGCTATAAAACTTTTTCAATGGAATGATTTTGACCAAACTTTAACATGGAATATCTTTTAAAATAATTCCTCAATTTAAAAAACTGTTTGCATCAGTGTGTTTATCATCCGTTTCTATATAATAATTCTGTATATTATGTGTATTACCAATGTTCATATTTTTGTATGTAATAGTTGTCTTTAATATTAGCGAAGAAAAACGTCTACTCCCCCAAAAAATTCATTAATTGTAGTGACAATGAAAAAACTAGCAAATATATATATATATATATTCAGCACGTTATTCTAATAGATGGAAAATACTTGTAACATTTTGTTCAGCCCTGTATTTTACCTAGTAACTTTATTATACGCCTGTATTTTGTTAAAATTTAATTCAAAGAAAAACACTCTTAAAACTATTTAAATCACATTTCCAGTAATTATCATTTATGTGTGACAATGTAGCTAATTCTTTGCATGACCCTGTATATCATTTTATCTATATTCTACTAACGTTTCTTAGTAAACTGAAAGCAGTTCAATATAAAATTGCATAACTTATTTAAAGACCACCTTTAAGTTAATTACCCTCACAATCAGAAACCTTTATGAGATCTTTTGTGTAATACTGTATATCAACTATAACATGTATACACACCGTATAATTTGCATACATTTAGTAAAACTTAAAAAACGCATGTCATAATTGAAAATGTATTTCATCCATCCATCAGCTATCATCGATATATTTTGCGTGTCCCTGTAAATGCTATGCACCTCATATTATGAGTTAAATATTAAGTCTCAGCGGCGTATATCAATTTAACGATACTTGAAATCGTTTAACATAATTAAAATATGTCGCAAACAATCCCCTCCCCTTTATTATTGTGTAATGGAATACTTTTGAGTGGCCCTGTAAATGAATAGTAACTATTATTGTCACTGCATATTTTATTGCACTTGGCGAATCAATGCAAATTTGAATAAGTTTGACAGGGTGTAACACCTTTAAAATTCATTTGAAACGATTTTTTCCCGTACGCCTTAATGCATCGGGAATCTTTTGACTATCCCTGTAAATAAACTAATCTTAGTAGAAACTTCATTTTCAATAGAGTTCATGCTAGAGTAAACATTAATAACATATAAAAATTTCATAGCAATCCGAACATGCGAGTTAGAGCGACAACAGACGGCCATCCATTCTTTTCAACTTTGTTGGAAAGTGTTAAAAAGACTAAAATATACGTACTTATTTTTATGAGTAACAAAGGTATACAGAGCCAATCTTGGCCATTATTTGAAAAAATATTGCTTCAGCACTGAGCTGATTACATTATGCTAATCGTAGGTACCAGCATCTATTGCGGAATCTGCAAATTTCATTTCAGTCTCCAAATGCATGCTTACTAGTTCAGTGGTCACAATATCCAATTTTAAATGAAAATAGACATTTTAATCATAGTTGCAATAATTCTGCTATTTTCATGAGGTATTATGTTTTCTTCTGATAAAGTAATTTTAACTATTCCTTTTTGGATGACTACAATATGTTGTGATTCGCGTAACCATTGTTTATTTGTGCGAAATTATACTGAATGCAAATTTTTTTAAGACTTCATTTGTGAGCCAATGCACTACTTAAGCTTTAAAATTATAAATACATGTCTATACAATTATAAAAATTGTAAAAAATTAAATAAGAAGAAATTATGTTACTATTTCTGCAACGAAGTCTTATATATCACACCGATCCGAATTGCAACTTTTTTACAACAAATATACACTAAACAAACGCCTTTTTATTTCCTGTTAAAAGGGCGAAAGACAATGCCATTTAAATTCCCGTTAAAGGGACGAGCGAACCGATTAGCCAATCACAGCACAAAAATTCTTTCCCATTTCCGTATCCATGTAAAGGTTGCTAATATGCGTACCGGACATCATAAAATCATATCTTTTTTTTTTGTTCTCTCTCCCCCGCACTACGACGAGTAGCGTGTTTGTGACGCATGACATTGCTACATAACATAAGCCAATCATAGCACAGGATTTTTTCCCATGTCCGTATCCATGTAAAGGTTGCTTATATGTGTCCGGTACCATAGACTTCTAACCACAAGATTTTTATTTATACAAATGTGAAATTTCAAAGAAAAAATATCAATTTTTGGACTATTATTCATTTTTGTTCACCGTAATATCGCCTGATTAAATTATTCAAAATGGAATGATCTCCAGAAATCAAACGTTAGTTAGATGAACATTTAAAAATTTTCATCTGCATTTTTACGACATAGTTGCAACAATATGGAATTATTGTTTTTAGAAACCAAGTTTATTCAATTTAATACCATGTAAAAGAAAAAAAAAACATCCAACTTTAATGTGCTTGAAGGCTGCAAATATCATTTCAGTCTCCAAATGCATGCTTACTAGTTCAGTGGTCACAATATCCAATTTTAAATGAAAATAGACATTTTAATCATAGTTGCAATAATTCTGCTATTTTCATGAGGTATTATGTTTTCTTCTGATAAAGTAATTTTAACTATTCCTTTTTGAATGACTACAATATGTTGTGATTCGCGTAACCATTGTTTATTTGTGCGAAATTATACTGAATGCAAATTTTTTTAAGACTTCATTTGTGAGCCAATGCACTACTTAAGTTTTAAAATTATAAATACATGTCTATACAATTATAAAAATTGTAAAAAATTAAATAAGAAGAAATTATGTTACTATTTCTGCAACGAAGTCTTATATATCACACCGATCCGAATTGCAACTTTTTTACAACAAATATACACTAAACAAACGCCTTTTTATTTCCTGTTAAAAGGGCGAAAGACAATGCCATTTAAATTCCCGTTAAAGGGACGAGCGAACCGATTAGCCAATCACAGCACAAGAATTCTTTCCCATTTCCGTATCCATGTAAAGGTTGCTAATATGCGTACCGGACATCATAAAATCATATCTTTTTTTTTTTTTTTTTTTTTTTTTTTGTTCTCTCTCCCCCGCACTACGAAGAGTAACGTGTTTGTGACGCACGACATTGCTACATAACATAAGCCAATCATAGCACAGGATTTTTTCCCATGTCCGTATCCATGTAAAGGTTGCTTATATGTGTCCGGTACCATAGACTTCTAACCACAAGATTTTTATTTATACAAATGTGAAATTTCAAAGAAAAAATATCAATTTTTGGACGATTATTCATTTTTGTTCACCGTAATATCGCCTGATTAAATGATTCAAAATGGAATGATCTCCAGAAATCAAACGTTAGTTAGATGAACATCTAAAAATTTTCATCTGCATTTTTACGACATAGTTGCAACAATATGGAATTATTGTTTTTAGAAACCAAGTTTATTCAATTTAATACCATGTAAAAGAAAAAAAAAACATCCAACTTTAATGTGCTTGAAGGCTGCAAATTTCTTTTCAGTCTCCAAATGCATGCTTACTAGTTCAGTGGTCACAATATCCAATTTTAAATGAAAATAGACATTTTAATCATAGTTGCAATAGTTCTGCTATTTTCATGAGGTATTATGTTTTCTTCTGATAAAGTAATTTTAACTATTCCTTTTTGGATGACTACAATATGTTGTGATTCGCGTAACCATTGTTTATTTGTGCGAAATTATACTGAATGCAAATTTTTTTAAGACTTCATTTGTGAGCCAATGCACTACTTAAGTTTTAAAATTATAAATACATGTCTATACAATTATAAAAATTGTAAAAAATTAAATAAGAAGAAATTATGTTACTATTTCTGCAACGAAGTCTTATATATCACACCGATCCGAATTGCAACTTTTTTACAACAAATATACACTAAACAAACGCCTTTTTATTTCCTGTTAAAAGGGCGAAAGACAATGCCATTTAAATTCCCGTTAAAGGGACGAGCGAACCGATTAGCCAATCACAGCACAAGAATTCTTTCCCATTTCCGTATCCATGTAAAGGTTGCTAATATGCGTACCGGACATCATAAAATCATATCTTTTTTTTTCTCTCTCTCTCCCCCGCACTACGACGACTAACGTGTTTGTGACGCACGACATTGCTACATAACATAAGCCAATCATAGCACAGGATTTTTTCCCCATGTCCGTATCCATGTAAAGGTTGCTTATATGTAAACGGGCGTTGGTCTGCCACGTCGACATTACTGAGCATGATCTCGATGACTATTAAACATCCATAGTGAGTACATAAATTCCGTGCACACTATGGTAATTTTCTGTACACACGTAATTTTCTGTAATCGAAGGTTAAATATACAGAGTGTATCTTAAAAAAATGGCAAAAAATTACGGAGTTATAGAACGCAGCTATAAAAGCAAATTTTGCCATGGAATGCATGGTCGGAAAACAAGCAGTGGAAGTTAGAAAATTGTTTTCAATTATCTTTGGGTGATGGACTGATAGAGATATTCCCATCCTTGGCCACCGAGATTGTCGATCTCTCGTATTTGGACTTTTTCCTGTGGGGCCATTTGAAAAGCCTAATCTACGAGTGGCGTATGAAAACCGATACTAATCTATATCGTATTATTAATAATATATATTCCACAAGAAAAAAGTAAGAATCTATATTATAAATAAATATTTTACTTATAGGACATTGCTGTATTAATAAAAAACATTTAAAATACATTACAAAATTTTATTTACATGTTTTAACTTTTTTTTATCGAGTCATCTTCAGAATGTAAATAGTAATAATCTATTTACATTCTGAAAATTACCCGATTAAAAAGAGTTGAAACATGTAAATAAAATTTTTTAATGTATTTTAAATATTTTTATTAATACAACAACGTCTTATAAACAAAATATTTTTCTATAATATATATTCTTCCTTTTTCGCTGTGGAATATATATTATTAATATTACGATATCTATATTATAAAGGCCAAACGTATCTGTGCGTAACGCATACGTCATTTTGCGAATGGCAACAATTTCCCATAATATTTCAATTTTGCAATTTTCACTACTGCAAATTTGGCATTTCAAAACATCGCACATTTTCAACTTTTGCACCGTCGTATAGAGGACAAAATGTACTTTTAAATGCAATTTGTTTGAAAATTGTATCTTAATTTATTTTGGAAATATTAATTTTTTGTAGTTTTTAATACTGCTTTTCTAATTATGGCAACAGGAGTACTTCATTTATATTAAAAGCAAAGGAAAAAAGAGAAAAAATGATTGTATCTTTATGTTGCCATTTTCTCATTAAAATGGGAAAAAATTGAAATTTAAATACATGCTGTGTCGAAAATATTACAAAAAATGATTTACACTTAAAAGAATATCAAATAATATCTGTTTCAGCTAATAGTATCGAGTTTTAAATGAAAATAATCAAATTAAAATAAAAATTTCTTTGAAAAGATGAATGCAGATATACGAAATGTGCATTTGTAAATTTTAAGATGGTGAAAATTTTGTCAGGTTCAGATGTCACAAGGAAAAAAATTCTATGATTGAGTAAAACTTGAATAAATTTTGCATATTATTATTATTATTATTATTATTATTATTATTATTTTGGAATACTAACGTAAGAACCTCAATTGATAACTTTATTATAATACCAGATTTTTATTTTTCTACTGCTTACATGTACTATAAAATTTTATTTTTAACAATTTATACAACTGAGTTTTATACAAATAGTATTTTGTCAAGCTTAGTTTAAATAGTTCGATTTACCAAAATAAAGTGCATTTTTTACTATGATTACTTTTGTAGGTTTATTACAGATCAATGAAGCAGTTCCTTCTTAAACATTTCTTCCGTCAAAATTTGACGGGTTCTACATTGTAGTTATTAATAGACGTAATCTAGGATTACTAGTGTTATTTTTCACATCGATATGGATCTAGCTGCAAGGATTGCCATTGTTACCGGTGATATTCGGGTAATACCTCTGTTTTCGGAAATGTGCCTCAATTCTTTTCCAGCAGCTGTGAAGCACGCATTACAGCAGGCGGAAGATTTTTTGAATTCGTTGCCCCCCCCCCCCAAAAAAAAACAGCAAAAAGTTAAGGGACTGTATCCAAAGCACGTGCAATACTGGGTATATGTAATTGTGTGCAACAAATACTGTATTTTGATACAATCTCCCATCTTTATGCTTCCTTTCGGGAACAACGTATTTCTAACTTATTCTATCTTTTCAATTTCAGAATTTTCAATCTATTTTTATGAGACTTTTCAAAAAAGTTGCTGTATGCATTTACCTAAATTTTGATTTCATTTTTGCATGTGCAGTGAAACATTATTTAAGGAACCATTTTTCATCCACACTGTAAAAAAAATCTGTAAAGGTACTAAAATTTTTCTAGGAAACTGGGATTCCAAGAACTTTTCCTGTAACGGTAACAGCAAAAAATCAAGTTTCAGAATCGATTACATGAATTTCTCCTGTTATCGTTACATGAAAAGTTCTTGGAATCCCAGTTTCCTAGAAAATGTTTAGTACCTTCACAGATTTTTTTTTACAGTGCAATAATTATTTTTTTCTAAATTTTGATTGCAAGGTTTTGTATACGATGTCACTTTTTACGATTCCTAAAAAGAAAATTCTTGCATAATAAGTATGTGACTATCACATTGCTAGTTAAGCATTGAACCAAAAGAGTGAAAAATGTCCAAGCAAGATTTTCACTCAGTTGGTTCTACGCTTAAATAGCAATGCGATAGTCACTTATTAAATATTCAATTATTTCAAGAGTATTTTCACTGCTGATAATTAATTGAAAAATGAATTATAATTAAAATAAGAACGTTTTTTAATATTAAGAACTCTGCAAATTAGAAGAAAACACTGAGTGAAATTTTTGAATGCTTTTACAGAATCCTTAATTTCGCCATGAGCATGTGTGATATCCTCATCAAAGTGAATACAGTTTATTACAAGAAATCTCCTAATCATATGTTACAATTTCAAAGTTTTTGCAATATTATTTTTTACAGAGAGATCCAAAATATATTCTTTTTTTCTTCAATTTGCTTATGGAATCCTGTTCGGTTTCAGGAAAAAATATTTTAGCAGAAATGTATGATGTCTACTATGCTGTTTACGCATCTTAAATTTCAGTATTATTCCTTTAGTATTTTTCTAACATCTAAAATCACAAGTGATCGATCATCATTGGTCTTACAGTAAAAATAAGAGGAAAAATTCTTCTTTTTTTAGATTATAGCAGCATATATTCAATCCTCAAGGGCCAAACAAATTTTAAGATGGGAATGAGAGTGCCAGAAGTATTTTAGAAAGAAAACGAACTACATATTTTATTAAAAAACTTTTATTGATATTTATATAAGTTTAATATATCATTTCATTTTAGAGTCGAGAAATAAATGTGATGATTGGCACTGCTATTTTGATACAAGTTTATCAACGTCCACTTGGAAGTTCTTTAAGTCATAGTCTCACACTCGATTCCAGTGAAATGCTTTAAATTTTGCTTTGCGTTTTTGATTTAATTTCTTTGACAACATAAAAAAGCACTTTCACACACATATATACAGCTGTAACAATTGCAGAGAGAATAAAAAAAAAAAAAATAGAAAAATGTTTCTTAAAAATCCGTTTCCAGAAATTTTATAATGTATATTTAATATGTGACTATCATACTGTTTACATGCCGTAGAAACAGCAAATTGAAAAAATGTCCAAACCGGGGATCGAACCTGTAATCCTTGGAATAGCGCTCCAAGTGCATAACCATTTAAACTACGAGGACGATGCCCATCTTGTCATTTCTCACTTAAATTTTGTTGGTAAGGCTGCAACTGCAGCACAAGATGTTAACGTCTGCATGAGCACACAAACCTGTGGCGTAATAACACATTGCTTACAAGTCGTAGAACCAACAAAGTGAAAAAGTATTACATTTTTTTAGGCTGGTATAACCGATATGCCTGAAGATCACAGTTTTCCGTTTGAAGATTGAAGAGTACCTCACTCTATTCAATAACCATGAGATTGTTAAACAGCGCAAATTTTTGTTTTAGTATTCATAATTCTGGAATCTCTGCTGGAACACTTTCTATGTATGCGTTATTATTTCATGAACCACGCTAAAATTTACAATTATTTTCTCTTCTTTCAATTACTGACAAAATGAGAAATGTACCGTATCATTTGCTTTCAGTACAATTTCAATCGCATCAAATTTTTTGCAGAAGCTCTCAATATATCTATGAAGCTGAGAGAGCTTTTTTTGCCTTGTAATTTCAGGTTTATCCCTTTCCGGCACGGGCGAAATCTATTAGTAAAATGAGAAATTATCAACCGACGCCGGAATCCACAAACGAATTTTTTAGATATTGTGAAATCTTTAATTTAAGCTTTTATTGTAAAAGCAAAATTTTACGAAAACATAATTGGTGCCGATTGCAAGTTTGGAATTAAAATTAGGTATCCCAGACCGGGCACAGTGTGCCGGAAAGAGTTAAAGCATTTAAATGGTATGTTAAATCTGTCAGAAAAGTAATATTATCTAAAAATTAGATTTTTTCGAGTTTTTTTTTTATATTCATGTCGAATGTTCTCCTTACTGAGAGAAGCAAGAATTTCATTCTTCAACCCAAAAAGACTGTCGCTGGTATTTTCTAGTATTCACCCAAAAATCTTTACAGAACAATGAAATCCCACATCAATAATCAAAAGCCATAATCAACTTCCAATAAATACTCTGCATTTATTTGTCTTATTATTGCCTCCTCTTATCAAATTAATATTATTTACATCAGTTTTCATTTTGTTTTTGAGCTTCATAATATTACCTTAGAGAGCCTCCTGTTGGATAGAGCTGTGGAAAAGTAGAAAAATATGACCTTTTTTAAACAGTCCTACTTATCCAATTTTATTACCAAATATTATTTCAGCTCCATCTGTTGCAAAGCCAGAGTATTTCTCAAAACCTCTGCATTTAGAAATGACAACATCCAGTGCGTTGAATATGTCAAGATTATTTTTTGCTAGTTTCTAATGATTTCAATTCTAATAGTTTTTTTTACGAATTTGAAAGCTGGTAACAGTACTGGATAAAGTAAAAATCGAAATAAGTGCGGTGCGTCACGGATTACAGCGATCAAAGAGTAAAGTTTCAATAACGCCATTATAAGGGAAATGAAGGTTATAAGTTGCTACTGCCATAAACTTAAGACTAAAATACTTATCCTAAAGTACTTGAAAACTTAAAGCAATAAAGAATAAACGTTTTTTTTCTCCAAATGTCTAAGCAACTAAAACATTTTTTTCGACAAAAGTACCAACAAAAATGAACAAGTGAGCCATGTGAGAAACCTCGGGCCGCGGGCTGGACCACTCTGGATTATAGTATAAAGATAATTGGAGAAAACAACTATAATAAGCAAAAATCTCAAAGCCCTTTCTATTAACTTAGGAAAATGTTATAAATTTTAATTATAGTCTAATTTGGAAAATACTATAGATTATAATTATACAACCCTTGGCAAAAAGTTTCCGATCATTACATTAACACTACCATCTTTAGTAAGAAAAGATTATTTATTCTCACTGCATAAAAATGAAACGACTATTGGGGATAATATATTTGTGTTACATATAATGAACAACAATATGCAATAAAGAAAAATCACCATTCATCAATTTATAAACAGAAAAATTGTGATTGAAATTTAGGCACCAAAGAAAAAATTATCCGATCATGCTTTGATTTGGAAAAAAATAAACGATCACTGTAATTATATATTTCGTATATCCACCTTTATTTCGGATGACAGTCGAAATTGTTAGTGGACTGGACTCATTAAGATTTTTACACTCATTGGGAGCAACTTCACCCCAACATTCCCTTATAGCTTTACGTAAGTTCTATGGCATTTGTAATTCATCGAAAATCGGTTTTTCTTTTTAATATATTTCACATATTTTCGATGGGATTAAGATCCGGACTATTGGGCGGTCACGTTATGGTTTGAATTGGTATATTACCTACATTTTGTAGAAATTTCTTCATTGATTTGGTGCGTTGGGGAGCTAATTGTCATCTTGAAATAAGAAGTCATTTTGATTTCCGAACTATTGATCGATGCTGAGAATCAAAAAATCCACTAAAATGTCAATGTAAACTTCAAAGCTTACTGTACGTAACACAATACACAACTTTCCGACGCGTTGTGATGTAATACAACTCCAAACTGCAAATGCAGGTGAAAATTTAGTCTTTGTATTGATACACTTATCATTGAACTTTTCACCAACTCTCCTCCAAACAAATGTTCCACAGTCATCACTTTTACCGATAGATATGCGAAATTCATTGGTAAAAATAACTTTATTTCATGTATCAAATGGCTAGTGCACATGTTTTTTACACCATTGCAGGCGCTCTTTTCTATGCTTCTTTATCATGTAAGATTTTGTTTTAATTTTACAAGATTTAAATCTTGCTACATTTAGATGATTACGTACTGCGGTCACATGCCTTTACGTTATATTTAGACCATTCGGAATCAAGTTGTTTTGAGGTTGCTCGCCGCTTTCTTTTCGATATTTTCACAATTTTTCTTTTCCTTCCTAGGTATTGACATTCGTGGTCGTCCACTTCGAGGTAAATTTTCCACGCTATTAGTCAACTGATATTTTTTCCATATTGCATACTGTACTTTGAGCCCAATTTCATAAATCAGCCACTTTCCATTGTGAATTTACTTCTTATAATAATTAAATCATGTGGATTTTTAACTCGCGAGACAGGTTTTTCACACGAGTCATTTTCCAGCACTTCAGACTTGCTTTTGATCTCGCAACTGGAAGATTTCTTCTTTAAAATAGGATTCATATATCATACGCATGCGCAGGCACTCTAATCTATCTTCAATATGCAAATTTCAAACTTTTTTCCTCGGTGATCGATTACTATTTTCCAACTTCGATCTTGATTGGATATTTTTTTTCTCACGAGGAAACATTTTTGAATGCATTATAATTATAAATTATATGATTGCAACATTGAATTCACTTTTTATTTATATTTTAACATTCTTTCTTTTATTTGGCATACTGCAAAACGTTCCTATGCTCTTGAATCGCGAAGTATACGCTTCGAAATACAAAACTCATAAACTTGATAACAGTGATCAGAAACTTTTTGCCAAGGGTTGTAGTCTAACTTAGAAAAATATTATACATTCAAATTCTTGAACTGAAGTCTTAATATTTACAAATAATTTACTAAAAACAACCTCTAAAGCCTTTTATATTTCATAGAAAATTGTGTATTTTGTAATATTAGATATCAGAAAAAGTCCTATACAATTGAAAAAAAGGTGAATAAAAGAATAGTTTTGATTCTAAAATAATACTATATGTTACCAGTGACTTCGTTCACATAACATTTAAAGAAGAAAAAATACATCCATTAAGCAAACAATTTCGATTATTAAAAGCATGTGTGATTAACCTTTAATCATATTTTATAGAAGAGAGACTTCTGATGATAACAATTTTTTTTCTTCTGTATATATACATAATACGATTTAAATTTCTTTCGAAAGCATAAAATTTCATACTCGTTTTCTAAGATTAAATGAAGAATCTCTGTTATTCTATTTTATTATTTATATTTATTCTATGTTTTATTTTTTCTGTTCATGTTTTAGTGATAAAGAATATTATTTAAAGAAGTGTACTGGTAAATATTTATAAAGGAGAGTGATTATTAACAGGTCTCTTCAGACGTAGCTCAAATTGGGATGCGCGAAGAAAAGCTCATAATGTGGTAGAGTGACCCAGGACTTTCCGATAATACGTCACACGACGAGTCCAAAAAAATTTGGAATTTTTTACCCCCAGTTTAACTCTCTCTGGGTAAACTCTTAAAATCGCTGAATCTCGTTTTCAATTACACAGGTCTGCAATGGTTTTCCTCTTCAAAATCTGAGTAACGTTTTCTATAGTTTCTGATGTGCTGATTACGAGAAAAATAATAAAAAAATTCCATCACGTCAGGATTTTTTGATATTGAATATTTAAGAATTTGCTGAAAAATGTCTCAGCGTCTACATTTTAAAATTTACAAAACGTTATTATTACTTCAGCTTAATTTTTATTGCATTTAATTAGTGTAAGGTGACATAGAAATTACTTCAAAACAGTAATTTGTTAATTACTACATAATAGGTGTAAGTAATTCACATTAACTAAGTTGAAAACAGGTCATTTTGGTTTAATTTAGTAATGAGCTCATTAATACATAATGATTAGGTAATATAACCTAATTGTTGTAAATATTAGTCGAAAAGAATGTAATAAAGATATACCAAAGGGTTTTTGTATAAGTACCCGCACGGATTTAGAAAATTAACAGTTGAAGTGCGCATCTTGCAACGTAATCTTTAAAATGTCATCGCGAAGCTGTTTAAATTCTCCGAATTGTTTTTGTTATATCTGCGGGAAATTTATGGGGAAAAAACAACGAAACAGCATTACAGACTTTGTAAAAAACATTTACAAAAGTTATTTTGATACGTTTTGACCCTTAACTGCTGTCAGCGGTCTCACAGACCGCTAATATTTTCAAGTTTTAGAGTTTAACTCGTAATTTTTAGTTTAACTATAGAAAATGGTCAAATTTGTTTCGTTTAGGGCCCTATTACTATCTTTAGAAACTTTTGAAAAGCTGAATTTTATTTATAATAGTCCTGTACATAAAGTTTAATATAAAAATAGTATTGTGAGTGTCAATTTAACATTTTATTCATCTTTAGATTAAGCGGTCTGACAGACCGCTCACAGTAGTTATGCGACAATTTTTGTCACAGCAGTTAAGGGTTAAGCCTGATTTAAGAAAATTAATGTCGGACGAAAAGTTCGATGAAAAACTTAATGATATCGAGTTGCAAGCATGGCAGTCATTTAAGGAAGGGGTGAAAAACTTTTTGGGGAACAATAAAAGCTCCTACGATAAACAAATAGTGGCCAAAATGATAACAAATTTTTGTGTAATGGGTTGTAATATGAACATTAAACTTCATTTCTTAAATTCGCACATAGAAAATCCAGGAGCCGTTAGCGAAGAACAAGGCAAAAGATTTCACCAAGATTTGAAAGAGCTAGAAGTCCGGTATCAAGGAAGATGGAATACTAGCATGATGGCGGACTACTGCTGGTTGTTGAAGCACGACAATCCCAACCGGAAATTTAAGCGAAAATCGTACAACCGAAGCTTCCAGGAAAAAAGGATCAGATTCCACAAATAAAATTTACATGTAATTTGGATCAGTAATAAGTTATTATTATATTTTAGTTGGTTATTATGTTAAAAGTAATGTACTTTTTAAAAAAATGTATTTTTTATGTGAAAACTTGTGTTTTTTTTCTATTTTTTATCTGTATCTTTTTTGAAAAATATGAAGGTGATGGGAAAAAACTAAGTACATATTCGTAATCAGCGAATCAAAATACCCTAGAATCAGCTCTCAAATTCTAGAGAGGAAGTTATGACTCTCAATTTGCAGGCCTGTATTATTTTTTTAATAGATTTATTTTCTGCTGTTTCACGTTTCTACTTGAAACGATTGCTGAGATGTGGCAAATGTTCTAAGATGTTCGACCCTCCTTTTAACCCCCTCAGGGGGGGAATTTTCTAAAATCGTTGAAATGCTTGTTTAATTATTTTTTTAGCTGATTTATTTTTTGGAATTTCATGCTGCTACCTTAAACGGCCGCTGTGATGTAGGAAAATGTTCCAGAATTTTCGAACCCCCGTTTACCCTCCTTAGAAAGGGAATTTTAAAAAATCCCATCCTAGCGCGCGCTTGCATCATAAAAAGTATATTTTCCCCAATTTTCATGTTTCTAGGTTCAGTTGTTTGGGCGGTGCGTTGATTATCAGTCAGTCAGGACGAACTATTTATTTATTGATAGATAACATGAGAGCTTATAAAAAAGCAAACCGAATTTTAATATATTTATTAAATTTTCTACATACATTTGAGAGGATACACTTAATAAATAACTCGGAAATTCTTTATTGGTAAAGATTGTTTGACATATAATTTAAAATTATTCTCTGGTAAACCGAAATTAACACTGACGCAAAGCTTATTCTGAACTTTCCTCATTACTTTAATAAACTTTGTAAAATATTGCTGATTTACGTTCAGCTCAAAAGTTTGAAAGTGTAAAGAACGCTATCAATTACTGGAACTACTTTTCCTTACTCTGGAATATTGTTGGAACGTGTAATTTAGGATAGATAAAGTAGCAACTTTGTTTAACTCGATGTACAGTTTCTTGTTTTTTTTAATTTTCTCCTAAAAAAATAATGTTGAGAAGAATTTTTTATTCACAATTTTAGATGACATGCTATCTTATCGTGTGCTTTTATTGAATTATTCGTATTTACAAGCCATTCGCTAATAATAAGTTATAAAATCTTTTTTATTTTGTTAGAAATTTTTTATCTCATTGCTTACACAAGTCCGAATTATATTTGAAAGAAATAAAAGATGTATAAAAATGTACATTTGTACATCTGATACTAACACTATTACTACTACCCCCCCTGCCCCCCAAAAACATGTATTATAGGATGTTTCAAAATTATATGTCAGAAATATAAAGGCAGGTAGAGAGGACCTAAATAAGCTGATTTAGCATAGCAATGTGGATGCGGAAATACTGTGTTGAGGCAGTAGAGGGCGCTGTTGAATGCCGCGTATGAATGCTCTTCGTTGGCTTGAATCGTCGATTCCCGCACGGATTTCGAGCACCTGTCATTATTACATTAATGTGGAGCTTACCGACACTCATTCATGCATTGGACTGAGCAAGGGAATGGATTGGCTGCTTAAAGGATTTAGATTAAACAACCTCAAAGTAGGATTCTGCCAAATACTCGAACGTTTGAGATTATTCATTAGTAGTTGGTTCATTCATCAAAAAAGCGCCTTATCAAAATAAACCGATATCCACAATTTGAAGCAAATTTGATAGTTTTATCATGAGTTATCGCGTTACGTACATACGTACATACATACAGAACTTGCGGGCATATTTAGCTCTCAGACTTTGATATATTGTGAGCTAAAAACTAAACTTTTATTTATTTATTTATTTTTTAATTTTGAAAGTGTTTTTACAGTACTATACTGATTAATTGAATTACTGAAGTAAAAAGTAGACTCCTGAATTATATTAAAGTGCTCCCCCACCCATCTCCTTTTTAGCTCACAGGCTATCATAGCCTGAGAGCTTTTGTGCCCGTCCGTTCTGTATGTACGTTCGTGCGTAACGCGATAACTCATGATAAAAATATCTGATCCACTTGAAATTTTGTATGTAGGTATATCCTGACAAGGCACTTCCCTGATTAGTTTTTGGAGTTCATTCGATATGTATAAGAGGGGGAACGGGGGCTGATTCCCTTCCCCTTAGTTGATATAAATGGGATTTTCATGCAGAATTAAGTTTTCGTTCAAAATTTAGATTAGGATCATTCTGATGAGGCGATTCCGTGACTGTTATTAGGTGTTCATTGAATAAGTATAAATAGGGGGAACAGGGGTTCTAATGCCCCCCCCCCTTAATTTATATAAATGGATTTTTCAAGCAGAATTTTCAGATTTCGTTCAATTTCTAAATAGTTTTGGAAGTTTATTGGTTAAGTATAAAAAAGGGGGATAACTCCTTTTAAATTATATAAATGCTAAATGGGTTTTTATTAAGAATCATCTCATTTGCTCTGAATTTTGGATATAGATTTTTTATATGATAAAGCATGTCTTTGATAGTATAGGAGGTTCAATGATTAAGTATAAAAAAGAGGAAAGGGGGGAGATGTTTCCCCTTCTTAATTTTTTTCGAACGGAATTAACCCTTGAAAATATAAGGCTTTAATGTACAATTAGTATTTGTAGCCTGTGAGCTCAATGCCATCGGTTTAACTGGGCAGTATTCTTTATTAGCTCACTGGTTATCAAAGCCAATGTTATTATGTATCCGCCGTTTTGAACGAACGTAATGTATGTATGTTTGTAACGCGATAACTCATGATAAAAATATCCAATTTGCTTCAAATTTTGGATATAGCTTTATAATGATAAGGCGCTTCCCTGATTAGTTTTTGGAGTGGATTGTGAAAGTACAAGGGGGGGGGGCTAATTCCCCGTTCTAAATTTAGATAAATGTTTTTTTCATACTGAATGACCAGATTTTATTCAAATTTTCGATATAAGATCATTCTGATGTGGCGCCGTCATGATTAGTGTTTGGAGTGAATTGGATAACTATAAGGGGGGGGGGGAATGGGACAGGGAGCTAATTCAACGGTCTAAATTTAGGCAAATGTTTTTTTCATGTTGAATGATCAGATTTAATTCAAATTTCAGATACAACATCATTCTGATGAGGCACCTCCATGATTAGTTCATTGTTTAAGTATAAAAAGGGGAGGGGAATAGGGGTTAACCGCATTAATTTGGGAAAATGCTGGGTTTTTTTACGCAAAGTTTACAGATTAGCTTCACATTTTAGGTATATGATTATTCTGATGAGGCGCCTCCAAGATTTGTTTTGGGTGTTCATTGGTCAAGTATAAAGAAGGGAATAGAATATGGGGTAACCACCCTTAATATAGGTAAATGGGTTTTTTATGCAGAATTTACCGATAAGCTTAAATTTTGGATATAAGTTTATTCTGATAAATCGGTTCCTTGATTTGTTTTGGGAATTCATTGGTTAAGTACAAAGAGAGGATCTGGGGCTACATCTCTAAATTTAGGAAAATGTACAGGGTGCGGCAGGTATTTGAGAACAAAGTTATCTCTGCAGACAAACAGGAATAAATACTAACGAAAGAACATTTATTAACTTTGACATTATATACAGTTGATCATATGTACATTAAATAATATTATTCAATAAAACCTCCTTCAGCTGCAATAACAGCTTCTACACGGTGTCGAAACCGACGGCAGGCAGCAATCAGATGATTTTTGTTAATATTCGCCATTGCATCCACAATGGCTGTTTTGAGAGACGAAATTGTGCTATGAGGATGTTTATTAGAGTCTCTTTCAACAACGCCCCATACATAATAATCCATTGGATTAACATCTGGGGAGCTGGGAGGCCACAAGTTTGGGGTGATGTGATCGTGAAAATTCTCCGCCATCCATTCTTGAGTTGTATGAGCTGTGTGAGATGGTGCAGAGTCTTGTTGGAAAACATACGGCCTCTCCTGTGCTACAGTAGTAATCCAGGGCTTCACAACCGTGTTCAGAACCTCAGTGTAAGCAGCGGCGTTGACTCTAACACCTTGGTCAAAAAAATGTGGCGGCATCACATCTCCTTTGCTGCTAACGACCCCCAAAACCATCACAGAGGCTGGAAACTTTGTGTGCATGACGGTAGGAACCTCCTCGGGTGTTTTACATAGCCAGCGATCATTTTTTCGGTTTGTCTTCTGGTCCTGCACAAAGTTTTTTTCATCAGAAAAAAAACACAGCATTCCCGGTTCCTCTGGATGTTTTAATTTAATCAGGAGACGTTTGGCTCTAATCAGACGGTTCTCTCTGGTCTTTTTAGACAAGAACTGTCCTCTCCGCATGACATAGGACTTGTATCGAAGGTCTTCATGAACCACTCGTCGAATGGTGGCCTCATTAACTCCCAATTCCTTACCCAGTGCTCTGATTGACTTCCCAGGATCATTATCGATGTTAACTTGAACTTGGCTCACAAATTCTGGTGTCCTGATAATGTCAGATCGCTGACAATGTCGTTTCCTGTGAGTAATTTGCGCCACATCACCCTTGGAAGCCTCCAGTTCTTTCCGTACTTTGAAAACAAATGATCGGGCGACTTTCAGAAATGTGGCAATTTCTAAATCGGAGTGCCCTGCAACCAAGGAAACAATAACAGCGTGCCGCTTCATTTCTTGCGTTAGGTTAGACTCTGACATACTTACCTGCAACAGAAAAAAAATTGTAACTATAACCTTCTGAAAAATATTTAACCTATAATGCGTGTTCTCAAATACCTGCCGCACCCTGTATTTTCCATGCAGAATTAACGGATCTGTTTCAATTTTGGATATAGATTCATACTGATAAGACGCTTCTTTGATTAGTTTTGCGGTTCTTTTGTTACGTATAATGAGGAGGGGATTACCCCCACCTTAAATTAGATAAATGGTTTTTTTAATGCAGAATTATCCGATCTGCTTTAAATTTTGGATATAGGTTCTTCCTGATAAGGCGAATACCTAAATAGCTTTGGGGGTGTAATGGTAAAAATAGTTATAAAGGAGAGAACGGGGCCCATCTTAAATTAAAGAAATTTGGTTTTACGCTGAATTATCCGATTTGTTTTGAATTTTGGATATGAATTTATTATAATAAGTTGTATCCCTGATTAGTTTGGGGTTTTCAATCATTAAGTATAAAGGATGGAAAAGGGGGAGGTAATTCTCCCCTCTTACTTTGTTTTTCGAGAGACATTATTACTGGAAAATATAAGGCTATAAAATACGATTAGTGCGAATAGCCTGTGAGGTCAGTGCCATCAGTTTAACTGGGCAATATTCTTTTTAGTAACATCTGCACACTTAAGATTTACGCACTTACAATTATGCATTACACTTCAATTCATGCAAATCCAGAATAAAATTCGTATTTTTCTATATTTACACATTTATCTGTGTTTACCACCCGATAAAAATTGAGAGAGTTATGTTATAAAAGAAATACACATAAAAAATTTAACCTTTTCAACAAAATAAGTAATTTTTATTAAAAAGTGTGTGATTTTGAATAGAAATGTCTAATATTAAATTATTACATTTGTAACATTAAAATTTTACTAGACTTAAGATTTGCGAATTTGATTAGATTTCATTAAAAAAATGTCACGATACATACTACTTTTAAAATCTATATTAAGAACAATCGGATAAAAGCTTTAACGAAAGATAGCAAAGTTATTAAATATAAAACTTTTTACCACCATACTTATAACACAACTTTAATATCATTTCAAAACTTATTTTATAAGAACGTAGAACAAATTTAATACGGTTTAATTTTCCTGATAAATTTGTGAGTCTACTTTTAATAAATAGCACGAAAATCCTTTATCCGAAAAGCTCATTACTTTAAAAATTATTGCGTCATAAACCGAAATTAAAATTGATGTAAAGCATATTCTGAACTTTCCTCATTACTTTAGTTAGCTTCGTAAGATGTCGCTGAATTACGCTCATAGCACTAAAGTTTGAAATTCTAAAGAATGCTATCAATTACACGAGTTACCCATTTTCTTACTCTAGAATTTTGCTGTCATATGTAATTTATGAAAGATTGGATAAGTATAATGGGTAAAACTGTAAATGTATTTAATTCAAATGCATTATTTATTATGTTTCTAAATTCTCCGAAAGAAAGAAATACATTAGGATTTATCAAATTTTGCATCAATCGAAATTCTTTATAAGAAACTTTCCTTTGTGATGTTCTCAATAAATTCTTAATATATATAAGTCATTTACTTGCAACAATCTAAAACAATCTCTTGAACTGTTGTTCCCAAATTTTTAGACCGACGTACCACCAAATAAAAACTTTTACTTCCGCGTATCACCAAATCTAACGCAGAAAAAACCTATTTAAAATTAATCATTTTTGGATGACAAATAGATACACTTAAATAGAAAACACATATACAATAGATTACTGTTAATTCGGACCCCGTTAATTCAGATATCCAGATAATCCGGATCGGTTTGGCCAATTTTTTTTTCAAGTTTGAAAAGAGATTAGCTAATTTCCATAAGATTAATACGTTTCATCGCCTTATTCTGAATAAAAAAACTTTTTCCGAAATCTTTTCGGAAGAATACCTGAAGCTTTCTTATTTAAACTATACCCAACGAACTACTTATTCTCAAGCGGATGCGTGATCCGTATGGCTTGCAATAGGTATAGAACACTGATACAGCCGAAAATTACAAACTTTTTTATTACAAAGTAAATATTTTCACTGTCTGTAATTATTCAATAAGTTTAACCCATTAGTGGCTAGCGTCCTTTTCTAGGGACGATTATAAAAAAGGGCAATAAAGCACTTTTCCCACCAGTAAATAAAAAGAAAAATATTCACTATGCTTCAAGAGTCGAATTCCTCAATACATTAAGATAAAAGTAATTCGTTTTTTAAAAGTTGTGGGAAACCCAAAATTTCATTTTTAATGAAGAAAATAAGCTGGGCATTGATGGGTTAACATAAAGGTGGTTTTCTGTAAGTATGTTTTATTTTATTTCTGTTTTATTTTATTTATTTTTCTAATTCTCCGGATAATTCGGATTTTCAATAATCCGGATTTGGTACATCGGGGTGTACATCGGGGTTTTACTGTACTCTTTATAAAATATGAAGAAAAAAAATACACATTTAAAGTTACCTTATTCGTCAATTTTTTAGGTGCATTCGTAATCATTTAAATACGTAGAACTTATAATTGTCGTTCAATCCGCCTATTCGCGTGTCCGCTTATAACAACACAAAAAATATCAAACCGAATAATTTGATATGTAAAATATACAGGGTGATTCCAATTTTTTTTTTACAATACAAGAGGGGTGATAGTGCACATCAAGACAAACAATATTAAATAGGAGACTAAGGGTCCCAAACGTTTTCCAAAGGAGATAGCCGCCATTAAAGTTTAGGGTCCAAAATTTCAAATAAACATAAAAAATGGAAAAATCGGTCGATTGATTTGCGGTTTTTACTAAAATTATTCTTTATGTCGGCATTTTCTTGAAATTAAATTATAAAGATAAATTTCAAAAAATGCCGATAGAGGGCACTTTAGACTTTGGAGTAACGAAAAACTATTTTTTGCCGGTATTTTTTGCATCATATTAAATGTTTTCGTAAGCTTAGACTAAAACTTAAATTTTGAGCTCAAAATCTGAAAGTGGGAGTGGTTAAGTAGCACAAACTGAACTGTGTTCAGAGGGCTCAAATTTCAAATGATTATAAAAAAAAATGGAAAAATTGGTTCATTGATTTGCGGTTTTCACTAAAACTATTCTTTATGTCGGTATTTTCTTAAACACAAATTATAAAGATAATTTTCAAAAAATGCCGATAGAGGGCGCTTTAGACTTTGGAGTAACGAACAACACTTCTTTGGCGTTATTTTTTGCATCTCATTAAATGCTTTCGTAAGCTTAGACTTAAACTTAAATTTTGAGCTCAAAATCTGAATAGTTGGGAGTGGTTATGTAGACAAACTGAACTGTGTTCAGAGGGTTCAAATTTCAAATGATTATAAAAAACGGAAAAATTGGTCGATTCGTTTGCGGTTTTCGCTAAAACTAATTTCTAAATGAGCATTTTCTTCAAAATAAATTTTGAAGATAAATTTCACAAAATGCCGATAGAGGGCGCCTTAGACTTTGGAGTAGCGTACAACTATTTTTGACTATTATTTTTTAATCTTATTAAATGCTTTCAAACGCATAAACTTAAATTTTAGGCTCAAATTCTGAATCGTTTGAAGTGTTTAAATAGCGAAAAATTGAATTGTGTTCGAGGGGGGGGGGGGGAGGGTTAAATTTCAACTCCCGAAGACACTTCAATTTGCGCTACTTAACTATTCCTAATTATCCAGATTTTGAGCTCAAAATTTAAGTTTAAATCTACGCTTCCGAAAACATTTAAAAAGTTTTTGCAAGCATTTAATTAGAACAAAAAAATAATGGTTAAAATTAATTGTAGGTTACTCTGAAGTTTAAGGCGCCCTCTAATGGAATTTTTTGAAATTTATCTTTAAAATTTGTTTTCAAGAAGATACTGATTAAAAGAGAAGTTTTATTTTAAACCGCAAACGAATCGACAAATTTTTCCATTTTCTATAATTATTTTAATATTGAACACCCTCTTCCCCCCCCCCCCATAAACAAAGTTAAGTTTGTGCTACTTAACTACTCCCTACTATTCAGATTTTGAGTCAAAATTTAAGTTTAAGTCTAAGCTTCCGAAAACATTTAATGAGATGCAAAAAATAACGGCAAAAATTAGTTGTTCCTTACTTTAAAGTCTAAAGCGCCCTCTATCGACATTTTTTAAAATTTATCTTTATAATTTATTTTTAAGAAAATACCGACATAAAGAATAGTTTTAGTGAAAACCGCAAATCAATGAACCAATTTTTCCGTTTTTTTTATAATCATTTGAAATTTGAACCCTCTGAACACAGTTCAGTTTGTGGTACTTAACCACTCCCATTTTCAGATTTTGCGCTCAAAATTTGAGTCTAAGCTTACGAAAACATTTAATGAGATGCAAAAAATACCGGCAAAAAATAGTTTTTCGTTACTCCAAAGTCTAAAACGCTCTTAATCGGCATTTTTGGAAATTTATCTTTATAATTCAATTTCAAGAAAATGCCGACATAAAGAATAATTTTAGCGAAAACCGCAAATCAATCGACCGATTTTTCCATTTTTTATGTTTATTTGAAATTTTGGACCCTAAACTTTAATGGCGGCTATCTCCTTTGGAAAACGTTTGGGATCCTTAGTCTCCTATTTAATATTGTTTGTCTTGATGTGTACTATCACCCCTCTTTTATTGTAAAAAAAATTTGGAATCACCCTGTATAATAATTACATAATTTTCTCATGACATTTCAAATTTTATGAAAATGGGATGCATAGTTTAATTACAGAGAGAATCAAAAGTATTCCGTTACATTGTGGTCAATGGGAAAAATAGTTTCAAGAATATTTTAATGATGTTGTATTCTTCCGAACATAATGCAATAAAAATTCATTTATAGAATATGTACTAAAATATTTATCTTGTGCAATCTGATGCAAAAACAATTGCGCACAAAAATATAAAAATTGGTGGTTCTATATAGAAATGCTTGATAAATACGCTGATTTAGACAGTTTTTAAAGCTAAAAATTATTTTTAGAGATATTTATTGTTAAAGTTGGTTAAAATCTTTCCACTAAAAAATTTTCATACGAGCAAAAACCAGGAATTTAAGCGTTTTTGGATCATTTTATACATTAGAAGTTCCCGGTGTGAAGGCTGCATTTTTTTATAAGTAAATTTTTGAGGATTTATTTCTAATTTAAATTCAAATTTTTAGCATTTTGAGAGACTTTTCTACCTATTTTAGAATAGATTACTATTTTAAATTGTTGTTAAATGAATTTAAAAGAATAATATTTTTTAATATATATATATATAAACGTGACTAACATACACTCACACACACACACAAAAAAAAAACTTTCAAGTGAGAATTAAATAATTACAAGTTAAAAGTGGGAAATATTGAAAATTACGTCATAAAATTACATTTACATGTAAATATTAAAAGAGAAATAAAATATTAAAATAGTGAATTCATTAAAATGACTTAATCACCGTAAAAGTAAACAAAAATTACGTCATATTTAAAATAGAAAAATAACAATATTGAAAGCTGTTTAAATTAAAAAATATGTTTATGTGAGACATTTCACATTTCTAAATGATCTTTTAAATTATTTCTGCTAAATCTAAGACAGCAAAAATAAAAAATACGTTCTTTCTAGCAAAAAAAGCATCTTCCCGTGAATATCAAAAAGAAAAACAACACTTTTAAATAATAAATAAATTCATTAATGTATGTTAAAAATAACAAGTAAGAGAAATTACGTCATATTTAAAATGAGCAAATGACCTTGCAAAACAGATAAAATATAAGAAAAAAAATTAAAATAAGAGACATATATTTCATATTTCTATATGATCTTTTTAAACTATTGTTGTGAATTCTAAGACGGTACAAATAATTTTTCCTTTTCAACAACACGGGTATTTTCACGAGATTATTAAAAAGAGGGGATAAATTTAGGGAAAATTACATCAGATTGAAATAATGTATTTAAAATACCTTACTTGTTATTATTTATTTTTTATATTGCGGCTAAAAAAATATCAGGGAATAAAGATTTGGTGTATTTTACTGTTATCTAATCTTGTTCAATCAAATATATAAATAACCAGTAGATGTTTAACAACAGCTGATTAGACTTAACATTATCCATTTAAAGGAAAATGAATGAAAACCCATTTACAGAGAAATCGTGCACTTAAAAAGGGAAAAATACAGATCAGTGCATGGCAATCTTTTAAAAGCCGATCAAATTTGTGTGGTTTTACAGTTTGTAGTGTTTCAGAAAGGTTTAAGAGAGTAGCTCATAGGGGGCAAAATCCCCTAGCTTTTCAAAAGTTAATGAAAAATTTTAGCTAATTTTAAATAATAAATAATTTTAACTAATTAAAGTTATTATTTATAATTCATTATAAATTATTTTAAAACCAGTTAACTAATTTTAATTAATTTTAAAGTTATTTAATTGGGATTTCCATCTTAAAAATAAAACTTTCATGCAAAAACCAGACTAAGAATTAGGGAGTGTTTTTGTAAAAACAATCAAACAAAAAAGCCCATAACTTCTTAATTATAATACATATCAAATCAGTTTAAAATTATTAGATTTCTTTATGTTAGTTTTTGGTGCCATTAAAGATGGGCTCAAAGGGCGAAATAAATAAGGTTTAAGAAAAAAAAAAAATCATAACTTCATCAATTTCCACGATATTAGATAAATTTAAATTTATTATAAATGTTCTTAAACTTACCAACAACCTTTTCATTGACAAGTTTTTGATAGGACACGCTTACAGAAAAAAGGACAAGAGGTAAGTGAAGAAGAAAAAAATATTATAAATTCGCCAATTCACCCGATATCAAATCCATTTACATGTATTATAGATCTTTTTAATATTACCTACAACTTTTATACTGACAAGATTTTGATACGACCAGCTCTTACAGGGAAAAAATAGGAGTTGAAGAAAAAATTATCATAGTAAATGATTCTGATAAAAACTATCTCCTACAGAAAAATAGAACTAAAAACTCGTGAAAAGCAGCCATATAAAATTGTTAAACTGGGTTTATCTGTAAATTTGATTTAGTTTTTGTTGGTAAAATTAGTACTTAACTTTGAAATCTACCTCTGCCTGCAGACCGAGCCGATAGGGATTTTTTTCAACTATTACGTTTTTAATTTAAATATTTAAAGTTTATGGAGCCACGTAATAAACTTAGATTACAGTTCTGTGTGTTCCACTTTTTTTTGGAAGTCTGCATTAATAATTCGTAAATATTTTGACAAAAGTAATTAAAACTGTTGATACCTTTTTATTTTGCGAAAACATTTTATCATTAAACATACATCGGGATTGCTTTTATATCATTTTCGAATTTATTTTAGAAATCATTTTTAAGCTATTGCATAGCTTTTATCGCGAGCTTTGAGCGCGGCGACCGAATCCAAAAATTCCGTAACGAGGAAAATCCTAACACATCCGTAACGAAAAAACCCTAACACTCGACTAACGTCGTTTCACTTCGACAGACTTCGGCATGTTATCCTTCGGAAGATTTCGGCAGACATTGACGCGGTATTTTTCAGATATTTAGAGGATATCAAATCTCAAACTTATATATCTTATTTCAATTACTATAAATCTATAGTTTCAATAATAAAAATTCCTGATAGAATGTGTATAGAAAAGAATTGTCTTAAGATAAAATAAGGTAGGATAATGTAGCTTTTGGTGAGTGGAGACCCGCCCAATGGTGAGGATCGAAAAATTTAAAATGCTTATAACCCGCGATCTAATTTTCGTAGCGCGGCCAAATTTTGTTTGGTAATTTATTATGACACAGGGTTAATTTTTAGTTACAGGAGATCCCCCATGGTGAGGGTCGAAAATTTTAAAATGCTTATAACTCGCGATCTAATTTTCGTAGTGCGGCTAAATTTTGTTTGGCAATTTACTATGAGGCAGTGTTACTTTTGGTGACAGGAGACCCCCCCCCCCCCACGGTGAGGGTCAAAAATTTAAAATGCTTATAACTCGCGATCTAATTTTCGTAGTGCGGCCAAATTTTGTTTGGTAATTTATTATGAGAAAGCGTTAATTTTGGTGATAGGAGACCCCCCCACGGTGAGGGTCAAAAATTTTAAATGTTTATAACCGGCGATCTAATTTTCGTAACGCGGCCAAATTTTGTTTGGTAATTTATTATGAGACAGTGTTAATTTTTTGGTGACAAGAGACCCCCCACGGTGAGGGTCGAAAAATTTAAAATGCTTATAACTCGCGATCTAATTTTCGTAGTGCGGCTAAATTTTGTTTGGCAATTTACTATGAGGCAGTGTTACTTTTGGTGACAGGAGACCCCCCCACGGTGAGGGTCAAAAATTTAAAATGCTTATAACTCGCGATCTAATTTTCGTAGTGCGGCCAAATTTTGTTTGGTAATTTATTATGAGACAGTGTTACTTTTGGTGACAGGTGACCCCCCCCCCCACGGCGAGGGTCAAAAATTTAAAATGCTTATAACTCGCGATCTAATTTTCGTAGCGCGGCCAAATTTTGTTCGGTAATTTATTATGAAACAGTGTTAATTTTTTGGTGACAGGAGACCCCCTACGGTGAGGGTCGAAAAATTTAAAATGCTTATAACTCGCGAACTAATTTTCGTATCGCGACCAAATTTTGTTTGGTAATTTATTATGACACAGTGTTAATTTTTAGTTACAGGAGATCCCCCATGAGGAGGGTCGAAAATTTTAAAATGCTTATAACTCGCGATCTAATTTTCGTAGTGCGGCCAAATTTTGTTTGGTAATTTTTTATGAGACAGTGTTAATTTTTTGGTGACGGGAGACCCCCCCCCCACGGTGAGGGTCGAAAAATTTAAAATGCTTATAACTCGCGAACTAATTTTCGTATCGCGACGAAATTTTGTATGGTAATTTATTATGACACAGTGATAATTTTTAGTTACAGGAGATCCCCCATGGGGAGTGTCGAAAATTTTAAAATGCTTATCACTCGCGATCTAATTTTCGTAGCGCGGCCAAATTTTGTTTGGTAATTTATTATGAGACAGTGTTCATTTTTTGTGACAGGAGACCCCCCCCCCACGGTGAGGGTCGAAAAATTTAAAATGTTTATAACTCGCGATCTAATTTTCGTAGCGCGGCCAAATTTTGTTTGGTAATTTATTATGAGTCAGTGTTAATTTTTGGTGATAGGAGATCCCCCATCGTGAGGGTCGAAAAATTTAAAATGCCTATAACTCGCGATCTAATTTTCGTAGCGCGGCCAAATTTTGTTTGTAATTTATTAAGGTATTGCATAGCTTTTATCGCGGGCTTTGAGCGCGGTGAAAGAATCTAGAAATTCCGTAACGTGAAAAAAACCTAACACTCCGGCTAACGTCGCTTCAGTTTGGCAGACTTCGGCACGGTATCCTTCGGTAGACTTCGGCAGACATTGACGCGGTATTTTTCAGATATTTTGAGAATATCAAGTCTTAAAATTATGTTTTTCATTTCAGCTACCATAAACGTATAGTTTCAATGCTAAAAATTTCTGATTAACCTACATGTATTGTAAGATAATAAAAATATTTTAAACGATATTAATTTCTCATTTGTTCAATACAAGAAAAAAAAATGTTATCGGTCATTACGCTCAAAATGTTTAACTTGAATTAATATCAAAGACAAAAAAAAAAAAAAAAAAAAAAAAAAAAAAAAAAAAAAAAAAAAAAAAACTGCATAAATAAAAAATAAATAAATAATTATAATTGCATAAGTTGATAAAAAATGCTATGCAATAGCTTTACCGCGGCAGTCCCCGAGTGCCACACGTTTTTTTTTTTTTTTTTTAAATTTTGATATGCGTTATATTTTCTTACGGATTTTGCCTCTATATTTAATAAACAACACGAAACTCTTTTATCATCATAGCTCATTACGTACCTTATGATTTAAAATTATTGCTTTGTAAACCGGAATTCAGTCATTCAGTGTGCAGCTTATTCTAAAATTTTCTCATTACTTTAATTAGTTTCTGACGATGTCGCTGAATTACGTTCATAGGCCGAAAATTTGAAAGTGCAAAGAATGCTATCAATTATCGTTTTCTTTACTCTGGAATAATGTTGGCATATGCAATTTGGGATCGATTTATGTGAATACATGAAATATAAATTAGTAAATTTGTTCAATTATAAAAAATTATTTCTTACATATTATTTTAATTTTTCCGAAAAGAAATAACTTGAGAAAATCGTTAAATAAAATTCTTAATAAGAAACTTTTGTATATGATGTTTTCGTTGAATCTATAGATTTTGTTAGTCGTTTACTTACAACGAGATTTAGAAACTATTTTATGTGAAAGATAACTAAGTATCTGTTATAATATTTTGTTTTTGTAAAAAAAAAAAAAAAAAAAAAAAAAAAAAAAAAAAAAAAACCTACGATTTTTTAAAGAAACTAGTCGTTGGGGAACACCGCAATACTTATTCATTATGGAAATGTATACTATAAAATATGAAAAAAATAGTGTGAACTATTTATAAAATGCATTGCAATTCCAAAATAAAATTTAATCGTATATTTAAATATTTTTAATACATAGTCATGCTCTAGTACGGGATTGAGGATACTACTTGATTATCCCCTCGACCAATTTCGACAAATTATATAAATCGCCAAACTACGCCTAAATTGTACGAATTAAATAAATTCGTAAAAGTTAATAAAAATACAAATAAAACGTCAAATTAAAAATCAGTTATGATATATAAATACATGTAACGTAATTAATGTAAAGTGCATGTGGCATTTACGATAAGCCATTATTGGCATTTAATCTTGTAGTTTGGCGATAGTTTATAGGAGGCGTAATAATCAAGTAGTAAAAAAACATCCTTATTACTTTAAAAATTATAAACCTATTAACCTTCCCACTGCCACGACCAGATATATCCGTTCACTAGGCTGCAGGTTTCACTGTAATTGAAGCTTTATTTAAATTAATATAATTCTACAAATATAATCCAGTTTTAAGAAATTAAGTTATGATTGATACTTTTAAGGTTTATAAGCATACACATTACAAAAAAAAAAAAAAAAAAAAAAAAAAAAAAAATACTATGTTAGAAAATTACTCTGTTATTAACATTTAAAATTAATCATGGAGGAAACAACATTACATTTTTGCCCTTTTGTTCGGCGATAAGGAAGTTAACTAATAATTTAATAACTCCGATGAAGTGTTTCCTTTACAATTAATATACACATTGGAATTGAAATTTGAATGAAATACAGGGTCATGAAAAATCAAAGAGTGTGGAAAATAAGATTCAAAATATCACGGCAACTAATTATCCAATCGATTTCATTCTTTATGCAAAATATTTTTTACTGTCTTTTGCAACCACTACTTTCAGAAAAGAAAATTTAAATTTTTTATAAACATTTCATCAAAACGAATATTTTGAGAATCCGAAAACAATAATTCAAGAATATAGAGGTTATTGACATTCAATAGGCTTCTTCCCATTGTTACATACTAAATACAACGGAATTTTAAGTTTCTATCACAATTTCTTCGGGAGAGAGTGTTTACAGTCAGACGAAAGGCATTTTTTTAATAATATGTTTTTCGGAATCTCCAATGTCTGAAACGTGCAAATCGTTTATATATATTACAAATTTTAAATTTTTTTCGCCAAAACTAACCTTTATACTATATTAATTTCCTTATAATAATATTCCGTACTTACTTCAAATTATTAAATTAAAATCTTGTTTCTAGATCTAATCTGTTAATCTTTATGGAAACGATATAAATTCTTAATTCGCCTTAAGAAACATTCATTCCAGTATGCGTGATTTTAAAAAGATGGCTCTAAATTAAAAAATATTCTTAATTAAACTTTCTTTCTTAATATTCCAAATAAAACTCATTTTTCCAACTCTTTTTAAGAAAGTCGTGTTAAATTTATTCCAAAACCATACCTTTCAAAAAATATCATTATTTTATTTGAAAATTCTGAGTCGATTATAAATTGGTTAAATAATATTTTTTAAAAATAAAATTGTAGTCTGTCGAATATTAGTCTCGGCTCTGGGCATGAATTATGTTTACATAAAAGAATGATGATTTGAGAGTAAAGAATGTTCTAAAATTTTCTTTTTAGATTTAAAAGAGGAAGCCTCGAGAGGTGGTAAAAAGGATTCTTGAGTTTTCTCTTCCATGACTACGGCTGGTTGCAGTAAATGATGGAATATTTTTCTTTGGATATTTCGGCAAAAGATCGTCTGCAAAAGGAGCTTTTCTCTCTATTATAACTACAGTTTAATAAAATGAACTTGCAGCAGCCAAGGAGTGATTTATTGGATCTTCTACATTTATTTATTTTTATTTTTTTTCCTCGCTGGCCATGACTTCTGTGCGGAGAAAGGGAAACCCGGCGATGATGTTTCTCGCCCCTAACTTGAAAATGTCACAATCTTTTTTAGAGTTTACAGGATTGCTAATGTCTGTGCTGCCTTTTTCGGATTTTTAAAGAAATTTGCTATGGAACGAAGTCATTATAAAAACTGTGGATCACCGAATAATTTGCCCGTCATTATTGGGTGTGTTCTTAAACAAGAATTGCCATAATCTCTTGATTTCGGGAGTGATTAAAACAGAGGAATTATTCCTGTAAAGTGTTTTGGGTCTGTATGATTTGAAAGATCGCTTTGAGTTTGCTTGTGAGTTCCATGACGATTGAGATCCATTCTTTCATAGTCGAAATAAAAGTAGTCCTGGTGATGATGAAAAGAAAAAAAAACTTTACGAGACTGCAAATTAGTGCTTACATCGACACTTTTCGGGATACTTGTTTACACTAGGATTGATAGGTGAAAATTCCTTTCAGAACTTTTTTGATTGTTATGTCTATCCTTTTTAATGCATTTATTTACTTATTTATTTGTTAGTTTTTCTTTATTTATTTCTCTATTTATGAGTGTTATTATTATTATTATTTGTTTGAAATTGAAACATTTTTGTTCTTAAAAAATTTAATTGGAGAGAATGATGCTCTTAAGATACTTTCTTTTGTTTATTAAAGAATATTATGCTAGTCCTGATTTTTATGCACGATTAAAGGTAAATTTGTAACAATAATGAAGTATAAAAGAACTTTGAAGTTCAAGTTTATTTCAAAAAGTACATTTTCTAATTTATTGATATTTTGTTTTTTATCAAGAACTATTCTCAGAATGCAGTATTTTTATGATGATGTTCCTTTTACTAGACATTTAAACTAGAAAACTGAGTTAACATTTATGTTTTCTCCTTTATTTGTTAGAATTTCTGGCAGCGGTGAGCTTAAGTTCCCGGATTCTTATAATTTATTTAAATTCAGTAAGAAAGATGGAACTGTACAAAACTGCTGCTAGAGTTTTGACTGGTAAATAAAGTAATTTTTTTCAGTAAATTTTGTGATTTTAAGTAAGAAATTACCTATCATTAAAATTTTTGTATCTCTTTATGATTTATAAAATAATAGAATTAAAAAGTTGATCCCAATTTAAATATAACTATGATATTTCAATTTCAATTTTTATTAGATAAAATTTCTGGTTAAAATTAACAGCTAAATATAGTCATAATTTTCACGATAATTCTGATACAGATTTCTAAATTGGTGAATAATAATTTTGCGTGAGACAACTAGAATGTGAACATCACCAGTAGACAAAGCCCTCAAAATTGCGAAAGCGCGAACTCGTGAATTTCACCTTAAAAGTAAAAGACTCTATGATCAAAAATTTGTCAAATCCCCATTAAAAATACAAGACTCTGTAATTTATGAAGAATTTTCGAAAATTAGAACCTACTTTCTCTAGACCATGCAAAATTATAAATAAACTTTCTGATGTAACTTATGAAATAGATAAATTTAATTATGAGACAGGACAGAATTCCGTTATTGTGCTTGTTTCTAAATTAAGATCCTATTTTTGATTTTAAATTGTTTCATGAGCAACCCAAAAAACAAACAAAACCTCAGATACAATCACAATCACTAGATCAAACTAAAGTCAAGACAGTAGATTAAATTTTAATTCTTATTCTTTAAAAATGTTATTACCATAATTTTCAGCATCAGCAGGTATGTTCTTGGAGCGCTACAAGACTATTACTTGTTTTGGGAGTTTTGGGGTTTAAATTGGGCTCCTTATGCAGGAATAAGGTGTACCCTTTGATTGTAAAAGCTTACAATTGATGTTGATAAATTAATTTTAAGTGTAGTTAAGTCTAACAATATTTACTCATTTATTTGACATTAGTATTATTCTATTTATCCAACAGATGTTTGTGTGATAACAATTATAAAATCTGATGATTCTACTCAAACCTATAACATAATATGCAATTTTCAGTGATTCTGAAAACTACAGATATTAAAAGTTTTTCAAAAAAACAAACTATTTTTATTTCCATTTCTCAATTAAGAATGACACCTTTTATTCCTATTTGTTTTTTATTATTAAAGTTTATAAACCATGTGCAGATAAAACATTATTCTACATTTGGCATTTGAAAATTATAACCACTTTTGACAATTTTGTAAAAGAGTATCAGAGAAGAATTATTGTAAGAAAATACTGGTTGTGAGTCCATTTTCTAAATAGTTAGATTTATTTTAATTGGATTTTGGAATTATTATTTTTTTCTTTTATGTATACTTTCGGCTAGCAAAAAATACTTTCTTATCCTATTAGAAGATAAGAAAATTATTTAGTTGCTATGTAATAATTATTATCCTCAACCAATATTTTCCATATCAATAATAAATAAACTGTGATATTTTCTTTTGATTATACTCTTATTGAGAAATATTAGGATATGGAGAATTATTATTATTATTGCTACAAATTTTGAGTCTTATTATGCTACTTATTATTATTGTTGTTATTATTATTATTTGAATTTTTCTATATTATTTATTATTAATGTTTTGAAGTGATACTATTTATTATTGAAAATTTGATATAATATTAAAAGATGTTGAAATCCAACAAAACACTTATTTAGTGAACTATATCACTGAAAAAATTTAGTGAACTATTGAAGAGATACTGTTTAATAGACTGGATCCGGAGGACATTTATTTAGGGAACTTTCTTTAGTGGACTACTCATTAAGTTATTGAAATTCTATAAACTCCCATGAAGGAGAATTCTTATTGTTTTTATTATATTTTTAATATTTCTTGCTTATTAATATTTATAACTTATTTACTTTTATTGTATGTATTATCTCCTATGCACTTAGAAATAGTAATTGATATTGTAACATTTTTGTATTTCTTTCAGGGAAATGCTCCTACCTAAATTTAATTCCATTTAATTTTCTCTTAACTATTTTTTTTAATCGCTAATATTTTTTATATTGCGTTAATTTTCTTTTCTTCCATCTCTTGGCTTCCCGAGTTTGACAGTTTTATTCCAAAATTTAACTTTTTAAAATTATTAGGTTTCTGTTGTCTGAACTTGTAGTTTTATTTAACTATCAATTTCATACAAAGTTTTGGGGAGGGGGGATAATATTACAAATTCTAATTCTTTTTCTCCAAAACTAACCTTTATACCATATTAATTTCCTTAATAATATTCCGTACTTACTTCAACTTATTAAATTAAAATCTTGTTTCTAAATCTAATCTGTTAATCTTTATGGAAACGATATAAATTCTTAATTCGCCTTAAAAAACATTTACTCCAATATGCGTAATTTTAAAAAGATGGCTCTAAATTAAAATTATTCTTAATTAAACTTTATTTCTTAATACTTCAAATAAAACTCATTTTTTTATGTTTTTATCAACCCTTTTTAAGAAAGTCTTATGAAATTTATTCCAAAACCATACCTTTCAAAAAATATCATTATTTTATTTTATCTATTTATTTATTTTCCCTCATTCAACCTTTGATATTTTGCATATCAATAAAATCATTTCTTTTCGTTTTCTCCTAAAATTAATCGTCTATAAAAAATCGTCTGCCTAAGATATTTGAAAATTCTGAGTCGATTATAAATTGGTTAAATAATATATTTTTTAAAATAATATTGTCGTCTGTCGAATAATAATCTCGGCTCTGGGCATGAATTATGTTTACATAAAAGAATGATGGTTTGAGAGTAAAGAATGTTGTATAATTTTCTTTTTAGATTTAAAAGAGGAAGCCTCGAGAGGTGGTAAGAAGGATTCTTAAGTTCTATCTTCCATGAGTACGGCTGATTTTAGTAAATGGTGGAATATTGTTTTTGGATATTTCGGTAAAATATAGTCTGCAAAAGGAGCTTTTCACTCTATTATAACTACCGTTTAATAAAATGAACTTGCAGCAGCCAAGGAGTGATTTACTGGATCTTCTACAGTTATTTATTTTTACTATTTTTTTTCTCGCTGGCCATGACTTCTGTGCGGAGAAAGGGAAACCCGGAGATGATGTTTCTGGCCCCTAATTTGAAAATGTCTATTTATTTGCAGACTGATACCGAAAGACAACGAAAAAAGTATTATAATTGCTTATTGATCTTTTATTCACACTAAAAGGTAAATCAAGCATTAAAAAACTTTTCATTTTATTCAGAAAAGAATTTAATTAAAATTGCACGCAATACGCATATCAAAAATTTGAAAAGATCAAAATTCTCATTCAAGTTTCTACTACGTTACACAAACGCATTATTTGAAAATAACACGTCATTTAAATAACTTAATGATATATTTAGACATTAGACAACACGAGCAATTATAACTAAGTTTTAAATTTTTCCGAGATCAGTTTAAGCATTGAAATAAAAATTTCACAGCTTCGTATTACTGATTTATAAATATAAAAAAAAGAAAAAAAAATTATTTGAAGAATGATACGGAAAAACAACGAAAAAAGTATTATAATCTCTTATTGTTCTTTATTCAAGTTGAAAGGTAAATCAATCATTGAAAAACTTTTCATTTTATTCAGAATGGAGTTTAATTAACATTGCACGTAAGGTGGTGTGGTGTAATAACGCCATGCGGGATAATAACGCCAAGTGCTAATATTATGCATAATTATGAAATAATCTGGTAAATGACACCCATGTACTCTGCGCAGAAGGGTTTTGAGTCATATAAATCGCAAAAAACGGCTTCAAGTTAATTTGTTTCATTTTTAGGTCTTATTGTTTTTACAAACAACTAAAATTAACGCTTGATCTAAAATTTGCGAGATACGTTTTGTGATGTGAAGACTTTTTTTATCATTAAATACTTTGTTAATTATATAAATTTGTAGTATATTTCATGGACTTTCAAAATGTTGTTGAAGATTTTAGGTATATTCTCGAGAAAATTTGTAATTTAAAATGTACAGCGCAATAACTATAACGGGGTAATAACGCCAATCCTTGGCATTAATACCCCGATTGATTCCCTACAGTGGCCGAGCTACATCCTAAATACTGATTCGAATAAACACAGTTAAAGTTGTGCAATGTTTCTAATAATTATAATTAAGCGGTCCTTTTTAAGCAAAAAGAAGCTCACGGTCTGATATCCTTTTGCCTCATCCCCTCCCTCACACACACCACACCTTTATTTTTGTTACACTTTCACAAAAAATTGAACATTTTCAATAGCTTAGAATGCAATTTGTCAATTTCTAAGTTTGTAGAGTTTGTATTTTTTGAATTGAGCAATCTACATGCAATTATTTCATCTTATTTCATAGTTATGTTTGCATGGCGTTATTACCCATATATATGGGTAATAACGCCAAATAGCATTGGACAAGAAATCAAGCCATTACATTTTATGAATACATATCTGTTAAACATACATACTGAATACATATCTGTTTTTATATAGATAGTCAATGAGTTGCTGTATCAAATCATATATTTGTTTGAAAAATACAATCTAAAACTGAGCCGTGAAAATTGGTAGAACCTTAACGTGGCGTTATTACCCCAGGGTACCTTATATCAAAAATTTGAAAAGATCGAAATTCACATTTAAGTTTCTACTATGCTACACAAACGCATTTTAAAATATAACACGCCATTTAAATAACTTAATGATATGTTTAGACATTAGAATACACGAACAGCTAATAATTATGTTTTAAAATTTTCCGAGATCAGCTTAAGCATTGAAATAGTATTTACGCAGCTTCGTATATTTTATTATTGATTTATATAAAAAAAAGATCTATTTGAAGACTGACCGAAACACAACGGAAAAAATATTATAATCTCTTATTGTTCTTTTATTCAAGCTGAAAGTTAAACAAGCATTAAAAAACTTTTCATTTTATTCAGAATGGCGTTTTATTAACATTGCACGCAATACAAATATCGAAAATTTAAAAAATGTTCGAAATTCACATTCAAGTTTCTACTACGTTACACAAACGCATTGTTAGAAAATAACATGTCATTTAAATAACTTAATGATATTTTTAGATACTAGAAAACACGAATGGCTAGTAACTAAGTTTAAAATTTTTCCGAGATCAGCTTAATCATTGAAATAGTATTTTCGCAGCTTCGTATATTTTATTATTGATTTATAAATTAAAAGTTTTATTTGAAAACTGATACCGAAAAAGAACGAAAAAAGTATTATAATCTCTTATTGATCTTTTATTCCAGCTGAAAGGTAAATCAAGCATTGAAAAATGCTTCATTATATTCAGAATGGAGTTTTATTAACATTATAATGTAATATTATAATGGAGTATTATATGGTATTATAATGGAGTATTAATGGAGTATTATAATGGAGTTTTATATTTATGGTATTCAATTCATATATCGAAAATTTGAAAAGATTGAAATTCACATTCAAGTTTCTACTATGTTCCACAAACGCACTGTTAGAAAATAACACGCCATTTAAATAACCCAATGATATGTTTAGACATTAGATAAAACAAACGTCTAATAACTTAGTTTAAAAAATTTCTGAGATCAACTTAAGCATTCAAATAGTATTGGTGCAGCTTTGTATATTTTATTGTTGATTTACATATTTTTTAAAATGACTTTAAATTGCATATCATTAGAAAGACAGAAGTAATAAAAAATAACATTTTATTGCAAAATCCAGTTTATTGATATTTGATTGTACAACGTACCAAGCGAAACAGAGCTCTTGAATATGAAAAGAGAATATTTAATTTCTCTAAATGTATTTAACAATCCGTGTGTATTAGTGACACTAGTCATATATATTTTTACTTTGAGTAATTGGAACGTTCAAGACAAAAAAAATTATAATCTTTACTTATGGTTCTTTTAAATTTCATTTGTGAACATGTATGGTTCATGATCGAGATAAAATGTAGAAATGAACCGATCATTTACACGAAAGGAAATGGGATATGCAGAAGATTTGTATGTATTTTTCTACATATTAACATGGAATAGCATTCTAAAAGGTATTTCCGTTAAAGTACAAACTCAGTTATTGTACTACTTTATTATATATAATCCTAAAGAAAAATGAAAAAGCTGACTTAAAAAAATATGTACATGAGGTTTAATATTAGCACTGTGTAAGAACTGTATAAACAACTTATAATTTACTTAACATGATGGAAATTCAAAATGATTAATATATGAATTTTATTAGTTTTTTTTGTGCATGGCATTTATCTCTATGACACCATAGCAGCAATTTTCATCACATTCTAGAGTTTAGGGAATTGTAAATATATTTCTAATTCAACTGGGACTTAATGCGTTTTTTTTTTCAGAATAGAATGGACTAAAGTTATGGTAAAAAAAAAAAAACCGTCACTTAAAATAAATCTTTACTTGTAAAATTTTAGGATACAATTTAGGATTCTTCCTAAATCTGTCAGTTTAGAAGAGGATTTTTTATTTCAGAAATTCTGCTATCACCATACCACTCTCATGCACGAACAAAATTCCATTTCTGGGACCTGCATCATTATTAAATTACGTGCGTTATTTCTTGAGATAGAGTGCCCACAAAACTATTTCACGTGTAGACAGCCAGAGTGTCGGACCCACAGACAGACACTTTGTAAAATCATGTTTTTGGGAATCTTTGATCCCTTAAACGTGTAAACCCGTCAAAAGTCCGTATTCGAAAATTTCCACGAATCCAATACTTTTTCTTATAAAGATAGAAAAAAACTAAGTAATACAGTCACCGCTGACGTAAATGAATTTTTCCAACCGAAAAATTTTCTTTACTAATTTTATGTAAAACACTATACAAAAATATGCAAATGGTTAAAATGATCGAAAAATATTTGGTTAATATGTTAAAACAGCCCGTTTTTAAATCCAAGAATTACTTTATGGGATAGTAATTGTTAAAGTCATTCGAAATTGTTCTTTTAAAACAGTTTTTTAATTAACAAAAACTACTGATAAGAATTTGGTATATTACTGTAGTGATACACTTTGTAAACTTGTGATTTGCAAATTGCTGTTTTGTTTTATTATTTATTTATTTATTTATTGAGGATTTTTTTTCAATTGTTTTAATTTAGCATTTCAAGATGATTAATTATGAAATATTGCAAATAATGAAATCGCCTCTTAAATTAAAATTGCATTTACAGATCATTAAAAAAAAGCAGACATGAAAGATTAAAATAATAATAATGAAATGATCACGTGTTAAAAACCAAAAGAAGGATGAAAAGAGTCCTAAAAATCATATTTACGAATGAATAATGAAAAAGTAAGAAAGCTTTAAAATAATTGTTTCATGCGAAATGCATTTTGACATTTAGTAAGATTTCAAGGACGAAAATATCATTTTTTTAATTGTTAATGTTCTCAAGCTGAAATATTAAGCAAACATTGAAAAATATTATATTTGTATAAAATTATGTTCATGCCTTGCACGCAATCCATAAATTATAAATTACAAAAATTCGGGTTAATCCTTGAACTACTTTACATAAATGTAATGACACAAAATAGCACTATTTTCTGAATTTGCCATCAACTCAGTCAGTTGTTTAGAAATCGGAAATCACGGAAAACTAGAAATCAAGTTTTTAATATTTTCGAGATCTTGTTACGCATTCTCATGATCGATTTTAATGCAATTATTAAAAGACATAGTGCGTAATTAAATATATATATATATATATACATATATATACTTTAAAAATTGGGATTCCAATTTGTAAATGGCATCGAGTGATTGCGACTTTAATCATGTATTTCCAAAGTTTAAACAACTTTTTAAATCGCATATAGTTGGAAAGAGATAAAATAACATTTTTGATTAACATTTGTAAAATCGAGTATATCGCTTTGTGGTAGATGGTACCAAATGGATACAGGTCGATTATATAGGAAGCAATGTCGCAACCCTTCTCTAAACATAGTAACGGAATTATGTGTGGCAGCGAAGACTACTAATATCTCTGATATCTGAGTTTATTTTTATTAAATGGCAAGTACAAGGCCACATTTTGAATTTATTTAATTTTTGTTTTTGCAAAATCTCAGTTGTGGACATGTGTGATTTATTATAGTACTTTTGAGTTTGTAGAATTCAACCAATCATTTACTTGATAAAAACGTGATATTCAGAACATATCAGCACAGTGATATACATATTAACATGTGAAAGCATACAACGAAATGTTTTAGTAAATTTATAAAGAAAATATTACTTTATTTATTATAAATCTATAAGAATGTAAAAAAAAAATATATACTAAACTTCCTTACGAACACAGAAGACGTAGTAACAAATTAGTAAATTAATAAACAATATTACCAGATAAGTAGTGTTCCGACATTTATAGCATAAAAATTAAATTCTTTATATGTCATCTGAATAAATCTTACTCCAGGTGCATAGTATGTGTTAACATTAATATCGGAAAAATGATTACCTCTGAAACATATATATCCATCTGAATTATGTTGTAAGCAAAATTTACATAGTGATCGCATGAAAGTGGATGCCTTCATTTCATATTTATTGCAAACTTTATAATTCTACGAAAGATGAAACTTTTTAAAAATTGTTTATTTTGAATTATATTTTAGTGAACTGGAACGAAGTAGATTACTGAATCACTTTAAACTAAAATGAAAAATTATTTCTAATTTTTTAAAATTATTAATGCATCATCATTCCTGATTTGATATACAAACTCGATAATGAAATGCAAAAGATATTTGATTTAGTTTAAAACCAATCACTAATTATAAAAAAAATATAAATAAATGTATAATAAACGGCTTTATAGAGCGAAAATTTATTCTTAAAATGTATTAATTAGAATATTAGAAGATTCAAGAATCATTTTAGTTCCTCGGTATTTTCAATTAAATACCAAAGAAAGTAGTTTTACAATTTATTTAAAAAGATTTTTGTGAGTCAGACAATTTTAACTATTATATTTTGTTCATCAAATACAAAATAAAAGAGAAGATTTTTTTTATTATTAACACAGTTCCTGAAATAAAACAGAAGATGCATGTTTGGTATTTTTAATGATTTTTGACAGTTGTTAGTTGTCATTCATATTCTCTAATATTAAAAATTATTTTTTTAATTAAAATATTTGTAAAGAACGCTTTCTGGAAAATTAGTGAATTTAATGAAAAACGATATGGGACACCAGAAAAGAATAATTCTTCGATATAGTGATGCCCTCATTTTTAATCGCTTTCGAAACGCTACTGTCGGCCAGATAATACAAATTTTATCATCCAAATTAAGCCCAAGCGGTCGATTACTTCTGACACTTATACAGTACCTTCAACAATGCAGAAATTATTTTGACACAATTGATTTGGTGATGACTTATGAAAGTAATATTCTTTTTCGGAACGGTACATGGGGAGTGAAAAAAATGAATATCTCTGAAATTGATGTTGATGTTGTTTTTCTACATATGAATCAACGTAGAAGAGGTATAATAGATTTTTCTTACCCTTATGAATTAGATGATTTTGCATTTATTACTGGAAAACCATCTTATAAACCACACATTTTTGGCATTTTTCAGACTATTTCATTGCCTGTATGGCTAACAATTATATCGGTTTTAATTGTGATGCCGATAGTATGTTATACAATATTGAAAAATAAATATACTTTTAACACTATTTCTTTTCACGTTTTTGCGATATTGATGAAGCAAAATTCCATGATAACACCTTCGTCAGTCGTGGAAAAACTCCTTGTCTATGCATGGGTTGTAGGAGCAATGAGTCTTTGCTTGTCTTACGATTTCGTATTTTTAACTTTCCTCTCAATTCCTCCTCTCAAAAAAATTAAGCATCTTTCAGACTTGGCTTTCGCTGTGGAAAATGGTGATTATCATTGTATTTCGCATATACCCACGGGTATTCCAAATTTGTGGAAAAACTCAGAACATGAACACCTACAAATCATCGGAATGGACATTGTTAATAATAAATTAAGTTACGGGAAACCTTTTGAAAATTTTCTTCGTGAGAGCCAAAAGCAAAATCTTGCTTTTATCATACCGACAAAATTTCTTGACATCTTCGCTGGAAGATTCTTTGTCTCAGACGATCGTTTTCATGAAAGTATGTACGCAATGATTATTCGAAAAGGCTTCTGTTGTAAAGAACTGATAGATTCATTCGTACACAAAATGATGGCCTCAGGTCTGTACTTTAAATATTATAGCGATGGATATTTTTTGTCGTCAGTGTGGGTGAATTCACAAATCCCGGATCATGAAACTACTAAAAGAAAACTGACAATTACAGACGTTGCTCCTGCGTTTATTTTCCTTTTAACAGGCTATTTTGTATCATGTTTGGTTCTGATTGTTGAAATATGGTTAGGTCGAAAGAAAAACAAATCGACCAAATTGTTCCAAAGAAGAAAAAGAAATAAAGTTTACGATGAAAATCCAGTTTAATTAGTTTGGTACTGATTTTTTTTATGATTTAAAATTTGTCATTATTTTACCGCTTTCTATTTGAATAATACTTTTAGTGCATTGCCATTTCATTACAATTATTGAATTCAAATATTTCTTTTTTTTTACAATATTGGTGTTGTTTTAACATTTCATTTACTGATGCTTTTATGTAGAAAATATGAAGTGCACAGGTGGCTTTCAGTTATCACCAAACATGTATATGCTTCCAAGAGTAATGCAATGTTTATTAATTTTGTGTGCTATCACGGTAACATTCTTCGTTCTAAAGTTACATTAGACGCGAATAATTATTGTGTTTCTACAATACATTATTTACAGAACCTGAATTGTACTTTCATTTTAATAGCTGGGATAGTAAGAATAGGAATAAAAATGAATAGATTTATAAAACAACGCCTTCTTCGTATTTCTCTTTTTTCAATTAAAATTAATAATAAATCATCAGTTTAAAGGAAGATTTAAAAAAAATCCGCATCCTGATTCTACAACTGGCAAATATTTTTTCGAATTTTTCATGAATATGACTGAATTTATGACACATAATGTGTATTGTTTGAAGTAGAAGTAATTCAAAAGCAAAAAAAAGATAAGTTGGACGACGAAATTTTTTGTTATTTCTGATGCAGTTCCATCTCTTAAGAGATTTTTAAGTAACTCTTTCTTGACAGTATGAGTCCTTCGTTAGAAGTCTTTAATTTTTTTTATCTATCATTGAGGTAAAAATTTTTATTGCAAGTAATTCCCTCATAATATTTTAAAATTTCAACTTATGGGTGAACATTGTATTCTGAAGATAATTTAAGAATCGGAATGCTAAAATTCGCTGATAACATCTGACCTTGTGCACATGTTCATTTATTATGGATACTTTGATTGTATCAAACATGTTCTAATCTACAAATGTCAGTTATGTATTATAGCCTGATGAAGAAAGTTCTGAATTTTTATATACCTCATAATGATTTTATCCTGAGTCTAGTAAACAGAAGTACCGTTGTGATAAAAACTTTTCATTTCAGCTAACTGTCAGTGTAAACAACAAGTACTTAATTGATCAGTGGATTCGTCTTTCAGAACTTCTTTATTGGTATGACTCTTTTATCTCCATATGGTGATTGTGGTGATAACAGAAACGACTCTATTTTTTATTGCAATCACTAAAAGCTCACTAAAAGCTCTGGACAATAATTTGAAACTTCTTTGTATTGTGAAAGTTTTCTTATCACCATTTTAAAAATTCACTAATTAATATTGTAAAAATTTATTTGTCGCAATTTTAATTCACTGTGAAATCATGTTTTATTACTGAAAATTTAATTTTTACCACATTGAAAGTTTATTTCGTACAACTGTGAAAATTTATTTCTTAGCACTCTTAATATTAATTTTATAGCACATTGAAAAATTATTTCATAGTACTGTGAATATTTACTTCTTAACACTAAAAAACAGCACTATTAACTTCATAGCACTATGAAAATTTACTTCTTAAAACTGTGAATGTTTATTTTTTAACAGGTTGAAAAATGTTTTTAGTACTGTGAATGTTTACTTCTTAATAGTTTGAATATTTATTTTTAGTACTGTGAAAATTTACTTCTTAGAAATTTGAAAATTTATTTCTCAGGGCTGTGAATGTTGATTTTTTAATACTGTGGAAGTTTACATATTTCCACTGTGAAAGTTTAATTCTTAACATTGTGGATGTACTGGAAAATTTTATTTTGTTTGTATGATGCATTGTTTATGATTTGTTATGTTGTAGAATCAACTAACTTTTTATGCATCTGAAAATAAAGTTGTGTGATTTAAGAACGGTTTTTTCAATACCTCAACTGTAACACTATTATCAATAATAAAAATGTATACAATGTTGACGTTTTGAAGGACCTGGAAAAAAAAATCTTTTTATTGTAATTACTTGAGAATAGTTAGCTCTAAAATATTAAAGAAAACAAATACAAGTTCTGTATTTATACATAGTAAATTTGCAGAACAGGAGCCTTACTGCCATATGTGAACTTGGCATATTTCTTTTGACCTGTATTCGCACAATATTTGATAGCTTGAAATTTATAATTTATGCACATTTAGTTATATTTATGTAAAATCTTTCAAAGATCAAAATAATGTAGCATTTTTAAATTGTAAGAATGTCTGAAACAGTTAACATTACTGTAAGCATTGATGTTTTAGAACTGTTTTTTTTCGTACTTGTTTACCGAATGAATGCTGTATTAAGGGGGTAGTAAGGTTAATTCGAGGGGAAAAAAGCATATTTTCAATCATTTTTTGTAAGGATACAATTAATATTTATTTATTTGTATAATTATACTATAATTATATGTCATTTAAAGAGTATTCTGTGAAATTTTCATTAAGAAATATAAAAAAATGAGCCGATGACAGCGAATCTTCGAAGACGTCCCAAAAAAAAAAGTTGATTCGCGGTGAACTCTGTAGCTCAAAATCTACTGAACCGATCTTTTTAAAATTTTACACACTCTTTCTTTATATAAATTACGAGATAACGCTGTCGAGTTTTTTTTTATTTTTTATTTTAACTTACTTTTAAAAAACAAAATATCAGATTTTTTTGATGAAAAATCAGTATTTTGACTTCCGAGCTTTGTAAAAAATTGAAAAATCAATAATAAAAAAAAAAAACTCGACAGCGTTCCCCGAGGAAACTTATCAACTAATTAAATCAATTTGGTTTTTTAATTTCAGTTGATCCAGTCATGAGTTATGCGGTTCACCGCGAATCAACTTTTTTTTGGGACGTCTTCGAAGATTCGCTGTCATCGGCTCATTTTTTAATATTTCTTAATGAAAATTTCACAGAATACTCTTTAAATGACATATAATTATACTATAACTATACAAATAAATAAATATTAATTGTATCCTTACAAAAAATGATAGAAAATATGCTTTTTTTGCCTCGAATTAACCTTACTACCCCCTTAAATAAATGTACAAAGCACTCGCTAATTTTACGTCCCCAATTTTCTATAATTGTCTTACTTGTATTTATTGTAGTATGTCGTTCTGAGCTGATTCTGCTGTGCTTTTGTTAGGAATAGTATCTAGTATTATAGAGATGTTGTCCTAATAATATTATTATCCTAATAATATTATTTATTTATCTGTAATCTAAGAAATATATCTTGTACATTTTAAAGTTTACGTCACTGTGAAATCATCTTTTAAAACTGAAAATTTTATTCTAAAAAATTATTTCATAGAACTGTAAAAATTTGCGTCTTAGAATTGTGAACGTTAATTTCCTAGCACTGTGAAAGTTTACATCTTAGAATTATGAATGCTTACTTCACAGCACTGTGAACATTTATATCTTAACATTGTGCATGTACCTTAAATTTTATTATACTGTTCACGATACGTTTCATAAAATTCTGTTGTATTCTAGAATCAATTAACTTTTTACACACTTTAAAAATAGAGTTGTATTTTTGAAGAACGGTTTCTGCAATATTTCAACTGTAATACTATCGTCAGTAATAACAATTTAAACCGTATTGACTCTCCGAAGTACCTGATTTTTTTATGTAATTACTGTAAATTTTTTACTCGTAAAATAGAAAAGAAAACAAATTACAGGTTCTGATTTAAAACATAACAAATTTGCAGATTAGGAGCTTCATTGCTAGATGCTTCATATGGACCCATAGTGCCATACTTCATTTGGCCTTTGGTTTAATATCTGAGATCTTGAAATTTATGATTTATGCAGTTTTTGTTATATTTATGTAAAATTTCACAAAGATTAATATAATATAGCATTTTGAAACTATAAAAATTTGTAAAATATTCCAACATGCATTGAAGATTTTGAAGAAATTTTCCTTGTAATTGATTTTCGAATAAATGCTACCTTGCATAAAAAAAGCACTCACCAATTTTGTGTCCATTTGTGTGTTGTATTCATTTTAGTATGCTGTCCAGAGGGGGTTATACTGTCCGTTTACTGGGAATAGTATGTAATTTTATAGGGATTTTGTCCGAATAATATTATTATTCTAACAGTGTTACTTATTTATCTGCCATCAAAGAAACAAATCTTGAACATTTTAAGATGGAAATTATGTAAATACATTCAAATAGATTTGGAAGAAAGACACTTTTTGCCGAAAGATAGAAAATAGAAACCAGAAAAACAGTAAAAATACTTTATTAGATTATTTACACGTTGTCCTTTCATCAGGTCATAATCAAAATAAATAGTTATCCATCCATTTTCGAATAAACCAAGGAGATTTTAACGCCTAAAAATTGACATGTAACATCATACATCCTTTAACTTAGCAAATGTATGGTTAGAATTGATCCACTGTTATGAAAACAGAAACAAAAAATAAAAAATAACATTGTGAATATCTGAATATTAACCTCATCTTATCATGTTATCTGAGATCTTGAAATTTTAGAATAATCAAAATAAATATTTGACAGGCAATAAATATTTGTTTTGATAATGATTTTGAGGAAGCCAAAACATATTAATTGTCTACTTAGATATTTTTACTGTTTTCATGTTTTATCTTGCACCTTTTAGAAAATTGCGTAATATATTTTAAACAAGGTGGAACCAATACGTCAAAAGTGGTAAATGAAGTGCGTTCGGGCTATAACTAGTTTTATAAATATTCAGATTTTGTGCAATCACTAATGCAACAAATGCATGAATACAACATTTATTACGACTATATATATTACATTCTTTAATACGTAAATAATATGGCATAATCCTAAATAAGTCTAGATCTAGAATCAATGTAGAATCATTACCTATTACGGGATATCACTTAATTTGTGACGTGGCTTGGGGTGTCGCCGGTGACGTTTCGGTCAAATGAGAACATAGTCTAAATAAAGTTAAAATCCAACACTTTTATTTACTGTATTTGGGAAATGAGGAGTGGAGCCAAAGTTCAATATTTCCAAAAACTAAACACTATACTATGAGATTAAATTGTAACTCATACTCACATTTACCACTAAGTCCGGCTCAGAGCACTAACCCCGGCTCATCTTTTCAGGTCGCGGTCTAATCTACTTTAACCTGTAAGAAAACAGCCCGTGGCTGCACAAAAATCTTTTATTTTCAAACACTCACAGTGCTTATTAACTCTTACCCGACTTGATTGCTGAGACTCTTCCACCTTCAACTCTTAGGCAACTCTTAGGCTTTCCCGGCTCACCTCACCACACAACATACACACCTACTCCAATTCACTTTTATACATTGCAAACAGAAGACGGAGCTAGAAATTTGCATATTAATCCTACCGCAGTTAACTGTAGATTCGAGGTCGCAACACACATTCCGAAAAATAAAAGTTGCATAAAGGATAGATGTCGCTTTTGCGCCACACATGTTAGAACATTGCCGTCACGATCTCACTCAAAATACTAGAGTGCCTTTATTACAAAGGGACACTCCTTCACAAACTAATGACGCATGAGAGAATTTAATAGAATAATCCTAGAATCATTACCTGCTATGAGATATTGATTTAAATACGCGTGATAAGATTTAATAAATTGAAGGAAACATTTATTAATATCTCTTTAAGTTTGAATTCAATTTTCCTGAAATTCGAACTGACATAACAAAATTCGGAAACGATTATATATGTTACAGGCCAAACCCGATTTTAGGCCATACTAGATTGGCCTAGGCCAAACTAGTCTATCCTAACGCCCATCGGATAAACTAGTTTTTCCTAGACCAAACCGGTCTATCCTAACGTCCATCGGATAAACTAGTTTTCCTAGCCAAACTGGTTTATCCTAACGCCCCTCGGATAAACCAGTTTTTCCTAGGTCAAACTAGTCTATCCTAAGGCCCATAGAACAAATTAGTTTTTCCTAGGCCAAACTAGTTTGGCTTAACTCTTATAGAATAGACTAGTTTAGCCTGCTGTTTATTGGTCTCAACTAGTTTATCCTAAGCCGATCTAGTTTATTCTAGGCCAAATCAATTTGGCGTCATTTTATTGAATTCCATGACCGCCTCAGTGCCAACATTCTAGTTTGCCCTAGGCTGATCTAGTTTAACCTAGGCCAATGTAATTTTAATTAATTTTAAAATATCTTTAGCTCACATGTGTCAAAGTCTCAGATATAATGGGCTCGCAGATTCTGTATGTATGTATGTAAGCATGTATGTACGTACGTATGTATGTAACGCGATAATTACTGATAGAAATATCCGATTTGCTTAAAATTTTGGATGTAGGTTTATTCTGATAAGGTATTTTTCTGATTAGTTTTGTGAATTCACTGGTTAAGAATAAGGGGGGGGGGGGGCGTACGGGAGGCTAATCTCCCACCGTTAATTTAGAGAAATGGATTTTTCATGCAGAATTATCAATTTTCATTTATTTAAAATTTTAGATATAGGATCATTCTGACAAGGCGCCTCCTTGATTAATTGTTGATGTTTATTGGTTTATTGGATGTTTATTGAGGATGTTCAATGTTTAAGTATAATTGGAGGAAATGTTAAAAGGTAATCCCCCTTATTTTATTTTTGGAGGGTGTTATTCTTTAAAAAAAGCTGTAATACACAATTAGTGTAAACAACCTGTGAATGCAAAGCCATCACTTTAACTGGGAAATGTTCTTTTAATATTGATCCCGACTACTGCTCCATTGCTAACCTTGTACAAAGTGGTTTTGTCATAACCCCTGTATAATGTATTTTATTCGAAGGGTAGTAGAATACTGTTAGAGGTTTGCACGGGCCGGAATTTCGAGGCCCGGACCCCGCCTTTACCGAAGGAAAGTTATTGTTCATTGACCCGGTGGAAAAATTCGCAGAATCAGATTTTACTTCACATACAATTAAGATTCCTTTAAAGAATACTATATACATATTTATTGGATAAATTTACAATGTATTTTTAAATAACGATGTGTTCGCAGAATAAAAAGTACACAGTGTATTATTGATTATTAAGATTCTTAGACTTTTCAATATTTAAATAGGGATTTATTAAATAATTAATGTAGTTTAGAACAAAAGAAAAAAAGTAGAGTTATAAACATCACAACTTTTGAATCAGTTTTGCAAAAAGTACATTTGTGAATATATTCTCTGTCATTCCCTAAGGCTTTTCTCAAATCCAAAAGAGCTACATTCTAACACATTTATGAACTAATTACTTTTCGGAAATGCATATGGTTAACAGGAGTTATCAGTCAGAAAATATGTAATCGAATGGCGTTAACCAGCTTTCCATAAAAGCGATTTTTTTTTTTTTTTTTTTACAAAATACAATTAAAGCTACGTTTTGAATCGAATTTCCGGTACGTCTTCACGGAAAAGAAAGACTTCATGCCGTGACAAGAATAGCTTATATGTAGACAGGTAATTAATTTCTCAAAAATGTAAAACGCTGTTTGATTCTAAATTATGTTCAGCTCCAATCTAGCTTGAATATCCAATAATAATAATAATAATATTAATATTAATAATAATAATAACAGCAATAATAATAATAATAATAATAAATGCAAGTCTGATCTCAGTCACGGCTCAGATCAATCTGCTTATCTCAGATCGGCACGGGTCTGCAGAAAAAAAAAGCAAACACCATGTCCAGTGCATCATGTCTCTACGGTGGACATGTTAAATTTTTGTACTGATAATAAACAATGACTCTTGACACATATTTATACTTATTCTAGTAAAAAATATGTTTTTTACCGGCCAAACCCGATTTTGAGCCAAATTAGATTAGCCTGCGCCAAACTATTTAATCTAACGCCAATTGGATAAACTAGTTTTTTTCTACGCAAAACTTGTTTATCGAAATACTACAGGATAAATTAGTTTTTCCTAAGTAAGAAGGCAATCTTTCATTTGTCACTTCATATTTAACCATTAAACCCCCCAAACTTTTCAGAGAATCATCTTATGAGAAAAAACCTATATCCAAAATTTAAGGCAAATCCATAAATTCTGCGTCAAACACCATTTATCTAAATTATGGGGGATTACCTACAATGCTCTTCCTTTTACACTTAAATAATAAAGATCCAAACCTAATCACTGATACACCTTGTCAGAATCATCCTGTATCTAAAATTTTAAATGAAAACTGATAATTCTGCATGAAACATCCATTTCTTTAAATTAACAGTGGGTGATTAGCCTCCCTTTCACCCCCACTTTTTTCTTATCCAACGAGTTTCCAAAACTAATCAGAAAAGTACCTTATCAGAATGAATCTACATCCAAAATTTGAAGGAAATCGGATATTTCTATCAAGAATTATCGTGTTATGTACATACGTACATACACACATACAGAATCTGCGGGCCCATTATTTCTCAGGCTTTGACGCCTGTGAGCTAAAAACACGTAAAATTACATTGGCCTAGGATAAACTAGAATGTTTGGCTAGGATAAACTAGAATCATGGCTCTGTTGGAAAATCTATGCATACAATTTTTAAAAAGTACCATACACTATACTTGTTAAGACATCAATCTGTGTTTCGTTCATTAGAGGATATTTTCACAGGTTTTTCTATAATATACAAAAAGTCTGATACAGAGTTAATATGTTTCTAATTTCAGTATTTAATAAAATTCTTTAAATACGTAGTTAGTTTAAGCTTGTTAAGTACTTACTAAGGTGTTCTGGCGTAATAACGCCAGGCGGGATAATAACGCTAAGTGCTAATATTATGTATAATTATGTAATAATCCGGTAAATGACACCTATGTGCTCTGCGCAGAAGGGTTTTGAGTCATATAAATTGCAAAAAAAAACCGGCTTAAAGTTAATTTGTTCCATTTGTAGGTGTTATTGCTTTTACAAGCATTTAAAATTGACGCTTGATCTAAAATTTGCGAGATAAGTTTTGTGATGTGAAGACTATACTTTTTATCCGGAAATACTTTGTTTATTACATAAATTTGTAGTGCATTTCACGTACTTTCAAAATGTTGTAGAAGATTTTGGATATCTTCTCGAGATAATTTGTAGTTTAAAATATACTGCGGAAATAGTATACCGGGGTAATAACGCCAATCCTTGGCGTTATTACCCCGGCTGATTTCCAACAGTGGCCAAACTACATCCAAAGCGGGTTTATTTATTAATATCGGGCAGTTTTATTATCATTGTTGAAATGATGAGGGGGGGGGGGCAATACCCAAAACTAATCTCTCTACTTTTTTAAATACTAATGTAAAAATAATCTTACATTCTTATAAATAAAACTATATCAAAATGTTTTCGATATTATAATTCGAATAAAAAAATTCCCACTGGATTGTTCAATTGAGCACTAAATTTTGACTGTCCGCTTTCTCAGCGTTCGGTTTTTCAAAATTTTACAAATTTAACCTTTAACCGATGTGACAGAAATTGTAAAGTGACTAATGTGAAGCGGTTTGTGAGATCGCAAGATTGAAAGATGAATAAAAGTTGGGACTAACTCATAGGATTGTGTTTTTGTACTAAACTTTTTATACAAGATTATTTTACTTAATATTCACCTATTTAAAAGTCTCTGGTGATTGTACTAAAGTTCCAAATGAAAGAAAATTTCGGTAGTGATGTAGGTAAACTGAAAATTACAAGTTAAACGATAAAAATAAAAAGAAAAACTGTGGTCTATGGCGGTAACTTTAATTAAAGGTTAAAAGGCGATCAACGATTAAAAATCACAGAATACTGTACTAAACTTTTTGTACAGAATTAATTCTAATTAAATTTAATCTATTCAAATATTTCTAACAATAGTACGAGGACTCCAAAAGAAAGAGATTTTCAGTTGTATAACTATAGTTAAGCTGGATAATACAAGTTAAAGTCTAAAATTTGAGGAGTGGGTGGGGGGTGGACAGCATTCAGTGAGAATGCTAACAGTAGTTAAAGGTTAATTTTGTTGCTAATATAAAGATAATGATATATAACATGATATATAACATGAATCATGTATAAAATTTAATAAGAGATCTCATTGGGATAATACTTTTTATAAAAAATTTTTATTTAATTAATTAAAAATTTATTAAAGCATGTTTTATATAACACCGACAATTTAACTTTAGGTTTGGAGAATCAGCATTAGTGTTGAGTTGTGGGTTAAAAACTATTTACAAGACCACTATAATAATACTAACAAAAATATTTACTATATGTAATTCTAATTATCATAAAATTTCATATGATTAAAATATTACATTTTAAATGGTTAAAACAATGCAATGTTTCTTATAATTATGTTTAAGCGGGACTTTTTAAGCAAAAAGAAGCAAAGGGTGTTATATTCTGTTGAAGCTCCCCCTCACTTCTTTTCCTTTCATTTTTACAAAAAACTGAACATTTTTTATCTCATAGAATGCATACATGAGAATATAAATACTGATTCAAATAAACACAGTTAAAACTGCGTAATATTTCTAATAATTCTATTTAAACAGTACTTTTTAAGCAAAAAATTAGCTTAGAATCTGATATTCATTTGCCTCCTCCCCATCCCCTCCAACCACACCTTTCTTTTTCTTACTCTTTCACAAAAAAGTCGAACCTTTTCAATAGCTTAGAATACAATTTGTCAATTTCTAGAGCTTTAGAGTTTGTATTTTTAGAATTGAGCAATCTACATGCCATTAATCCATCTTATTTTATACTTTTGTTTGCATGGCGTTATTACCCACATAGGTGGGTAATAACGCCAAATAGCATTGATCAAGAAATCACCCAATTACATTTCATGAATACATGTATGTTAAATTATTATTTTTATATAGATAGTCAATGAGTTGCTGTATCAAATCCTATATTTGTTTGAAAAATACAATCTAAAACTTATCCGTGAATATTGGTAGAACCTTTACATAGCATTATTACCCCAGGATACTTTATAATTTAAATAAGTACTTACTTTCATCTAAAAATCTACGTACTCTTAATATTTTATTTGTATTAAAAATCCATAGAAAATGTTCCAAGAAATGTAAGTAAAATGATTGAACATTGAAATCTATCACCAAATTTATAGCATAATTTTTATTACGTTTCTAAATTGGTTAAGAATGAAGAAAAAATTTCTATACGTGTAAAACTTACATTATAAAAGTTGTCACTACATTTAATAAATACCTCGAAAGTAATTTGTCAGAAAAGCTTATTACTTGCAATATAATTTAAAAAGATTGCCTTCTAAATCGGATACAAATTTAAGAAACGCTTATTCTGAAATTCCCTCATTAGTTTAATTATCTTCGTAAAATTTTACTGAAATACGTTCCTAGCTAGAAAGTGCAAAGATCGCTATCAATTAAAATAACTACACATTTCTTAATTTAGGAATATTACTACAATACTTAATTTATAATAAGTTAGTGTGATCAAATTTGCTTAATGTTTTGGATTTTGCCAAATGAAATAGCTTTTAAGAAATGAAATTAAAGAAATAATGGAAGAAAATAAAAAATTCAAGTTCTTGATGTGATTCCGTATAATCTCATTGAAATTATATTACTTGTAAATCATTTACTAATATTATAAAAGGGTAAAGTTTATTTCTTTTTCGGAGGTAAACTCTGGAACCAGCAAACAAATTTGAAAAGTAATAGTTTAAAAATAATGGTGTTATTCCATTTTTAAACACCAGCTATAATCTTATCATCACGTCACTGACCCAAAAGGGGTGCAGGTTCAAAATTTAAAATGGGTGAAAATGCGCAAAGGTTCTAAAGGTTTCTAATGGCCAATTTGTGAGAAATCTCAGGAAGTATCAAACCGATTTCAAAAGTAATGGTTGGAAATTGATGCTGGCAGCCCTTGTTCTAACATACTCTCGGTTTCATGTCGGATTCACTACAATGGAGGCAAGAACATAATAAATTCTAAATTGTGATTTTTGTGAAACTGCAGGGGCTAGCAACTAGGCATGGTAGTTACAAGTAAGATATAAATGATCGCTAAGAACATTTACTAGAAAAATCGGAATTTAAAATGAGTGATAATTGACGGAAAACATTTTAAAAACATTTTAAATTGCGATTCCTATGAAATTTCAGGATATATCAAATCGAATTTAAAAGTAGTGGTTGCAAATGAATAGTGACAACACCTTCTTCAATATTAGCTATATTTTATGTTGTTGTCACTATCACCTGATTGTTGCAAGAGTACATAAAATGATCTAAATTCACTTTTTCGTACAACTGTAGAGTGAAACATTTTGAAATTTAGCATCTTAATTACTTAAAAGATACGAGTGCTTTCTATGAATCACCGAAATAAAAATTTCAAATTTAACAGAACGAAGTGAGCAAAAAAGTTGTAAAAACGTTCTAAATTGAAATTTTTATGCAATCTTATGAAATACCAAACTAGTTAAAGAAAAAAATGGTTGAAAATTTGTGGTGATAGAACCTCTACAAACATAACTTATACCGGTTTTCATAATAATAAAAAAAATATGTGTGGCACTCGGGGACTGCCCCGGTAAAGCTATTGCATAGCATCTTTTATCAACTTATGCAAAAATACCGCGTCAATGTCTGCTGAAGTCTATCGAAGGATACTGCGCCGAAGTCCGCCAAACTCAAACGTCGTTAGTCGGAGTGTTAGGATTTTTCCTCGTTACGGAATTCCTAGATTCGGTCGTCGCGCTCAAAGCCCGCGATAATAGCTATGCAATAGCTTAATAAATTACAAAACAATATTTGGTCGCGCTACGAAAATTAGATCGCGAGTTATAAGCATTTTAAATTTTTCTACCCTCATGGTAGGGGGTCTCCTGTCACCAAAAATTAACACTGTCTCATAAAAAATTACCAAACAAAATTTGGCCGCGCTACGAAAATTAGATCGCGAGTTATAAGCATTTTAAATTTTTCGACCCTCACCGTGGGGGTCTCCTGTCACCAAAAATTAACAATATCTCATAATAAATTACCAAACAAAATTTGACCGCGCTACGAAAATTAGATCGCGAGTTATAAGCATTTTAAATTTTTCGACCCTCACCGTGGGGGTCTCCTGTCACCAAAAATTAACAATATCTCATAATAAATTACCAAACAAAATTTGACCGCGCTACGAAAATTAGATCGCGAGTTATAAGCATTTTAAATTTTTCGACCCTCATCGTGGGGGGTCTCCTGTCACCAAAAATTAACACTGACTCATAATAAATTACCAAACAAAATTTGGGCGCGCTACGAAAATTAGATCGCGAGTTATAAGCATTTTAAGTTTTTCTACCCTCACCGTGGGCGTCTCCTGTCACCAAAAATTAACACTGTCTCATAATAAATTACCAAACAAAATTTGGCCGAGCTACGAAAATTAGATCGTGAGTTATAAGCCTTTTAAATTTTTCGACCCTCACCGTGTGGGGTCTAATGTCCCCAAAAATTAACACTGTCTCATAATAAATTACCAAACAAAATTTGGACGCGCTGCGAAAATTAGATCGCGAGTTATAAGCATTTTAATTTTTTCGACCCTCACCGTGTGGGGTCTAATGTCCCCAAAAATTAACACTGTCTCATAATAAATTACCAAACAAAATTTGGCCGCGCTACGAAAATTACATCGTGAGTTATAAGCATTTTAAATTTTTCGACCCTCACCGTGGGGGGTATCCTGTCACCAAAACTTAACACTGTCTCATAATAAATTACCAAACAAAATTTGGCCGCGCTACGAAAATTAGATCGCGAGTTATAAGCATTTTAAATTTTTCGACCCTCACCGTGGGGGTTCTAATGTCCCCAAAAATTAATACTGTCTTATAATAAATTACCAAACAATATTTTGCCAAGCTACCAAAATTAGATCGCGAGTTATAAGCATTTTTAATTTTTCGACCCTCACCGTGGGGTGTCTTCTGTCACCAACAATTAACAATGCCTCATAATAAATTACCAAACAAAATTTGGCCGCGCTACGAAAATTAGATCGTGAGTTATAAGCATTTTAAATTTTTCGACCCTCACCGTGGGGGGTCTCCTGTCACCAAAAATTAGCAGTCTCATATTAAATTACCAAACAAAATTTGGCCGCGCTAAAAAAAATTAGATCGCGAGTTATAAGCATTTAAAATTTTTCGACCCTCACCGTGGGGGGTCTCCTGTCAACAAAAATCAACATTGTCCCATAATAAGTTACCAAACAAAATTTGGCCGCGCTACGAAAATTAGATCGCGAGTTATAAGCATTTTAAATTTTTCGACCCTCACCATGGGGGGGTCTCCTGTCACCAAAAATTAACAGTCTCATATTAAATTACCAAAAAAAATTTGGCCGCGCTACGAAAATTAGATCGCGACTTATTAGCATTTTAAATTTTTCGACCCTTACCGTGGGGGGTCTCTTGTCACCAAAAATTAACACTGTCTCATAATAAATTATCAAACAATATTTTGCCAAGCTGCCAAAATTAGATCGAGAGTTATAAGCATTTTTAATTTTTCGACCCTCACCGTGAGGTGTCTTCTGTCACCAACAATTAACAATGTCTCATAATAAATTACGAAACAAAATTTGGCCGCGCTACGAAAATTAGATCGGGAGTTATGAGCATTTTAAATTTTTCGATCCTCACCGTGTGGGGTCTCCTGTCACCAAAAATTAACACTGTCTCATAATAAATTACCAAACAAGTTTGGCCGCGCTACGAAAATTAGATCGCGAGTTATAAGCATTTTAAATTTTTCGACCCTCACCGTGGGGTGTCTCCTGTCACCAGAAATTAAGAATGTCTCATAATAAATTACCAAACAAAGTTTGGCCGCGCTACGAAAGTTAGATCGCGAGTTATAAGCATTTAAAATTTTTTTACCCTCACGGTGGGGGGTCTCCTGTCACAAAAATAAATAAGACCACCAAAATAAACACTGTCTCATAATAAATTACCAAACAAAATTTGGCCGCGCTATGAAAATTAGATCATAAGAAACATAAGTTTGAGACTTGATATCCTAATATCTGAAAAATACCACGTCAATGTCTGCCGAAGTCTACCGAAGGATACCGTCCCGAAGTTTTCCGAAAGGAAACGACGTTAGCCGAGTGTTAGGTTTTTTCGTTACCGATGTGTTAGGATTTTTCGCGTTACGGAATTTTTGGATTCGGTCACCGCGCTCAAAGCCCGCGATAAAAGCTATGCAATAGCTTAACATCTAGTAATTTTGTGATATGTTGGCAAAAATTTATAAATAATTATTAAGAAATTTCATTCTTCATACAAATACAGTAATTAGCTATAAAAGAAATATCAATTCATTAAAAATATGATTGGCAAAAAAAAAAAAAAATTCTGTTGGAAAATAATATGAACATTGATCGAATTTATCACTAATGAGCATGGAAACTGTGCAAGAATATTGAATGCAAAACTGAGAAGAAGAAACCGAAATTTCCAAATTAGTTTAGCATATGAATATACTTTGCAGACTCGGAAATTTCCAAATCTAAGAGCAAAATGAGTTCTAGAAATACTGGTTATAAAAACCGTTTTAAGTGGTTTTGAGAAAAGGAAAATTGTGGCTTTTAAGGATCAAGTATTTTCAACCAGAGATATCGCAAAAATTTCAAAAGATCTCCAGTTGCAATATCATGTTTTTTTTCGATTAAAAGAGGATTATGGAGCAAAACAATATCCGGGATGCCCGCCAAAGCTGAACCATTATAAAACGAATGAGCAATGAGAAAACAGCTTTATGCGTATTTTCAAGAAATCCGTTGATTGTAATGTCAAAAAGTACCTCGTCTAGAACAGCAAGAGTTCTAAAATGATGAGATACAAGAAAAGAAAGATCTCACTACGGAAAACTAAAATGCATCCACTGACTCACCTAGATTGTGCAAAAGATAATAAAGCTTGGAAATTAGAATAGGAAAGAGTAATATTTTCCGATTAAAAAAATCATTTTAGATAGCTTGGACGATTTTTAGCTCACAGGCTATCAAAGCCTGAGAGCTTATTCTGTGTATATGTACGTACGTTCGTGCGTACGTGCGTAATGCGATAATTCATGATAAAAATATCCGATCCACTTGAAATTATACTTTAGGTATATTCTGATAAAGCGCTTCTCTGAGTAGTTTTTGGAGTTCATTCAATATGTAGAAGAGGGGAAACGGGGGGGGGCATGCCCCTCCCCTTAATTGATATAAATCGGTTTTTTACGCAGAATTATCAGTTTTCGTTCAAAGTTTAGGTATACAGTGGTGGTCAAAAGTATCCGGCCAGTTAGTTTCTTCGATTTATTTACCAAAAGGTTTCAGCAAAGATGAAGTAAAATTGCTTCAAAAGTTGGGAATATGTGAATGACTTCTAGTCACGTGATCATTTTGATTGGATACTGAAGATGCTTCGTGCAAAGGGATAAAATTCGAAGTTCGCGTGAGCAAAAGGTTCCGGCCAATTATCCTTCTTTTGTTTTTTTTCTATCGGCAACTTTTTTTCTGGTTGTGTTTATGAATGAATCAACGTGTATAGCATAGTCTGATTTCAAAATTGAAAAGTTCAACAATTAATGTTCACAAATGAGCGATTAGTTTGTCGATAAAAGGCTAATATTCTCAAGATATTGCGGCAAAGTTATCGATCGGTAAAATCAACCGTAAACGATATTTAAAAATTATATAAAGGTGGCCCTGGCCTCTAGGACTTTCAGAGGTTCGGGTGATTCCGGAAAATTACTATTCCTGTGGATTGAATTTTCAGGATAAAAACAATTGATAATTCGCATAAAAATTCCGCTGCAATGTACTGCGATTTACGGAATGAAAATATTGCTAAAATAAGTCCTTATACCGTATCAACATGCTGACGTGATGCATAACTTTATGGAAGAGTCAGTGTTAAAATTTTTTCAGAGTTAAAAAAAAATACAAAAGTACCCGACTAGCGTTTTCCAAAAAACACAAAGTCTGGTCAATTGAAAGCTAGAAAAAAGTTCTATTTTTCCATCAATCGAATTCGGAACAGTTTTGGATGTGATGGCACACACAACGTCCGATGACCTAACAACAAAAGATATGATTCGACCTATGTTATTCCTACAATAAATCATGGCGGAGGGACACGTTATGCCGTGGGGAGTATTTTTTGCAAAAAGTGTAGGTCCATTATTTGAAAGCCACAGCCAGGTGAATGATACAATGATTAAGGATATATTGCAAGACTATTTTCTGCTTTATTAGAGAAAAAAATTTGGTCGCAACTATTTTTCTTAACATGATAACTACATATATAATGTATGCAAACCTCGATAAGCAATAATTTTCGCACAAAAAATTTCCGTTTTTGAAATGATCAGCCAATGCGCCGAACATGAATCCAATAGAAAATCTTTGAAAAGAAGTTGACAAAAGTCTGCGGAACTAGAAATATTCCAACTCAGCCGAAATTTCGCCAAAATTGCAAGAAATGTGGGAAAAACGTACCATAGACGATCTTTAACCGTTGATTTTATGAATGTCACGTTGCTGCGCTGCAATATTTATTACTAAAGCTAATAAAATAGTAATACGATAAAATACTAATTGCAAATGTTGTTGATCACTGTAATTTTCTATTACAATACCATTTTTTTACAAACTTGTGAAGGTGGCCGGAAACTTTTGAGAATATGCGTTTTCCTTTATACTTAATTATGTCAGTTAAATTTATTGATGTTTACGTGTTCTTCTATAAGTAAGTTCCTAACTATTATGTCAATAAAATGTATAAATACCTTTTTGATATTCCTCTTCATATGGGTATATTTACAAATTAATTGACAAACTTTTGCTGGCCGGAAACTTTTGACCGCCACTGTAGGATCATTCTGATGAGGCGCCTCCGTGATTGGTAGTAGGGGTTCATTGGATAAGTATAAACAGGAAGAATGGGGGGCTAATGCCCTCCCCTTAATTTATATAAATGGATTTTTCATGCAGAATTATCTGTTTTCGTTCAAAATTTAGATATAGGAGCATTCTGATGTGGCGCCATCATGATTAGTATTAGGTACTCACTGGATAAGTATAAATAGGGGTAACGGGGGCTAATGCCCCTCCCCTTGATTTATATATATGTATTTTTCAAGCAGAATTTATCAGATTTCTTACAAATTATAGACATAAGATCATTTGGATGAAGGCACCGCCATGATTTGCTTTGCGAGTTCATCAGATAAGTCTAAGAAGGGGGGAAATGGGAAGTAACTCTCCCCCTTAATCAAGGTTAAAGGGGTTTTCCCGCAGAATTTACCGATTTGCTTCAAATTTTGTATGTAGGTACGTTCTGATAATATATTTCTCTGATTGGTTTTGGGAGTTCTTTGGATAAGTATAAATGGGGGATTTGTGGGATTACTCTCTTAATTTACTTAAATGTTTTTTTCTTGCCGAATTAACCGATTTGCTTCAATTTTTGGTCACGGGTACATAGTGATAAGATGCTTCCCAAATTAGCTCTGGAGTTCTTTTGTTAAGAGTTTATTTAATGGGGCTTTTAATTTTGGATGTAGGTTCTTTCTGATAATGCGAATCTCTGAATAGTTTTGGAAGTTTAATGGTTAAGTATAAAAAAGGTGGATAACGTCTCTTAAATTATATGAATGCGTTTTTATTAAGAATTTTCCGATTTGCTCTAAATTTTGGATATAGATTTTTTATGTGATAAAGTATGTCCCTGATTCGTTTAGGGGGTGCAATGATTAAGTATAATAGGGGGAAATGAGGGGAGCTGATTCCTTTCTTTAATTTGTTTTTCGGACGGAATTAACTCTCGTAAATATAAGGCTGTAATGTACAATTAGTATGCGTAGCTTGTGAGCTCAGTGCCATCAGTTTAACTGGGCAATATTCTTTTTAATCTTATTGTTGGCACGATCTGCGCAAGAAACGAGAAATCTTTTCAAAATGGCAGCAGGGTGTAAGTTTACTAAGGATTGGGACTGCGTTTGAATTTCATGATAAGATCAACGTTGCATTTCCCTCTAGCAGAATGAATGCATTAACCTACCAAGATCAAAACTGTTAAATATAAATCGTGAATTCACACTTAAACTACTGATAGCAAAGTTGCCAGATTTTTTTCCGTTTTGTTTGTAGATTTTCCGTTTTGGGAACAAGGAAAATCTCCATTTGAAGAAACGCTAACTTTATATTATAAATTTGGTAAAACAATTGGCTAGTGGTGCTAGTTATCGAACAATTTGGAAGCACTTGTATTTATTTCATTTTATAAAAAGAAACGTCGTCGTGGTGATTCGAATTGACGGTCTTTGTATGTCAGAGTCCGCGGCTCCAGCTATCACTCCATAGAATCTTCGAATGCCCGCGATTCTAAAGCCATTTGGTAGGCCTCCCCAGCCTCCCCCACTTAGCTGAAACTGTCATATAGTTTATTCTACAGTGTGTTTATAATTTTATGTGGTAGATTGTAGGTCTATGGATGCTGTTATAATTCTTACAAGTTTTAATTGATATGGCGAATTTATTATTATGGTTTTCTCATGGTTAATGAACAGTTTTAATAGGGTTTTATTAAATAACTTATCAAAGAAATTTTCTTTGCTCATTGAAGGATTAGAATATGGTCCGGTTAATTTGTTTCACAAAAAATTTTTGGTATAAATACAGTTGCAATTCAGCAGCACGATACAAATCTTAGAAATGTGCCAATATTAATTCATTGAATTTTTTTCATTTCTTTGCAACAACATGTCAATTTTGTAAACACCGAAAATAAATTTGTGATAGATGACGAAGTATCTATTTTATTTTTTTCCATCTTCGTCCGTTTCGTTATTTTCAGTAAATTTGATGAAAATTTCCGACTTTAAACGGAAAATGCCATTTTGTCACAAAAAGGGACTTTTTCTGCGAAATTAAAAAAAATATATAGGATTGAATTTCAGATTTTTTTTAACAATGTACCTAAAGAAAACTTGCTGCCATTTCTGAGGAAATTGATGGACCATTCTGGATATCCCAACAAGGTAATGCATCCATCTACACAGCAAACAGCACTTGCAAATGGTTTCTTAATAATTGCGTACATGTAATTCCATGGCCATCTGTTACTCCCGATTTAAAGCCAATGGAAAATTTAAGGAGCTTACTGGTTCGAGATGTTTAAGCAAATGGAAAATAATGCGAAAAAGTTTCAGAACTAAAAGGTGCTATCAGTGCTAAATCTATAAAATGCTTAAGGAAGTCTATGTTCAAAGTGACATTGCGACCCTTGATTTAGAGCACGTTTCTTTCCTTTCTATTGTTCCCATTAGGTCCAAGCAATTTCCACTTGTTTTCGATATCAAAGAAGGATCTTAGCGCAAGTCTCTTTGTCGTCATTAAGTGCGGCCAGCCCCGAAACAGTTCTTTTTTATGAAGCATATACATTTCTTTCATGTCTTTTTTAAAACATTGATGCGACTTTTTATTATCTATTACTTGTCTTGTGTAAAATTGTTGTCTGTACTAGCCTTGAGGAACTACTTTTCTACTTCATAATGTATCGGTGTAGCTAACATTTCTGATCAGTCAATGTATAACGCAAAATTCAGCACAGAAAAACGATGATTAGCATTTCACAATTATTTTTTTCTTAAATTCATTTATATCAAGAAAACACCACACACTTATATATAAAACAATCTCCTCCAGCAAAGTACACATAAAAACAAGCCGCTACTACAAATCATCTAGCATTATCTTTCTATTCCCTGCATATCTACATGATCCTCTTCGACATGAGAGTCCGTTAGCTAGACGCAAGGACCGACATTTTATTCAAAAACTAGTTCTTATCGATCATTGATATGTTTAATATAAAATATGAAAATAAAACACGTGTAAACTATTTATAAAATGCATTGCAATTCCAAAATAAAATTTAAACGTATATTTAAATATTTTTAACAAAATGGGACCCTGTTCAATTACAATGGGAGTTCATGGGAATTTGGCCAAGTTTCTGAAATGGCGCCAGATTGGCGTCCTTTTTGGGGAGTAAATTTTTTTGCCAGATTTGGCGATATATCGCTAAGTTGGCGATCTTTATTTGGTCGACGGGATAATCAAGTAGTACCGAAATGCTTAAAAGAAACACCCTTATAACTCCAAAAACGATAATCATATTAACTAACAATTTACTGCGTGAGATTAAGTGTCACATTGCTAAATGAAATATATCTTTGAATGGATATTTAAATGAAATACAGGGTCATAAAAGATCGAAGAATGTGGAAAATAGGATTACACATATTTCAGCAAGTAATTATCTAGGAACACACTAAACTTCAAACCTCTCATTTAATGTGTTCGGGTGACAGAGCGCTTACAGATACACAGACAGATGTACGGCAATTTGTTTTACTAAAAATATGTTTAAAATTCTAAGTCTCTATCTCATTTCGATCGTGAGATTGAGCGTTTACAGACAGACATATAGAAAGTCGGACGGTGGCTTTTTTTTTCTAAAAATATGATTTTAGGAAACCCCGGTCTGTGAAAAAGATGAAGAAAAGACATGAAATCCATAGTTTATTGGTTTCGTTTTACTACTTCAGAATATGGGTTTGTTCTTTAAGCATACTATTTAATTCGCAAATTAGTCAGATTATTTCTGTTTCACACTTTACAACTAAGCTTGTGGCATCAATTGAAATATAGTCAGCAATTAAATACCTGGTAAATGTGTCTCGAAATTTCTCTTTCATATCTTTTACGCAGAATTAATTCTATAATTTAAATCCCATTCACATGCCAGTGTTAGAATTCCATAATTTCCATAAAACGTCCATTAGGCTTATTAAATAAAGTGCCCTTTGTGTTATAATAAAAGGTCATGGAGTGTGGTTCTTTAAAGTGGAATTAAAATGTAAATTTAACCTTTTGCACAAAATATTTATCAAAAGATTTTCCTGCTATTTTAAAAAGGCGTATATCTCGACAGTGAAGGTAAAAGAGATTTAGCTTTAAATTTATAATAATGTAATTAATTTTAAAAAACCATATAGAAGTTATATTTTTCTCGAATATAAAATAAGAATATTTTACTTTACATATAACTGAAGAATGCAACTTTTCGTAAACATCCATAAGGCTTGTTATATAAAGTAAAAAGTTTTGCGTGATTGAAAGAAATTTATATTGATGATGATCAATATTTTATTACAATTTAATGCATCAGAATAATTAATTTTATGTTAAAAAATTTCAATAAATTTAAGAAAAAATTATAACAGTAAATATTATAGGTGCTACTTTGTTATCCCGTCGATCAATCTTGCCAAATTATACAAATCGCCAAATTAATAGCCAAATTATATATGTTGACATATTTTTTATTTTAAATAAAAAAATCAAATAATTATTAGAATATTAAGGAAAATACAAATAAAAAGTCGAAATAAAAATCACTTAATGACGTTTTAAACACGTGTATCATATTTAATGTCAATGAATGTGACATTCATGATCATCCATTATTGGCACTTAATCTTATAGTTTGGCAATAGTTTTTTGGTCGACGGGATAACCATGTAGTACCATGCTATATAACACTGCATTGTTTCTAAAGTAGTTACATCTCATTGTATTGAGAAATATTTCTGAAACAGCAGATACATTTACGTAATTTCAACTGAATCTCGTCGATACCTAACATTCTAGAAACTTTTTCGCTATAAAAAACATTCAGAAAGAAAGACAATCAGAAGCCATAGAAAGCAAAAGATTTCCAAAATTATCAGAAATATTTTCCCCTAAAATTTCATGGGTAACGAATGAATTTTTTATTTTTATTTCAGAAGCATTTTTCATTAATTTCGAAAATATATTGTTTTTCTTGTTTTGTTAAATTTTTCTGATCTCATTTCTGCAAATAGTTTTTAAAGGAAAAATGTCTCTGTTGTATCTGAGCAATTATTAAAACACTGATTACGCAATTAAAATCTTCTGGGACATCTAATTATTTTTAATTTTCCTTTCTTTGGTTAAATACAACTGTCTTAAATACATTGTGATCGTAACGCTGTGGTCGGGATTTATTAAGGTTAATAAACGTTCAATTTAAAAAAAAAAATAATTAAAATTAAATTCATTGTCAAATATGACATACATAAGTTCATTAAACTAATTCCTCGTTGAATTAACATTATCATAAAAATCTGCAATAACATTTATTGTGATATTAAATAAACACTTTTGTGTGACACACATGTGTGTCTCAAACACACATGCATACGATGCAAGTAAAAGCAGAAAGTAAATTAAAATTAAATATCTATATTACATTTACAGCCAAATTTATATTAAAAAAATCCCATGTCAATATAATAAAAAATAGATTTTTTTCCTTGGATTATATCGATGCAAATGAATTTAATTTTTAACTAATGTCTCACAAAATTCTACTTTTTTTTTCAATTTCTATAGTTTAACTTATAACTTTCAGTTTAACTAAAAACACTGCCGAAATAGTGTTTCGTTTGGAAGTTTACATAATCAGATTATTTTAAATAAGAGAATTATAACTATAAAAAATCTGTGAAAAAATTTTACTACAAAAACAATATCCTATGAGTTAATCGTACTTTTTATTCACCTTTCGAATGAGGTATCTCATAAACCGCTTTACAGTAGTTATGAGACAATTTCTGTCACATCAGTTAAAAGTTTACATTTATTAGACTAAAATTATTTGTTTTTGTTACATAAAAGATTAACTTTATTAATAACAATTCAGTTTCATCTCAAAAATGCTTAATTACATCAAAATAATATGTATTACAATTGGACTTTTCAGATGATTTAAAATTGCTTTATGTTTATTGAAGTATTTTACTACACAACTATATGGTTAAACATCTAAACTTAACCTTTACAATAGCTTTACTTTGAGTAAACATAAGTATTTTAGTTAAACATCGTATGCACGAATGCTTGATTTAAAATATACATACATAAATACTCGGTACCAAGCAAAGGGCTAATGCTTCCGTTTCAAAATCCAGTCGCGTTTCTCCTCTCAGGTGGATTATCATCTCGATACTTGATACAAACTCTCCGATTAATCGGTTTTAATGATGATTCGGATATTTTGTCGATGGATTTTTTATCGGATTTTTTATCGATTTTTTATATAATTTAATCGATGATTTATGAAGGGGCAATTATGATTAAAATTAAGCTAATTCACAATCTAGATTTTAATGTATCTGTGCTGTAAAAAAAAAAGATGAATATTTCTTAATCAACGAAAATATACAATAATCACAAACGCAGATTTACAATAGCCGATTCCGAGTCATCTAAGATTCCAAAAAGTGTTTCTTTATCTTTAGAATCTTAAGAGAACAATTTATTTTCAACATTTAAAGAAGAATTTATACTGAAAAATTTATTCGCTGCCGTAAGCTTCGGAAACATCTTGTAGTAGCTTTTACAATACATTAATCAGTTCTGTGTGCCTCAGTAATCAATTTTTCAGATTCTATCAATTTCCAAGTAAACGTTTTCAGCTGCATAACGGAATTGTTACATACAATTTAACAAAATAATGTTAATTTTCACATTAATATTAATGCTGTTATTTGTCTGTTAAACATGTTTTCTGAATATCAAAATATTTACCTGAGAATGGATAGCATTCAAAAAAGTGATATTCCAATTTGAGAAAAATGATCACTGCACTGTAAAAGCTACTCAGAAACGTTTCCGAAAATGACAGGCATCTAATAAAAATATGTTTTTTAAAATCCTTCATTAAATTTCGAAAATAAATAGTTTTTGGGGTATTTTAAATATTAAGGAACGCTTTGCGGAATCTTGGGTGACTCTCACGAGATTATTGTATAATTCCACTTTTGACTGAAGTACATTTTTGTAGATTAGGTAATATTCGTATTTTTTACAGTGTGTATTGCAAGGATCGTACTTAAAAACTTTAATAATTTCGAATTACAGTTGTTGGACCTCGCGAAATGGTGGAACTCTTGCCAAATATTGGACTCTCGCCAAAACAGAACTTTGTTCGAAATGGAAAGAGAAGGAGTGTCGAGGGAGATGGTTTATGGTGTGGAATGTTCAAAGTATTCTGCGCTGCGTCGCCCGGAATAACATAATGAAAAGAGCATATGTTATATTCAGTGGATTCATATAATAATAAAAGATCGTGTATATACTATGTGCGTGTATTGTTATGTGAGTAAAATTAGTGTCGTCCAAACAAAACTGGGTTTTGTTTTATCTGAAGATTTCACCTTCAGCTATTGCGCTTGATGAAAGAAAAGAATACACGAAAATGGTGTGAAAACATTACTAATCACACTATGACATTCAAGCACAGTAATAAGCCAAATGTTACCAAAATACTGGTTGACTGAATGCTTCTTAATGATGCTTAATAATTTAGCATATGTCCTTTTACAACAGTGTGTATAATCATACTATGACATACAAGCACAATAATAAGACAGATGTTCGTAAACTGTCGGCTTGACTGAACGCTCCGTAATGCTGCTTAATAATCTAGTATATGTCTTTCTGAAACATTGTATATAATCATATTATGACATACAAGCACAGCAATAAACCAGATGTTAGCAAAATACGGTCTTGACTGAATGCTCCGTAATAGTGCTTAATGGTCTAGCATATGTCCTTCTAGAACAGAGAGTATAACTATACCATGGCATACAAGCACAGTAATAAGTCAGAAGTTAGCAAAATACCAGCTTGAATGAATATTTCGTAATTTTGCTTTATAATCTAGCATATGTCATTCTACAACAGTGTATGTAACCATATCACGACATACAAGCACAATTATAAACCAAAAGGAAGCAAAATGGCGGCTTAACTGAGTGCTCCGTATTGCTGCTTAATAATATAGCATTTGTTCTTCTACAATAGTGTGTATAACCATACAATGATGTACAAACACAGTAATAAGCAAATTGTTAGCACAATATCGCCTTGACTGAATATTCCGTAATGCTTCTTAATAATACAGCATTTGTTCTTCAACAATTGTGTGTAAAACCATACAATGACATACACGCACAGTAATAAGCCGGATGTTAACATAATATCGCCTTGACTGAATGCTCCATAATGTTGTTTAATAATCTAACATATGTTCTTCTACAACAGTGTATATAACCGTATCATGACGTACAAGCACAGTAATAAGCCAGATATCAGCAAAATAACCGGCCTGACTGAATGCTCCGTAATGCTGCTTACAGCATATGTTCTTCTACAATAGTGTGTATTACCATACCATGACATAGAAGCACATTAATAAGCCAGATGTTGGCAAAATACCGGTTTGACTGAATGTTCCATAATGCTGTTTAGTAATTTAGCATTTATCATTCTACAACAATATCGGCTTGACTGAATACTCCTTAGTGCTGCTTAATAATAGAGCGTATTTCCTGCTACCATAAAAGCATAAATCGAAAAGAAATGGAGAAATTTCCATTTACAAGACACAAACAAAATTCCTCTACAAAGTTTTTTCTCTCTTTTCCATCTTAATAAGAAAAAAGGCAACTGTCGTCACTGTGGGTTAGACTAATGTAAAATAACGGTTACCGTGGTTCATCCCGCGTATCTTTTTTTACAGATTGCTAGAATGAGGCGATGCTCATTTTGTACACCAGCATTGGAACTTTCGAGCTTCATGTGACTCTAGAGCTGTGTTAGAAATGATATGTGAAATGAACCACGGTAGCCTGTCTTTTTCGTTCGCCTCGGGGTTTAAAAACTGTGAGTCATCTAGAAACGTTTGTCTTTTTCCTGTGTCTCCAACCGTACACTTCTGCAGCAGCAATTCAATTGACTTTCGTTTAACAGATCCATGACATGATTGATCTACGCCTTAAAGATGATTTCTGCAATGATCGCTACAACAAAAATGTAGCCATGATTTGCTCAATGAAAGGATTTATTTGTAAACATACCCTTTCCTTATAATAATGTTCGCACATTAAAACACTGGATTGGGCTCTCACGAGCACTAATCCGTTTTTTAGGTCGTTGATGCTTTTCTGTGCGCTCTGTTATTCGAACTTATATGGTCGCCATTTATCTGAATGGTGAACCTTTGGCATTTTCTGAAACATACTACAGTAATCCTCAAAATGGCTTTATCCGGAGTTGTAAATCAGGATGTCACAATACTCACAATACTATACTATATTGTTTCTAAATCAGAGTGCAGTCTGTCTGAAGCTAATTTAATTTTTCCCTCACGCACAGTGTTACTCCATAGGAAATTAATAAAAATCCATAAACTTATTCATGTAATCAATTGAAGAACATTTTATCATATGTGTTGTATAAATGCATTTAAAAATGCTGTAAATATCGTTCTTCCGCAAGAAAAGTAACACAACTCGAAAACATTCATTTTGTGTTTTATTCTACGAATAATTATGTCATAGAATTGTCTTGCTACATAAAATTTTCATTATCGTTATATGGAAAGTCATTTCATTATGCGATATTGGCATTTGTGGCCACAAAAAAGGGGTGGATTTTGCGGGAAGGTAAAATGACACAACCCTCCAAACCTTATCCTGCGTCTTTATTCTTAAGGGTTTTATACTTTTATGCAATTTTTTATACCAAAATCGCTAATTTTTTTATACCTAAACAATTTTTTATACCAAAATTTATTTATTTTATTTTTTATACCAAAACGATATTTTATGCCAAACTTTTTTGTACTTACCGCTGCATGTAGGTAAAGCGGTAAGTAATATAATTTCATGTTACAGTAAAATCGTGCGAAATTTCTTTTGTCTCTCTTGTGAAATTTACTTTTGTTGAGATGTGTCTCTTATCTTACGAGTGGGCAGTATCTTCTTTTCTTCCTGAAGTATGCGCCCTTGAGCAGTGAATTACTTTGACATTTCATTGTCACTGAAAGATGATGTACGGAGAATTAAAGAATGTATCTCGTTAAGTTTCCAAAAAAATTTTACCAGAAGTAAATTTAAATAGTGAAGTTCTTTTAGGAACTATAATGCGTTATTAAAATTCCAAATTAATGTTCTCTTTTATTGTAATTTAGTAAATCCTTTTTTAATTAAAATATTCTGACAAATTATTGTTTTGAAACATACTACTTAATATATACAAAACTCAGGATTATGAAATATTTTTACTAAGAAAAGGGATTTATTCTTTATGTTGGTTATTTTGCCACGTGCCAGATTATTTCGTGTTTAATCCTTTGTAATTAAGCTTGTGACATACCAATTTAAATGTAGTTGGCATTTTATTGCTTTCATTACTATATTTCAGAGTTTCATTTGTATATCTTTAACACTGAATTAATTTTGATTTCAATTCCATTCAACTGCCATGCTTAAGACTTGCGCAATTTCCATAAAACGCCCATTAGGCTTACGTAAATTGAAGAGGCTTTTGTGTGATAATAAAACGCTGCAGAGGAGTAGTTTTCTGTAGTAGAATTGAAATAAAAGATTAATCTTTTGTAGAAAATATTCATCAAAATATTTTGCAACCAGTTTTAAAGAGACACATATGAAATAGTGAAAGCATAAATGAGGCAAATGTAACATGAGGTTTATAATGCTATATTTTTTTCAAAAACAGTTATACCGTGCGATCCAGAAGTTTTGGGAGTTTTGAAATGCTAAGAATTAGCAAACTATAATTTAGAGAAGTATGCTGTTTTAACAGAAATGCTTAGAAACTTATGGGATTTTTTTTTAGATGAAGCAAACATATTATGTTAGTTACACTTTTTGCCAACAGGTGGCGCTAAAATTGATAGTATTATTCTTAATGGTATGATATAGCTCACTAAAAATAAAGAATTAGTGTCCAAGGGTTACAAATTTTCATTATGAGGTCCATAGCTTATACGTACTGCCATAAACCGATGCAAAACAGCGTGCACAGTACCATCAGAGTAGAAAGAAATTCCAGAAGAAATTTCAGTTCATCGTGATATTACAATTCTACTGCACTCGCACTCATTATGAGCTGATGATTTCCACTGCGTATTAGCAACGAATTCTATTTCATTTACGATTGCAACAGACATTTGGGATCGCCTGCTTTTATTAATCTTCCAATGAGCCCTTTTCTTAAACTTTGCTTACCATAGCATTTCACATTTGTAATGACCATCGAATCTTTTGTAGTTTTAACTTCACGTATTATACGATAAGAACACAACTCGACATGCAAAGAAAGCATGTCTGAAAATAGCAGTTACTCATCAAATTTTGTATCAAAATTCTCTTTCAATACAATTTCAACAACTTAAAAAAAAAGTGTTTGAACATAAACCACCCTTAAAACAAAATCTCATCAATATCCCAGAAAAGATGTTTTGCAACGAACTCATGTGTCTATATAACGCATGGTATAAGTACATTCAATCTTGCACAGTAACGCCACCTGTTACTAAAAATTTTAACATTCCTTGGTTACATGAAATATTGCTGTTATCGTTACATGAAAAGTTCTCGAAATAGAAGTTTACTAGAAAATTTTTAGTAACTTTATAGATTATTTTTTACAGTGCAAGACAATTTATTAATACTTGATTATACTTTCTAGTTTAACGCACGGTAAATTTCCTTTAAATTACAGTTAAAAAGTCTTTTCAAATAAATATTTAAGAAGAGTAACACATAACAAAAATTGTTATAAAAAGTACATGAGGACGTGGCTTTTAAAATTTAGCCTTTATCGAAATAATCAAATTTGGAAAATCGTGAAAAACCTCTGATTGCGCCCATTGATTTTCATTGTAAACCAAGGTTTTTAAAAGCCAGAAAGGCATGATAAAAATACTTTTCTATAGATTCTAGTGTTTTTTTTTAAGTAAATTTCAACATCGGATAAATTGATAAAGAAAACCCGATTTTTTAAATTTTAGATAAGTTGAGATACACACATCTTTATATGTTGATATTATGTCAAAATATCTAATATAGACATGCAGGAAGCAGCACGGACAATCACTTCATCAAGTTCACAGAAAGAAATTTAAATCTTGTTAAATCCGATTCGCATAGTATAACACAATCGGTTTGCCAAGTCTTATCTTGGTGGGGAAAAAATGTAAAAACCCAATTTTAGAAAGTGACTCATAGGTTAGGAATAGGTTAGTTGACTCATAGGACTCATCCGTTATATTTTCTTGTTCCCAGCAGGGTTCTCGCTGTCGCTCGCCATTGCGAAAAATTGCGACTAAATTTTTCATTTGGCGAGTAAATAAGCAATTAGATTCGCCAAATTGCTAGTGCTCAATGTTTGCTTTTTCTTTCTCGTTTTTCATGCATATACATATATTTTTAATATATTTTTAGCGGATAGTTGAAATTTGATCAATAACAATTTTTGTCGCACTTAAACTTAGGTTATTTTAGAACATATTGGAAAAAAAGGGGTACTTTAAAGGATTAAAGATATATTTTTTTGTGCTACACGGCGAATCTAATTCGCTAATATTTTTTTTATTTGGCGAATGTATTTTATTTTTAATTAGCGAAATTACTAATGTTGGTCAAATGTCAGCGAGAACACTGGTTCCCAGTCATAAATGCTTTCCTACTTTTGGGTGCTAGAAAGCACAATTTAAAACCTACGAATCAACCACTAAAATCGGGTTTTTAGATGTTTTTCAACATAAGAATTGGCAGGCCAATTGCGTTTCACGGTGCTAATCAAGATTTAACGAATTCCAAATTTTCACCCGTGAACTCGATGTGGTGTTTATCTGTGCTGCCGTCGCCCGGTCTCACCTGAAAACAAAGTTACCAGTAAACTTAAAAAAAAAAAAAAAAAAAAAAAAAAAAAAAAAAAAAAAAAAAAAAAACAGATTTTGTCTTTTGCACCACTTTTTTGAAATAGTAAAATTTCTACTGTTTTCGCCTTCATTAATATGTTAATAGATAAGTTTAATAAGATGAATTTTACTTTTCAATAAAGTTGTGCCGATCAACAAATCTAAAAAAAAAAAGAAAAAAAAAAGCTTACTAGAAACACTGTTTTCGTATTGGATAGCTTGATATGATATTGTCTATATATTACCATGATATAGTGAATTTTCTGAGAGATATCGCATGCCACTAACATTGATGAAAATCAATATTTTTAAAGTAAAAAAATGTGGGGTAACTCCAATAGACTTTCAGAACATACATTGCAATAATAAAAAATGTCAAGATTATCCTCTGTTCTAAAAAAATTAGCTAATATTGTCACCGCTATCATAAAAGCGTCTTTTTTTCTGACCGCTGACAAACATTTCTTCACAAATATTAAGAAAATTCTTGTAACTAAAAATATGAAAATTGGTAATATCAAAAAGAAATAGTTTAATAAGCATGCTGAAGAAGAGAGTTTTTAAATCGCAAAAATTTTTAGAGATATCTAACGTTAAATTTGGTCAACATCGCTTCATTAAAACTATACATAGCAATTTAATTATTTTTCTCTGGCATATAGTACACGATAAACTTTTGGTGTGTAGAACAAAAGATTAAAAAAATAATAAAAAATGTAGAAGGAGAGCAAAACAAGAGGTTAACTGCAACCTGTAGCGCAATGACATCTGCCAGGTAGCAATTAACATGCTCCAACATTAAAACTAGTCAGATTTGGCAATCCCAAAACATTCTTCTATTTTATGCATGCCAATACATCCTGAAAAAAGCAGCATAGCGGTGCCATCGGTTAGGTGGTTTAAGCTAAAATCTAGTCAGCAACAATTTATGTCAACTTATTACAGAGTCTGAAGTTTGATGGAAATCCATGCATTAGTTTTTAAGATAGAGTTATTGTAAAATCTTAAAAAAAATATGCATAACAGCGCCACGTGTTGTATAATGTGACCCGAAAACTAATCAAAATCAATTTTTTATCAGGTACTAACTGAATCTGACTTCTGATGGAAATCCATGCATTAGTTTTTAAGATAGAGTTATTGTAAAATCTTTAAAAAAATACGCATAACAGTGCCACATGTTGCGTAATGTGACCCGAAAACTAATCAAAATCAATTTTTTATCAGGTACTAACTGAACCTGACGTCTGATGGAAATCCATGCATTAGTTTTTTAAATAGATTTATACACTTTTTTTAGCGATTTGCGCAAAAACATAATCAGCACCATGTCATATATACTAACTAAATTTAAAGTTTTATGAAAATTCATGCACTAGCTCTTGATATATGGCTATTGGAGAAATTGTGAATAAGGCAGCATAGCAGTGCCACCTGTTGAGTGATGTAGACCAAAAACTACTCAAAATTAGTTTATATCAAGGTCTAACAGAATCTAAAGTTTGGCATTAGTTCTGTGCATTAGTTTTTGAGATAGAGCGCCCACAATTTTTTTGTCACATACAGACAGACTTACATTCAGACTGACTATTAGACTGATAAACAGATTGAGAGACGAATCTTTTTTAAAAACATATTTTTCGGGTTTGTGACTCCTAAAGTGTGCCTTTCCGTTGGAAACTGGATTTTGAAACTTTTCCCGAATCCAATATTTTCTTCTTGTAAAAATAGAAGAAAGTAAAAAGCACCTCTAGGATTAGTGCTTTAACGACGATAAGGAGGCCTAAAGGGCGGAGGATTTCTATGAAGATGGGATACTAAAGCTGATCCTGCGGTATGGTAAGTGGCTTAATATAAGCGAAATTATGTTGAAAAATAGATTAAACCTTAGCCTTTCATCTAAAAAAATTGTTAAAAAAATTAGCATTATGAAGATCAAAACGGTGCCTATTTCAAAAACACGACTCAAATATTCTGTACAAAAAAAAAAAAAAAAAAAAAAAAAAAAAAAAAATACAAGTTCTAGTAAATTTAAAACTACCGCTTTTTTTTGAACAACCCAAAAACCTTAATTGCACTACTAATAATATTATTAATAAAAAAAAAATTTAATTAAAAAAATACAACGATCATTTTGAAAATGATTCTTTTTACTAATCGTAAGATTAAGAAAAAGCTTAAGATTTAGGCCACAAAAAGAATCTAAATTGCTAAAAAGGATTTTTTTCCGTAAATAAGACGAGTTTACTTTACAACTAAAGTAAAAAAAAAAACCAGCTTGGAGAGAAATGGATTTATTAATTTTTTAAAAACAAAATAAAGAGATGATAATGTTTTTCCATTTCTGAATTCATTCAATTTCTTAAACAGTTATATCTGCCCGATCTATATTAAAAAAGAAAAATATATCTGTGCGTAACGCATACGCTCTTCTGCGAATAACAACACTTTCAAATTTTCAAATTTTAAATGAAATTTCAGTTTTACAACTTTCGATATTGCAAGTTTTTAACTTTCTTAACATCTTACATTTTCAATTTTTACACCGTCGTATAGAGGAAAAAATATACTTTTAAATGCAATTTGTTTGCAAGTTGTATCTACTAGTTGTAGCTAGTTGTATTCATTTTTTGAAGTTTTTAATACTTTTTGTTATCTTGGCATAGGGGAACTCAAAAATCTGTGTATCACGGGGATTCAAATACGGCTCACCTGTCTCTATTCTCGACCGAAAACAGCAATAATTTTCCAAATGATTATTTCCAACAATCTGACAAAAAAAAAAAAAAAAAAAAAAAAAAAACTTACTTTTTTAAAAAATGAATTTAAATTATTAGCATTTCACCATGTAAAAATTAAAAAAAAATTCAAATTTAAAAAGTGGAGAAAAAAAATGTAAGTGTCTAAATAGAACCGAATTAAAAATTATTTTTATTCAAAAAACAAATAAATAAATTAAAAAAAAACATTTTAAACTGCCAAATCTACTACTCAATCATTCCAAATCCCCTAAACCACCGGTTTCGTCCGGAAACATATATCATAATTATAATGCTTTTCTACCCTATATGTTGGGAAGGTAAAACTGAATAAAAAAAATATTATCTTGTGATAAGATATAAAAAAGCCAGTCTTCCGTATTTATCTTTTTATTGCTTTTAAATAAAAAATTTAAGGTACAGTTGCATCAGGACTTGCATCGAACTTTCCTTAAACCCTTTCCGGCGCGGCGCACTACTCTTTAAAGTTGGAATTTAAAAAAAAAAATAGGCAATTTATTTAGGCATAGAGGAGTATACAGATATAATTTTGTAAAGCTTGCACAAATCATTTTAATTACAGCTGTTGCCGAAGTGGTAACACCGTCCAAGAACAGCATTGATAAGCGCAATGAGAAGAGCATTGCTGTGAAGTGCGTATTAGATTAAATTTTTTACCTATTATTTAAAAACAGTAGAATTTGATATCTGGGGTGCTGCCATCTAGAACTCATAAGAAAGATTTAAAGTAGCCATTAGAGTAGTTTTTGAAATATTCACGGAGTTTTTGTGTCTCTAAACAGGGGGAACTTTAGGTGTTGCCGACCCGGCAACACTGCGCCAAAAAGGGTTAAAAAATTGCCATACCTCTACGCGTTGTAGCTTTTGCTAGGCATCACAAACAAGCAAAGAATTACACACAAAAACATCCTTAGTTTATTAGGGATCTATCCTCGGTCTTTTAGGTTATAAAATATAAAGAAAAACCATTTTTTACATGAGTATATGTATGTATATTTAGATTGATTGTCAACAACACCAAAAAAGAATTTTTTTTTGGAAAGTATCAATTCTGCATTCAAGTAAGGTTTGAAAATTTATTATAAGTGTTATTTTCATATGAATTAATGGCCGAAGGAATCATGAGGTTTAATTCCTTACAGTAGACCTCATTAATTCTTATAACATAATTGAGGCATTTTCAATTTGAGAAATTGGGGAAATAAAGTTCCATCCTAAAATTTCCCAATGACCTATAATAGTTACTAGCACTACAAGAGCAGTAAAAGCTTTCTTATTGCTCTCGTAATAGTAGGTCTTTCTTTCTCGTCTGATGAAACGGAGTATTTCTTTCGAAACATGCTTCATTAACTACTTTTTTATGGTCAATTTTAAAAGTGATTTACTATGGTATTACGAGAAAAACTTCATAGACTCTTTATTTACGATATTATAAGGATATTCTAAAAAATATGTTTGTTTAATAATGTTTAAAAACAATTTCGGCGTTAATGTGTTGATTCGAATGGTTAAAATGTCAAAAAGTAATGAAAAATATGTATATTTTATTGCAATAAAATAAAAATGGAAACAAATTGTTAATCTATTTTAATATCCAAACGGCACTTATGTTCTGAATGAGCTTTGTATATTTTATTTTAATGAAATATTGTTTTTTGAAAGTTAAGTTTAGAGTGATGTATATTTAAAAGAATTTAACACATATTTTTTCCAATGATGCGATGAAATACTCTAATTCTTTATTATCCATGAATGATTTTGTAAATTTATACATTTATAGTGTGTTAATTTTTAAAAAAAAATTTAGATGTCTTAATCTGAGTCAGATGAACTGTACCAAGTTTCATGAAAAGAAGCATTTTTGAAGGGAAGTCGTAAGTATTGGTCTAGAATTATTTTAATACCTGCAATGACTCTGAGAAAAAAATAACTGAATCATACCTAGACACACTTAGACCTTTATATGAATGTAATTTGTAATTCAGCAAACTTTTAATTTCTATTTCAGTACGAAGAATAAATATTTTCGGATAAATTATTCAGGATGGTGATTCCAAGGGAAACTAGTTGAATGTACCAATCCCAAAACTTTCTTCTATCTCGTATGTGCATTTTAATATTTCAAAAATTAATTACACATGTTAATACTTTAATATTATTAATTCAATATCATACCAACTTTGATTTTGATCTTTAATTTTTGTTTCAGTCAAATAATCGGAGTAAAAAAGAGTTAATGTGTATCGTGATATTTATTCAAACCAATAGTTTTGACTTATTATGTTATCATCCGCTGTTTACAAATGGCCTATTTAACAGGACACACATTCACGCCTCTGCACGAGTTGATGGACAATAGAACGATAGGCATATATTTTTCAAATTCAAGGAGAGCCTCTTCCCCAAACCCCAAAATAATACACATAAAAAATTAGTTAGGATCGATGCATATCTTCATATACTTTTTGAAGAACAATAATGAAAATGGCAGAGATATCGCGATTATAGCGCCTCCATCCAGTGGATTTTCTTAAAATTCAGGAGGGTCTGCTGACCATAGCCAAACACTTACACAAAAATTTTGGTTCAAGTCTATGCACAATTTCATACACTTTTCGATGGTACAATATTGAAAATGGCACAAAAATCGCTATTAATGCGCACCCTTACGGCGGATTTTTTTCAAATTCATGAAGGACTTGATTACCGCAGCTTAAAACACACACAAAAAGTTTGGTTTAATTGTATGCATATCATCATGCACATTTCGATGGTACAGAGGTGACATACGGGCACACACGGACACACAACACTAACACAGACTGACAGACATTTTGTAAAAACATGTTTTTTGAATCTCTAACTCATAAAACGTGTAAATCCGTCGAAAATTAGGAATCGAAAAAAATTTCAATTACAATATTTTCTTCTATTGAAGATAGAAAAGAGTAAAAAATGCTATGATTTTTTTTTAAATATTAGTTCATATATGCATCTTAATATAGCAATATTTTTCAACATTATATCATGCAACAAATTACATTTATAATTTTATTTCATAAAAAAATATCATTTGACATGATATACACAGCAATAACTGTTCCTTAATTCAGATTTCTTTTAACATGACAAGCAGAAAACTATATTTTGCAGAACAAATATTTTATGAAGTCTTAATTTAGTGGAAATTGACGAAAATATAATAAATACGTTATTTTTTATGTGTAATATCAGAGTTTGTTTAATCGTTGGTGGTTTGCCATAAATAAGGAAGTATTTTTTATCATGATAAAAAATATGTTAATTAGAGTTAGATAAATGACGTTGAAAAGAAAAAGCTATAAAAGTAAATGTCATTAAGACTACCTTTTACAAATTTGGCAGTGTTTTTAAAGAAAATTAACTGAATAACCGAATAAATTTCAGAAACGATTTATTACTGTATCATATCTATGTATTATATCTAAGGTATGTATTGAATTTATCGTCAAATTGAACTTTATGTAGAAAAGTGATTTAAATATACGCAAGATCAATTTTATTTTATATGGTAAAATAAACTTTTGTACGTTTATGCTGTTAAATGATACGTAAGTAAGAATTTAGTTTTCATGACGTCCTGTGAAAGAGCTATAAATGCCACTAGACTAACCATATCACTTCTTATTATTTTGTCGTAAACTTCAACCGCACAAAATGTTAAAAAAAGTCAGAATTTTCTTATTCTACGAAAATATAATATAAACACGAACGAAAATATGCAGTAATGTAGTCTGAGTTATCCACGATTCCGAAAAGTTTTTTTAAATCTTTAGAAACAATGATAAATAATATTCAGGTTGTCCATAAAAAGGACAGGTGTATTTGACTGAGAAAATAAAGTAAAACGAAAAGCGATAGAAATACCCTATTTGCTCCATACTATTCAAGAAGTCAGTAAATTTTCAGTCACACAGAATTTCAAATTTAGTTATGAATTTTGGTAACAGATGTCATTGTTCAGAGGAAAATTTTCGAGAAAAAAAAAAAAAAAAAACATAAACTTATTGGGACACACTTTGGCGAATCTAAATCTTTTATGGGAAAAGGTAAAGGTTGCGGTGCACAATACGGTTCATGAACATGCGTCGTAATCCAGCTTTAGTTGCAACATGACAAACAGAAATTGGTGATCCACGTTTGATTAACTTCTGAGTGACTTGAAATATTCGCCTCTGTAAGTTCCGCTATCTATTGCTCGACATTTCCAGCACGATTTTCATTAATGTTTGAAAGGTTTGATATTTTGTACACTGTTTAGAAAGAAAAAAAACTCTCAAATTATTTCTTTTTTCTAGCAAGCTGAGATTTCTAGAACTTTCCTAAGGATCCCAGTTCCCTAAAAAACGTTTAGTAAATTTAGATTAAAAAAAAATATATATAAGCGGTTTTTTTTAAATTGTACAGTAATATATCACTTTTCGTTGAAATTATTTATCGTAAGTTTCGGCTTTCGTCGTTTTTTTCCATGAAAATTTGTCTTTGCTTTCATATCTTGCTACTGATTTCATTGGTGACATCGCTGCATTTTTTGTATAAAAAGACAACGATAGCGCGTTCTCCTGCTCAGTATGGGATTGTGCACCACCTCGCAAAACTAGGCAAGCAATTTCGTCCACGGTATTTTGGGGTATTTTTTATCGAGTGCGAGAGGTTCATCATGGAATCAAATAAAGTTTCCAGATCCAACAGGCCCCACGCATGTAGTGCTGCTGAATATTGGTTTTCGAAAGTTTATTCGTGTTTAAGTGAGTGGTGAGTATGTAAAAGGTTTGATGGATAAACACAGTGAAGAACCTGCCCCTGAAGAGATGCAACACCTTCACCTAGAAGTGCAACGGACATCAGCTTTTGAGAGAGCACTGTAAAACATTTGTGTAACATTACTCCATAAAACTGGTGACAGCTTTGCTGCTACCAGTTTATGGTTTGATTTTTTTTCACTTACATAATGGTGTAATTTAAACATATGTTACTGGTGTAACATTACATATTAGTGTAATGTTACACTGAGTCATGGTTAAACCGGTATTATCCTTATTCCACCATACACTAAGTGGAAGCTTTGCTGCCACCAACTTTATGGAATAATGTTACACACATGTTTTACAATGAGAGACAGAGGAAAACCTGCCTTCTTCAGAAATTAAATTTATATTTTCAATGTAGAGTAAAATACAGGGCGTTGTGGAGACAAATCACCCAGACAAATCTGTTGCAAGCCGTGTCTTCAACTTCTTTAATGATACAACGCTCAGTTTTCGGCAAATTTTAAATAAGCGACACTGAAAAGCTATTTTTCGGGTGACATTTGACTCTGAAGCCAGTCCCAAAAGGAAAGTGATCTAGAAATACCATCTTCAAATCATAGGCTCAAAAAATTATATTAATTTCTTATTTTCTTTAATATTAAACATTATACTTCTCTATAAAATGTATTTTTCTTACATACTTTGCATGCTTAAGTTATAGGTTCTTAAGTTATAGGTGCTTAAGGTATAGTTATAGGAATTAGTTCGATTTTCATGGATTCGTATGAAAATAATTATTTCGATTTTCATCGGTTTCGGATTTCGTGGATTGATTTCCAACGGATTATTGATTAAGTTGTTGGTGTTATTTATGATGGCAAATTCATCAATCGACATCGCTCTTCACGGACGGAATTCGTAAGCTTTCTAAGCAATGGGACACCTGCCCAAATATGCCATGTATGATTTTTTATACACATCGAATCACTTTCATTTGAGCATTCCTTATAGAATTTGCGGCTTGTTAAAAAATGTTGTAAGTAAATCGGTTGCAAAATTTACAGATTCCATGAAACCATCTCAAAAAAAAAAGTTTTATGAAGAATTTCAATTAAAGATTTTCTTTTAAGTTCTTTTAAGTTGAAATTTCGTGCACTAGTACTCGAGATAAAGCATCCTCAAAATTTGTGTCACATACAGACAGACAGACTTACAGACTGACATACTGATTGAGTCACAGACAGACATTTTGCAAAAACATATTTTTCGGGTTCTCTTACCCCTAAAACGTATAAATTCGTTGAATACCGGATTTAAAAATAATTCACGAATCAAATGCTTTTTTCTTGTAAAGAAAGTAAAAATGTATTTGATTTAAACAAGTTTATTAATTCTTTATTATAAATTACACGTGTCAGCAATATTCGAAATTCACAAAACTGCTAGTTCATGTAATTCGTAGCATTCTTTAGACTTTTAGATTGTTGGCAATAAACATTATTCCGCGATATTTTAGAAAGCTAATTAAATAGGAAATTTCAGAATAAATTTTACATGAGCTTTAATTGCATTTTACGCGGCAATAATTATAAATTGCATGTTTAATAATGAGCTCCACTGATAAAGTAGTTTCGCGATATTTAGTAACCCCAGAGGCATAATTTATAAGGGATATTTAACACGTATTAAAATTTGGTCCTTATTTCTTTAAAATAAATTTTTAAATGATAGAAAAATTCTCTTGTAAGTTTTTTTATAAAAATTTTGATTTTTAGTAATGTTTCTTACTTTTTTAAAGTTATTATTACAGATTTTTCAAATAAGTAAAACAAATACCATTCCAATCTAAATAATTACATAATTCTTGAATGTCAATAAATATGTAATTTAGAAACGCAATAGCTGAGTTTGAAACTCTTTAGAGTTCTGTACTTAACACGTAAAACCAGATAAACTATAAGATATGTCCTGTGTCCGTCTGTTCGTCTGTCACAGCCATTTTACACAAGCCACAGCAATCTATAGAACGTAGAAAGTTGAATTTGGCTGAAGTAATAAATTCTATTGACCCACATATTGACAGGTTATCGTTATTAACCTTTCACAAATTTATTTAGGAAAGATGTAGAGGGGCTACTTAAGTTATTTGGAAAAATATATTTTCCTTGTACATCTCGTTGGATATCGTATAAAAGTTTTATTAACTGTGAACTCAAAATCCCGTTTCTTTTAATTTTAGGTAATATATTTTCAGAGACATCGTCGAAAATTTAATGCACAAATAAACTCTCCTAACCCTCTCTTTTTTTGAATTGAATGAAACCAAAATTATGAAAAAAATAGGCATAATAGAAGTTGATTTAAAGCTTCCTGAAAAACTATAGTATTCAAACATCAACTGCGGAACAATTGAAATTCATTTAAAAAAATTATGTTTTATTTCATCTACACTGCTCAAAACAATTAAAGGATATTTGAAGTTTTATATAAAATAAAGATATAAACGAAATTTTTTTTGCCGAAAATAGAAGAAGAGAATCACAAATGCAAATTTTTCTGGATTTCAAACTGTCGAGTATGCAAATTTTGAGTTCGACGTCAAAAACGTCGCTTCAGCGGCAGCGAATGAAATTTGACTTTCAACTGGATAAAAGGGAATGAAGACAAGGATGATCGGCATTCAGTGATTGCTTTGTTTCGATGAGTACGATGTCTCTGCGAAGTCATTTGACAGATTCAGAAGCTTGGAGAATTGTTGGTAGGTTAGAAGGGGGCCAAACTCAAGCCGAAATAGCGCAAGCCATTGGAGTGTCACAAAATGTCATTTCCAGGATCCGGAAGCGTTTTTTGGAGAGTGGATGTGCAGGCCGAAGACCAGGGCTAGGTCGTAGACGGGCAACAACGTCCAATGACGATCGGTATTTAGCGTTAACAGCTCAGAGACACCGAAACATGAACGCTACTCTTCTCCAACAACACCTTCGCTCGACTACAGGCACCACGATTTCAACTTAGACTGTTCAAAACCGGCTCCATGCTGTAGGTCTGTAAGCTCGCCGACCGATGGTATGTGTTAGATTAACATCAAGGCATTGTCGCGACCGCAGGGAGTGGGCAACCGAGCATGCCAACTGGAGGAGAAATGAATGGAGCAATATTCTGTTTTCTGACGACTTCTGTGCATCCGGATAATAGGCGTATTTTCATTTGGAGGGACCGTGACAATAGGAATAATCCTGCGTTCGTGCACGAAAGTGTCAGATTTGGCGGTGGGGGAGTGTTGGTGTATGGTGGCATCTCCATTGACAGGCGCACTGACCTCTACATCATTCGAGATGGAGCTCTGACTGGTCGCCGATATAGGGATGGGATCCTCAGACCTATTGTAGTCCCTTACGCTGCAGCAATCGGAGATAACTTCATTTTAATGGACGATAACTGCAGGCCACATCGTGCAAACCTTGTGGAGGATTTCCTTTTCGAGGAAGGAATCGTTCGAATGGAATGGCCAGCGTGTTCTCCAGACTTGAATCCAATCGAGCACGTTTGGGACGCTCTAGGAAGATGCGTTTCAGGCCGCCAACAACCCCCACAAACTCTCCAAGAACTGGAAAGAGCTCTTCTGGAAGAGTGGGGCAGAATACCCCAACTCGTCATTAATAGCCTCATTGAGTCCATGCCTCAAAGGTGTTCAACGTTGCTGGCCACCCATGGAAACCATACCCCTTACTGAAAATGATTTTCTTTGAAGAAAACACTTTTTCTTATTCTTTTTTTCTCATATGCACAAATTGTGTTTTTTCTTTTTGTACACAAATGCGCAATAAAATGCATTTTTTTCTGCCAAACATGTGTAATTTATTCTCATATAACCTACTATGTCTGTCGACCATGTATCAATCAGCTAAAAAGTTTCCCAGATACAAAATCCACCTAAAACTACAATATCCTTTAACTGTTTTGAGCAGTGTATTTATAAAATATAATAATTTCGACGACAAATAATATTTAAAGGAAATTTTTTAATATTCTTCTGAATGAATATACGGGCGGAATATAAAAAAGTATCAAAATCAGCTTCAAAGTCCTTGATGAGCTTCATCACGACATATTTGTGGAAACATACTTTTTCTACTTTGCAGTTTTTGGAATGTAAGTACAGAAACAAACTGCGTGTAATCAGCTCTAACCCTGACATACAGGCCTTCATCGGTAAACACTAAGGCCAGAAATCTCACTGATTATAAAGTTATGCTTTGATGATGATTAAATGCATTTTTATTATCTTTGTAGTTTGTGTGTTGTTTTTTATCTTATTCTACCTTATAAACATTGGGAATATCAATCCTTAATTTTTTTAATAGTTTATCTTTTGAGTGAAAATTCCTTTTTTTCGTAGGATAGGACAGCCCATAGCTTATAGACGTCATAAAGCAAATTCCATATTTTTTTACACTGTTATGCTAAAAAGTCACGATTTCTCCTTTTTTAAGGTAAAAAAGGCATAAAAAGGGGTGGGGGTCGCGTACCAATGAAGGTTGGGGATCACTGCTCTAAGTCATGTAGTTTTCGAAAAATAGCAATTTTTTGTTGCAATCAATTTTCGATTTACCGGCATTCAGCAATGGAGATGAAGAGAGCTGGAGGTAACTTTCGCTACAGAATTACAAAAGGATTATTGGTAATGATCAATTATTAGCCAAGATCCATAAATATACGCGCAGTTTGGACATTCATAAAGAAACGGACGGCGTGCTGTAGGTACTTTTGATTGTCAAAGTCTAGATCGCAACTTTTAATGTTATTTGTGTAATGCAATACCCTTTCACTAATTAATACCTTTATTATACGGAACCTTTTGTACGGTAGTAAGAATTGCACTTGAGTAGGTATTTTTGCAATAAAATAAAGCTTATGAAAACAGAATTTCTAAGCAATGAAAAAATATCATTTGTACAGATACCCCTCGTGAAATGTAATAACTGTATGAAAATCTATCAGTCATGAAATTACTTTGTAGCAAACGGAATTCTATTACAGGTAGATAATCATACAATTTGCTTTTTTAGTAATTGTTTTAACTAAAATAAAAACAAAAAACATGCATTCAGCATAGATTACAAAATACTTTCTAATATATTCAGAATACTTGTCCGTCTATCACATAGTCCGTACATTCAAACTTTATAAGTCAGAGAGATAAAATTTTGTGTACTTACAGCTGAATACATGTTGTCACAAAACAAATCATGAAATTTTGAAAAAGGCTACTATTTTAATTAAAATATTTTTTTAATCAATTCATTTTTTTTGTTGTCTTTTTTTCTTCTAGATGTTGCACGTAAGTAAATAGATATAAAAATTATTATGCATGTAACATAAATTCATAAAATCACGTGAAGCATCCGCTTAGATATTAAAGCTAAGATATTAAACGAAACCGTCTGTGTGAGCTGCTATAACACTTACCCACTTTTTTTTTTCCGTTTTGGTTTGTTTTCAAAATCTAGCTTTCAAGGAATGTCTTTAATGGAAACGAAGTCTTGCGAAAATGCATTTTTTTCAAGATAGGTGTTTTAACCATTTCTTCTATTTAAATTATTATAAGTCAAGAACCGTTAAAGATAAATGGTTGAACTTGAACTTGTTTTTTCTATTGTTTTACTTTAATTTTAATTCAGAAAATTTGAAAAAAAAATTACTTTTGAAAATAAGATTTAAAATAAAGTTATATCATTTTCTTGCAGTTTTTTCATTTCAAACTGTGCAAGATATGATAAATCATATTTTGCAGTGATGACGATACACTATGGCTACCAAAACGGTTGTATTAAGCAAGAAATAAAGTGTTTCGGTACTTTAAACGCTGTTTTTATTCGATTACATTCCACTGCGTCAGATAACTTCTTATTATAATAAATGTAAATATTTAGTTAGATTGTGATAAAAAATATGTCTATATGTCTAGTGCGCTAGCTACTCCAACTAAAAAAATCTGTAGAAAATCTATAGGTAATCTGTTGGAAATTCGTCTGTATTTGGTCCATTATGCAGATATTTTTAAGAATATTTTTAAAGATTCTGGAGATATTTTTAAGATAAAGATAAATCTGCAAACTTTCTTCAAATTTCTGTAGAATTTTGGAAGAAAGTGGCGATTTTTTTAGATAATACACTATTATATTCAGATGTTACACTATTTTAAACATAATGAAATTAAGGAGGCGCGCTATACGTTTTTAGAATGCTTTTCGTGCATTTTCACTCTTTTTAGCTTTCATGATTTTTAGGAAATGTTCCTAGAGACCATTTATATCTTATAAGGGTACTACCTGGTTATTCCGTAGATCGAAAAATTATCACCAAACTAAGAATAAATGTTAATAATGGATGATCGTTAATGTCACATTAAATATGATACACATTAGGGTGGAGCGAAAAAAATTTTTTTTTGAAAATCAAAAACGGGTAGGTGCCAAAAGTTGCCTTTATACTAGTACATCAACTGCGTGAAATTCTACCGCTGAAAAAAAATGGCTTGAGTCTGCGCTTTTGCTCCAAAAATCGAAATTTTGGGTAAAATTTGTCATTTTTTGACATGTTTTCAAAAAAATTAAAAAATTCCTACAGAGCTGGTTAGTATTTAAAAGTGTTGCTTAGACCTTTATATTTATCTGCTTAACATATTTAAACTATAAAACAATATCTATAGTCTGTATAATTGGAGCAATTCTGACAACTTTTTGTGAAAAATCAGCGTTAACCTCTCTATTGGAGCATACAACGAAATGTTCTTTTGAATGCATTTCTTACCTAGCTGCTTTCAAAACTACTGTGTATATAACTCATAGAGGTGGTTGCATTATCCCACTCGTCTCAACCACCCAATCATCTAGGCCCAGTGTTTTATTTATGTATTGAATTGTTATTTTTTTCTCTAAGACGGGTATAAGTTTTCTATATATCAAAGTAATTTATCTCTTCTTTGTATTCATAGACTTTGGATGATATGAATCATGCTGGTGTGACCTGCTGCACGTATATTTTTATACCATGTATAACAGAAGAGAAGCTGAGTAATGTATTGGGTATGTTCTTAATTGAACCTATTCAGCAGTCTATTATCTTCATTAAAATTTCATGCAATTATGATTGGAAGTTCTGTTATCACAGCATTCTTTCAATCAATTACATTTTATATGCAATGATTTGCCTAAAAATTGATTGTATGAATTCAGTTTCTAGTATGCCATCATTTATTGAACCTATTACATTGAATATATGCTGAGAAGTTAGCTGTTTAATATTATGACGATCGTCACAGAGGATTGCAAACAAAATTTGCGTGTAAAACAACAATATTTCTAAAGAAGTTTTAGTATGCTTTATGTCGTTTCCTGTGTTGTTCCGTAGTCTAGTAATTCCTAATAAGATTTTAGATCTATTATTTAGGTGTGTAGTACATTTGGTATAAAACATCCCGCGGTATATACTTGGATTATAGATTTGGTGAGTGAACATATAGACGCTGATTGCCAATCTGTGCTTATATAAAGCGGAAAACTTTATTAACTTTATGAACTGTCTTTTCTGTGAGATGTTTTCTAAATTTCTATTCCCCATTCTTTGAGAAATAGCTTTCCTTATGAATTAGCTTTGCAATCTCCGACAGAAATTTCTAGTCTGTTCTGAGTATCTTTTTCTCATTTTGAGAAAATAATTTCTCTATTTTATAAAAAAAAAAAAAAAAAAATTGCAATAGGAAGTGAATATTACGTAGACAAAGATTTTCCTTATTGATCCAGTGAATCCATGTAGCTTAGAACGTTTTATATCGACTTCTCTAATAATTGACGCAGAGGAAATTCACTGGAGTTGAAGTAGCGAATGATTCAATATCATATAGACAATTCTAAGCTTACCTCATGCAAAATGGTTCACAGTGACAAATAAAATTCTCCTAATTTTAAATGAGCACTTATAGTCGATATCCGTCCATTCCCTTATAAAGCACAATGCATTATAAGTTTATGCCCAGGACATTTCACCATCAAATGTTGTCCACTCATAAAAAGGGGATCTAAAAGTTAATAGGAAATTAACTGGATACGAAAACACTTAGAAAATGGCATAAAACTAATGCAAAAAAAAAAGTTATTTACAACAGCGGATGCTTTACACATGGAGAAAAAATTTTCATTGCAATTCTCGCTGACGATCACCATCACATTAAACAGCTCGCTTCTCAACACATAAAAAATGCAAAAGTAGAATAAATGATGGCATACTTATAGTTAAAATATCTGAAATCATCTTTGAAGCAAATCATTACGTAAAAAAAATACAATTGACTGAAAAAATGTTGTGGTAACAGAACTTCCAATCATTATTCATCAACTGAATGTAAGTTTGATAAATATAATAGATGGCCGAATAGATCCCTTTAATAATATTCCCGTGCATTACTCTGCTTGTCATTTTTTTTTATAAACTGTAAAAATATACATGAAGATAGTTGCAGCAGCATGTGGATGCAAAGAACTGATAAACAAGGTGGAAGCATCGAAAACATGCCAAATTTTTATAAAGAAAATCACAAATCAATGTATAAATAAAACACTGTACTAAGATGATCGAATAGTTGGGCCGAATGGTATAGGAAATATAGCCACCTCCACGATGCATGTCCAAGGTAGTTTTGAAAACAAGAGCTGTATTAAAACAACAATTCGTTATATGACCCAATAGAGTGGTAATGCTGTTTTCTTACTAAAAGTTGTCTGTTTTGCTCCAACTATAGGGAATAAACATATTGTTTTATAGTTTAAATATGTTAAGCAGATAAGGTCTAAGCAACACTTTTAAATACTAACCAGCTCTGTAGAAATTTTTTAATTTTTTTGAAAAAATATCAAAAAATGACAAATTTTACCCAAAATTTCGATTTTTCGAGCAAAAGCGCAGACTCAAGCCATTTTTTTTTCAGCTGTAAAATTTCACGCAGTTGATGTACTAGTATAAAGGCAACTTTTGGCACCTACCCATTTTTGATTTTCAAAAAAAAATTTTTTCGCTCCACCCTAATACACATGCTTCAAACGTCATTGAGTGATTTTTATTTGTACTTTTTATTTGTATTTTTATTAATATTCTTCTAAATAATTTTTTTTGTTATTTCAAATAAAAATGATGTCAACATCTATAATCTGGCTATTTGTTTGGCGATTTGTATAATTTGGCGAAATTGGTCGAAGCAATAACCCAGTAGTACCGTTATAAGTAATTAACACGTTAAATTGCATGTTTCTAGGCGTTTCAATAAAAGAAAAATCGGATTTTAGAGCGTTTTTTCTTTTCGTACCTCCTTTGGGTTAGTAACATCAATATAAGATATAGCCTATATTTGATTCGTAACGAAAACCGTCAGTTTGGTACTGTACTACTTATAAAATCATTTCTTAAGTTCCTGAAATTGCTTAAAAATCACTATTTAGAATGTTTTTAGATCACTTTTCATGCACTTTCACACCTTTTTAAATTTCGTATTTTTTAAGAAATGTTCTTAGAGATCATTTATAAGTAATTAGTATACGACATATCATGTTTTTATGCCTTTCAGTAACACAAAAATTGCATTTTAGAATGTTTTTTACTCCTGGACCCCCTTTGGATTAGTGGCATCGACATAAGATACAGCCTATGTTTGATTCTGGGCGAACACCATCATCTTGGTACTATTAGTTTTTAAAACGGCTCGGTAGTTCCGGAGATTACCCTCTACAAATGAACAAACTTTACCTCTTTATAATATAGGTATAAATAAATTTAAAACATATTCCTATTCATCAATTCTAGTTAATTCATGCAACATTCTATAATTTTTAGCTTATGAATTTATTTGTCTGAGAAGTTCACATAAATATATTTCACATAAATGTATTGTAAATTGTTACATAAATACATTGCATTTTGTAAATAACTTGTATTTGTGCCTAAAAATAATGTAACTAATCGTATTAACCATTTAACTGATTAGATTTTTTACGTACAATAAATTGAAAATATTTAATATGTATCACTCATTTTAAGCTAAAATTTTCGTAACATCTATTCTAAATATTTCTTCTCTAAATATTTATGCTTTAAATGATGAATCAAGTAAACTTTTCTTGCCCGTACCATGTACGGGCAAATCAGTTCAGTGGGTAAGCTCTATTCATGAGCTAATATTAGTTTTTTGTTGCATTAAAATGTCTTAATTTGTTGGTTTTTTGCATGCAAGTAAATTGGTTTCCATTGGAAGTCCATGGGAACTTGGCGAAATATTAAAGATATCGCAAAGTTGGCGTCACTTTTGGTGACTAACATATTTCACCTAATTAGGCAAAATACCGCCAAGTTGGCGATAAAATTTAATCACATTTGGAGACAGAACCAAGCTCTACCCCTTGCGCTACTTGCGCGTTTTTCAACGGTCCATTTCCAAAACGTTAATTTTTTTATGTATAAGGATTCACGCGAAAATATTTTTTTAATTAGATAAGAAATATTTTATTTGCACTGTCTTAGTGTGCTTTTTAAATGTGACGTAATTTTTTACCATTTACGACTTTTAACACACATTGATGAATTTATTATTTTACAATATTTTTTTCTCTTCTAAAATTCACATGAAAATATTATTTTTTGCCCTAATTTTCAATATTTTCTTTTTTTAATTAAGTAATATCCATTTAATTTTAGTTCGAAAGTTTTTCCTATTTATAATATTCGCGTGTCAGTATTTTTTTTTTATTTGAAGGAACTTTTATTCTTTGATGTCTTTTAATAGTTGGCAACAGAATAAAATAATTTTCTTTTCTGAAAAATATAGAAAATATCGCTTGAAAAACGGAAACTTTTTAACTTAAAATAGAAATAAGTCCTCAAAAAATGAATCAAATTAAAAACATAAATGCAGTCTGCACACTGAGACATACTAATGTATAAAATGACCTAAAATAATTAAATTCCCATGAATAGTTTTTGCTCCTATAAAACCTTTTTAATGGAACAATTTCGATCAACTTTAACACTAAATATCTCCTAAAATAATTACTTGATTTAAAAGTTGTCTGCAACAGCGTATTTATCAAACATTTTTGTATAATACCGCTAATTTTCATATTTTTGTGTGCCATAGCTCTCTTAATAATATCGAAGAAAGACCTCCGATCAAGAAAAATTCATTGTCGGCGGTGGTGACCGCGGGAGTTACTTTTTAGGTGCGTTCGTAATTATGTAAATACGCAGCACCTATAATTCTTTCAGTCCGTCCGTCTGTCCGTTCGCATATAAGAACGCAAAAACTACTTAACCGAATCGTTTGAAATTTAAAATATATAATTACTACACAATTTTGTCCAGTCATTTCCAATTTTATGAAAATCGGATGAATATATCAGTTACAGGGACAATCAAAAGTATTCCATTACATTACGGTCAATGGGGAAAAATGTTTCAAATGCATTTTAATGTTGTTACACTCATTCGAACATAATAAAATTCATATGCATCTATAAAGTACATGTTATAATATACATTTTACACAATATGTGTTGCAAAGAGCATTTTTTATTGATTTACAAGGCCACATAAAAGTATTCCATTACATAAGGTATAGGGAGAACATTATTGGGCGCATATTTTAATTATAATTCACAATTTTATGAGATTGATATATGAGAGTGATAATTTTAAAACTTCGTTATCGCACCTCATTTGCGAACGCACCTCATTTGCTACGCTTCACGTGCAATTTCCGACTTTTTTTTTTATAGAGAGATACGAAACCGAGATAACTTCTGACAGTAGGGAAACGGTTAAAATCTTTAATTACATATTTTTTTTAACTTTATTTAAATCTGAAGTTTTCTTGCATTTTTCTAGGTACGTTAGAAAGTATTTCATAATCTATACTTGACGCACGATTTATTAATTTTGATGTTGATTTAATAAATTTTATTGTTCTTAGTTTTTACTACGCAGTTGAAATTTTTTTGATGCACGAGACAAAAAATCTTTTCAAATTCTTCAAGATAATAATTTATAAAATCAAAAATCGTTATAAAAATCTTTATTTATTCAGTTCATATATTCATCGATATGTAGTGGCGTTGATCAAAAGCATGCTACGCTGCATATTACAGCAATAAATATTAATCTTTTTCAGAAAAAAATGAAGTAAAAAACATTGCTTTCTGACATGACATAAAAAAACCTTATTTTTTCTTTAATGCAAGATTGATTTTAATACACAAGGAAAAAAAATTACATCTTGTTGAACAAATATTTCAAGAATGTCTTAATAATCTCAAATTCTTAGTATTTAATGTCAGTACCAAAATTTATTTTATCGAAACGAGGTTTCGGCATAAATTAAGCAACTAATTTTTTTTTTTTTTTTTTTTTTTTTTTTTTTTTGTGATAAAAAAAATCTTAATTAGAATATGATGAATGATGTTTCGGAAAAAAGCTATATAAATAAATGCCACTAAATCCAATTTCTAAAAACGTAACAATATTTAAAATAAGAATAAATCAAAAGCAATTTTAATTAATCTTTTGATTAATTTTTAGCAGTGAAATTATATTCGAAATTATCGAATACTAAAGTACGTGAATTTTTTTGTCTACCAGTGTCTACCAGGCGCAGATCAACAGAAAGAAAAATGTTCGAACCCGGGAATCGAACTCGCATCTCCGGAATAATACTTAAATTCTTTGCCATTAAGCTACGAGGACAATGCACAGTTTGGCATCTCTCACTGTTGAATGTTGGTTAGGCTAAAACGTACTTCTAACCAATTGAAATAATTTAAGAATTAAACCAACTAAAATTAATCAATTAATTTTTAGAAATATTTGATTTAAATGAAATTCATAAGCTATTTTCCAACATACAAGAATTCTTCGGGTATGAATATGACTATATTATTAAAATAGGAAAATTGCAAATATATATTATCCCAGAAGTGGGTGAGATATTAACATAAATGTATTCAATAATCGAAATATAAAATTGAACATAATTGATTTGGATAAAAATTTCAAATTAATTACATTTTTACAAAAAAATGAATATTAGTATTTCAATACTCTAAATATTATTATTATTATTAACCGGTGTTACTGATATGCAATCGCACATTTAAAGATGGAGATGACTTGAGTTCATATAGTTGGAATTTTACTGTACTTTCTTCTGTATTCATAAAAAAGACGATATCGGATTTCTGAAAAATTTATATGGGATAAGTAAGTACAGATGTAAGTATAAATAAATAAAAACAACGTTTAAAGCACCAAGACACTTCATTTCTCTTTGCAAACTAGTTTCGGTAGCCACTGCGTACCATCATCAGTGCAAAATATGATAAATCATATTTTCCAGTGATGACGGTAGACTATGGTTACCAAAACTGTTAACCCTCTAAGTGTTTGACATGTAATATTCTATTCACTAAGTTCCAGGTTTTACTGCAGCATAAGCCGTATTTAAAATAATATAATTCTATAAATTTAATGAATTTTCAATGCATTGAATAATGATTAATACTCTCAAAGGATTACATTTATTTTCTTATTAAGTTTTTTTATATAATGTTGAAAGAATCATATTTCTTTAGCACTTAACGCAAAATGCAGAGAAAACAACATCACTATTTTATCCTTTGGCAAGACTGTCAGAGGGTTAATGAGAAATAGAGCGTTTTGGTGTTTTAAATGTTGTTTTCATTTATTTATATTATACTGCGCTAAGTAACTTTCTATTGTAATAACTTTTTATTGTATATAGTTAGTTAGATCGCGACCCAAAATTGAGCTGATTCGATTTTGGCTTATATCATCTGAAAGGTTGTGCTGGTACTGAGTTTGTAAAGTGATAGACATTATAGGTATATATAAGTATCCTTCGAATAGAATGATATTATTGAAAAATTAATATCAAACATTAGCTTAGTTCAGAAGGAATATGTTGATTCAATTTTGCCTTTGATTTGCCCATTGTAGGAGGGGCGGAGTATTACTATGATATTCTATTTTTCAGCTGATATTGTAGGTATCCCAGCTTTATTGGATGGAAATGCACCAAATTATATTCAGTCGAGCCCCGTTATAGCGATCCCGGTATATAACGAACTCACGGATATAACAAGAAAAAATTTTAGTCTCGTCGTTTTTCTATTGTATTTAGTGCTAATTTATTCTTTTATAGCGAGCCTCTGAAACTTAAGAAGTTAATCTAACAAACATTTTGTCCATTCAACCATGGTTTTTTTAATTATCTGCAACTGTAAAAAAAGGATTTCGACTCTAATTTTATTAAAAAATGCGAAAATGCATTCCGTCTAGTGAGACATTATGCATATTAACGATAAGTCTTTTCATTGTAGGATAGGAAGAACTGCATTTTTTCTCTTTTACGATAGCTATTCTGCACGTGTGATCACGCCCGACCGTCAGTCATTTTACATTATTCCTATCCCAGCTGTTCAGTAACATATTTAATGCTATCGTATTCAACTAACTTATTTAGAAAAAATTCGAGACATGGTAGCATTGAAAAGAACGTCTTCTATAACGCAAGCAACAAACAAAAGCTTTTTTCCTTAAGTTATAATCCCTGGATTTAAAAAGATGATAAAAAAAGAAAATTTATATCATAAAAAAGTAAACAAACAAACAAAAAAACAAAAAACAATAAAATAAAACGATTTTTAAACACGCTAGCAATAACTAGTGTTGGAATCTCAAGCCTGGAAAAAATTTAAAGTTTTTAGTACAGTCGGGAACATTACTTAAATTGCCATTCATCATAACTTTTGTTTATCCGAATTAGGATCAGTCTTTACTTATTTGGGTAATCAGCGCTGTACTATATTTCTTGTAGTTTTTTTTCGCTGTACTTCATTTTAAATAAATTTATTTAGTATTGTTAGTTCAATATAACCGATTTTTGTCAATTTAATTCAATAACGATCATATTTAAAAGATTTTGTTTTTTTTTCTTAATACATCATTATTGGATATAAAGGTAGCAGCTAAAAATATACACATTTTGTGAACTCTGACATTTTTTAACGGTTTGGATATAGCGAACCACCGTATATAGCGAACAAAAACCTTCGGTCCTTTGAAGTTCGTTATACTGTATTCCAGTTTCTATAACATAAATCTAATATGGATTTGAGTTCTCAAAAGAACTTTTGCGCAGAGTTTTTTTATTTGTTAATGCTTGTAAAAATAATCACATAAAATAATTATTTAAATTTAATGCAGATATAAATTAAAATAATGTATTACAATTTTTACTTTAACATTCTCATTGTTTTTGTATGTTATATATTTATAGGACTTTCACCAATTCGTAATGTAATAGTTAGAAATATAGAATTTGTTTTATCAATAAAATAATCCTACTATTTTAATGTGAACAAAATTATTCAACTCACATTTTATTTCAGTTGCTTGTAGCCACTAGTTAAGATAAAACTTTCATACCTTTATTTTAATGAAAATCCTCATTAATTTATTGACATTCATTAACAAATTTTATGTGTGCATTATACGAAGAGATTTATTTTATCATCTGTGAGTGACATACTATTTTATAAAAGGAAAAATATCAGTAAACATGAATAATGTATTAATCCTTTAAAGTCAGAGCGAGTTTAATAAACAGCATAATTATTTGTCAAAAGTTTTACCTTTAGAATTTAATGGAAAATTATTTTGAAACCTCGGTGGAAATTAAATAATTTCAGTTCATCATTTGAAAAATTAGAAATTTTATGAATTTATTCAGAAATTTCAGAGTAATCTAAAAATATACATATATACAAGATGATCTATAATAGCAAAATAGTGTTTAATAGATAAAATGTTTTATATCATGTTTAATTAGATTGGAAGCAGCACTAAATTAATCATTATTATAAGTCAAATATTTGGATGATACAAATATGTTTTACTTTCGACACAAGTCATAAAAATTTTGGGTGAGGTAAAAATACTTTTGTGTGGTAAATATAAATAAAACTTACTATTTATTTTTATTTACAGGGTATTTTAAGCCGGTAACCTATTGAAATGTTTGATATATTAACTACATTTACTTTTTTTCATAAATCATTCAGACGATGACCACAAATATTTTATGTAAATCTATTTAAAGTAAGTTTTTCAAATGGATTAAGGATTTTTAAAAAGAATATATTTATATTTTATAATTAATGTGAATAAAACTTAATTTTTATTATTATTTACAGAGTATTTTCAGCTGGTAAACAATTGAGATGCTTGACATATTAACTAAATGTACTTTTTATCACCATTCAGACGATCACCAGAAATATTTTATGTAACTCTATTTAATTTTATATAACTCTATATAACTCTATTAAAGTTTTTCAAATAGATTAAGGATTTTTAAAAATAATATATTTACATTTTATTAATAATTTGAAAAAAAGCACTTTTGTCCTTTTGCTTTGTCCTGATTTTGTGCTAGAACATCAAATGAAAAAAAATGTTTGTTTAAAATTTCCTTGATTCCCAAAAAATACACAAAGATACTCTAAGAATATGAAAACGAGAATCGCCATCTAACGCTGAAAGTTGAAAGTAAAAAGGAATCTTACATGGAGAGGGCTGGCCTTGATAATCACAGATTTTTATTATTTTAATACATGTTGTAGGGCAGACCTTCAGGTCCAATTGATTTTATACAAAGCTCCTTAATTTTTAAGAAACTGGGGAGCTCTAATATTATGACGAATTTAAATACAGTGGAACATCGTTTATACGACGCTGAAGATACTACCGAAAAACACCGTATAAACGAAAATGTCGTATAATCGATTTGCACTTCTAAAACTAGAATAAATTTTGTTTTCACTGAAGTTTAATGTTTAATGCGTAGATTTACATAAATTTGTAAATTAAACAAAGCAAAACAAACAAATAACCAACCAGTAAATGAATAAATAAAAATGGGGAAAAACTAGTAAGCAATTTAAATATAAGCATATTTATTTTTTACTTTTGATCGTATTACGTACGAATCAACGTATTACGTACGATCGTATTACGTACGACAGGGAATATTGTCTATGGTTGTTTGAGGTAATGATTCATGTTGGGCTGTAATTGATATGATTTCTGCAATGAGTCAAGGACTTGAAAAGTTTTTTCGCTGGTATTGTGGCCAATAAAAAAAGTTCTTAATGTTTCAATGCACCGCGTGGCCAACTAAAATTCGCTAATACTATAACAATTAGAAAGATAGTCTATTTGCAACTTAAAACAGGTCGGGAAAGCTGACCATCCTCGCAAAAGTAATAATCTCTACAATGTAATCTGTTACGCATAAGCTAATTTTCCCGACTAATCGAACACCAATTCGCATTGCTATCAAGTGGGATACATTTAAACATGCTCTTTGGTGTCATTCATAGCTACCAACTTCCGCCCGTTCTTAAAATACACAAGAAAAATAAACCTTGACAAAATCGAAAAATCGACGCATAAACGATTTTGTGCGTCGTATAAAAGATATATTTTTACATTAAAATGAATAGAAATGAATTTGGACCATTCTAAAACGTCGTATAAGCGATCATCGTATAAATGATGATTTAGTGTACTAACTTTTGAAGGAAAGAGCATAGTTGATTGTAACTCAGCTACCTTCAAGTACACCTTTCCTTGTCAAAGTAAGTATTTAAGTTGTTTTATTATATTAGACCCCTATCCCTTGTTTCTCAAGAATTAAGGATCGTTGTATAAATTCCATTGATCCTGACGCTAAAGGGTCTCTGCCCAAAAACATACATTAAAATAATCAAAATATGTAATCATCAAAATGGTCCTTTCCTTGTTAGTTAAAAAAATACATGCATTTACACATTAATTATCTGCAAGCATTTCTTCAGCAGTTATAATATTAAATTTTAAAGGCGCTCAATGCAGTTTTTAAGAGATCCTGCACTTGGTGGAAATTTACTTGAATTTAGTTCGTTATGTAAAATGTAATTAATTATACATTAAATTAATTATGTAAAAGTCATGTAAAAGTCAACTAAAATTTCTTAAATAGGGTTTTGAATCATGAAACATTACTCGAATTAATTTATAAAAGTTCCCATTTTAAATCATTTATGAATATCTTCAAGTAAATAAATGTGAGACCGCACAATGTGTATTGATTACACTGTGTGTGTATATACATATATGTTTATTACCTGCAGCCATCTATGGAAGTAATCGGTGATGGCTAACACTTCGACCAAGGGACGCATGCTGGGCTGGTTGGCCTGTGGACCGGTTCTTCAGGACCCTTCTCCTGCAGAGTCTTGGGCCGGACGCTCGCCGGCTAATGCAATGGCTCATCGCTACTCAAAATACCTTTCGGTCCAATCCGCATCTGGCGCGTCTTATACATGACTGGAACTTTCTTGCCCAGTGATTCAGATGTAGCGGTACTTCTCTCTAACTTTCACGCTACCGAAGCTACTAACTTACACCAGAGCCGTTTTCTTGTCCTCCTGGGTTTGGCTAGTGATTCCTTTACTCTGCTGGTAAGGGTCTTCATTACAAGGTGAAAATCGCCCTTGTGCTTAGGTACCCAACTGGAGCCCTGCGGTAACGGTAGTGTATGGCGGAATCTTGGACGCCTCGCACGACTCAACGGGAGGAGGGCGGGGGAACGAGCAGGGTACGCGGGATTTTGTGCGCACCAATCCTTTAGGGAGGCGCTGTCTATGCCGTCTAGGTGGGACTTTCTGCTTCCGCCCGGAGTCGCTAGCAAATTCTAACCCGGGATTCCGAACCCCCTATGGAACTCTGTTCCGGGGACTGGGGGAGTTTTGTGCACCAAAACTTCCATTTCTGGCTAGCCCCAACAAATGTCTTTCTATATTAATAGGAGTCGATTTTGGGGGCTTGTCGAAAAGCAACTCCCTGTCGGGGATCCTCGGCATATGGGTCGTGAGCCTCGGTATCTCTAGGCGTCGTTGTTCTGTGGCTCATTGTGGCTCTTGAGGGAGGGAACCAAGAGAATGGATCGCTCGGCTCATTGAGCAGGCGGGGTTTCTGTCGCTTCGCTCGGACACTACGTTTTTGGGTTCAGGACGTGTGGCGTGCATTAGGCAATTGTAGGCCGGCGGCGGTGTTACATGGGGAAATCCATCCCGTGCCGGTTGTACGCTTCTGGGCACTTCAGGGCCTCTATCGCTACAACGAAGACTTCGCGTTTGGCAAGAACACTGCAAATCCCCGCAACACAATACAAAACGCCAAACCAACACCAAAAAGGTCCGAGTTTTGCACGCGAAAAATGCGTTGATAATGTGTTTCATGGTGTGTCTAGGCATAGTAATACGCGTTTGCCGCAGGTGTTGTATAAAGCGTTCATGTTCCGTTTTTCGAAACACATTTTACACGCATCGCTTTTTAAACGCATTATCATCACAATTTTATGTACATATTAAAACGCAATGTTTAACATTTTTGGTTGCATTGGGAGCACATAACATGGTGCGTATGCGTCGGAAAGCACATTTTTGACAGGGATTTTAGGTTTACCTCTTTTGATTTAAATCATAATTTTTCGATAAAATATGTTGGCTTTTCCAGTCTTTTTTAATAGCAACTGATTTTGTTTAAAAGATTTAGTGGTTTATGTTATTTATTTATTTTTGGCGTAGTTCCACTTTTGAGGTTTTACTATTATTTTCATTATTTTTTTTTTTATCTCTAGCTGCTTCTGGATTTAGAACAAGGGCAACTGTACAAAATGAATTTATCATATAGTTTTATATTTATGCATTATATTATATTATTATACATTATATTATATTATTTGCATTTTTTTAAAAAACACTTTATTTTTTCGGTAGTTAACCCATTTTTTCAAATTGTTTCCCAGTTTTCCCTCCCCTTCTACCCCTATAGATTTTCACTTTGATACTACTTTTTTTTTTCCCGTCCCATTTTTTCCATTATCATGATCCAGACAATATGTCCTTACTTAAGGCTCCTATCCCTGCAGGCGAAGACATTTTAGGTCAAATGCTAAACCAATGGGGTGGTTATTTTCTGATATCTTGTTTGTAATTTTTTTTTTTTTTTTTTTGTGTGTGTGTGTGTGGGGGGGGGAGGTTAAAGTTGCTGTCTATTTCTATATTGCTTCTTATTTACTTTTCGATTTTGTTTGCAGATATTTTTTAGAATGACAATTTCATTTTCGGAACTGGTTTTGAAAAAAGAAACCTTATAAAAAATATCTGCAACCAAAATCGAAGAAGTAAAAAAGAAGTGATGTAAAGACGTGTGGACTTGGACTATCGAATTAAAAATAAATAAAAATGACAAAATGCAAACGAGATATCAGAAAATAACTTCCCCATAAGATTAGCATTAGCTGGCGAGTGTCTCTGCATGCAGACACATGAGCCTTCGGTAAGAACATGTTGTCTAGATAGTGATAAGGCAGAAAATGGGAAGGGAGAAAAGAAGTAGGAGAAATCAAAGAGAAAATCTATAAGCTTAGATGAAGAGAGATGACTGAAAAACAATTTGAAGAAATGGGTTAACTGCCGAAAAAATAAAGCCTCCTTAAAAAAAATATATAAATATACAACTAATGATAAATTCATTTTGTACAGTGGCTCTTGTTCTAAATCCAGAAGCAGCTAGAGATAATAATAATAAAACCCAAAACTAGAACTACACCTAATTAATAATTTTAAAAAATCCAAAGAATTAAATAACATAAATCACTTATGTCTTTTAACTAAAATCAATTATTAACAAAAAAGACTGGAAAAGCCAATACATTTTACCGGGAAATTACGATTTAAATCAAAAGAGGTAAAATTGAAATCCCTGTCAAAATATGCTTTCTGACGCATACGTATCTCCTTATGAGCTCCCAATGCAGCCAAAAATGTAAAACATTGCGTTTTAATATGTACATAAAATTGTTATGTGAATGTGTTAAAAGGGGGGGGGGGGACAATGCATTTCATCAAGAAATTATATGTTGAATCAAAAATCCACTAAATTTGAAATCTCCATTGCCAAAACATAATGCCAAAGTTCAATGTAACTTTATGATCTGCCTCCCAGGTAGGAACAGAAGCTAACAAAAGTCTTTGAGAAAATATGACAAACCATTTGTGTTAGACTTTGACAGCTTCATAGATTGTTTGGATTCATCCAACATGGATATTCTTAGTGAAACTGTATATTAAGCAGGAAGAAATTGATAGATTGAAGTCACTGTGAAACAATAACATAACCAAGGTATCCATACAATCAAGAGAACTTATAAAAACATGCCATCATCAGCAAATACTAAACTATATTATGTTGCACATACTGATCTCTAAAAGTCTTAGCAATGTCTAAGTTTCCCATTTGTGTACTTTTATAAGTTTTTTTCATTCATACTTTTAAAAAATGGTTCTAGTTGCAAAAGAAAAGAAAAAACTCTCTAATGGGAAAAATTCATATTTTCTAGAAACTAAATAAAATGCTCAATTTAACAGTTAAAATATTCACGTTTGAAAATAATTTAAGTAAGTAGTATAAAAAAGTAAGTAGTATTTTTGTTTACTGATCACTCACACTAGTTATATTAATCTACAAAATTAAATTATACAAGAATTAACATTGGAAACTTTTGATTACTCTTTAAATTTTGTTTTATACATTGTCCCAAAACCAGTCATGAAAGTGGGAAATGAGAAAAAAAGGTGGAAAATATTTTCCATCTATACAGTAGCGCCAAATGCTTATAATTTAAGTGGCTTTTTAACAGCTACTCATACAATACAATTAAATGTAATTGCACGTTGCTACATATATATTTTTTAACTTAGAAAGTATTAACAATGCTAAAGATATAAATCCAAATTTATCTGATCAACTTATTTGAAGAACAGTCATTAGTCATTAATTTTCCAAAATAAATATTATTCTGAATAGTTTAGCTATTAAATACCCTCTCCTACACCTCCTTTAAGAAAACAAATTTATGGCTAAATTGATTTTTGATTTAGAAATACATCTTGAAAAAAGTATCACAGAAATTACCCAAAAGTGTTGTATATATATATTCTATTCCAAAAAGAAACTTTCGTTCACATTGAATTTGTAAAAGTTTAAAAAAAAAATCATTCCTGAAAGACATTTTGAAAAACTTAATTTACACAACTTGCAGATACTAATATGATATAAGCTCACATTTCATTGTATGTCTCTTTTGCACAAAAATTCAATAAACTGTGAAGGTTTGAATAGGCAAAATATCTGATTAATAAATTCCTCCCCCCACCCCCAATTATCCTTCCAGAATTTTCTTTGCATTTTTACATCAATCCAGAGAATGTTCAAAATTGCTTTTAAAAATGTGGAATTCCTCCTTTAAGAGGAACTCTTTCATGCCTGCAAAACTAAGCTGCCCCCCCCCCCACCTTCCATATAACTGAACTGAATCTATCCACACTCAATAGCTAAAACACATGTAAGACACAAGAACAACACTTGTAAAAGACAAGGTTGGCATACAATTTACTTATTTTTTGCTATATTATGGAAAAACTCACCTTTTTCTCAAAAATGAATGTTTTTTAAAGCACTACTATCAAACTAATAAACAGATTTAAGTGTGCTAAATCATAACATATGCATATTTTAATAGTCTAATTTTCCAGTTCCTTGAAAACTTTTCATGTTGTTACTGTATGCTTTGAAATGTGGTTGTGGTGTGTGAGAATTATCACAATTTTGACCAAAAATATCTTTTGCAATTTTTTTTTTTTTTTTTTTTTTTATTTAAGAACAATCTTGTGTTACCCCCCCCCCCCCAAAAAAAAAATGCATTTTGACACCACAACAAAAACAATTAAATAACTTTAAGATTTTTTTGCTATTTCTTTTATAGTAAAAATATTTCAGCATATTTAATATTCACCAGATGTAATAGCTGTTCACTATAATGAGCAGACACGAAAGTGGAAAGTAAGATAAAATGTAATTTTCTTCCATCTATTTGCAGTGGCGCCAAATTCTTATAATTTAAATGTCATCTTAACAGCTACCTATACAATAAAATTAAATGTAACTGCACATATTACTGCTATTTAAGAGGAAAGAAAAAATAAAAATAAAACTTAGCAAGCATTAACAATGCTAAAATCCAAAGTATAAATCCAAATATAATCTGATCAACTTGTGAAGTAGAGTCATTAATTTCCCCCCAAAAAAATCTAAATGGTTTAGCTGTAGAAGAATTTAACACACCTTTAAAAAAATCTCCTTGCTAAATTGAGCTTTACTTCATAAATTCATCTTGAAAAAGGTATGACAAATTATCTAATATATCTGTGCATAAATAGTACAAAAAATTTTAAAAAGAAACTTTCTTTTATTTAGAACAATATCATTTACAGGACTTTCAGGTGCTTATAGGATAAGTTTGCATTTCATTTTAAATCTCTTTCGCAAATCATTTCAAGAACAAACTTGAAGGGTTTAACAATGTGTACTTTATCAAAATTTATTCTATTAATTAAATTATACATGGTCTAATGGTCGATGCCTTTATAACAGGGATAACACTTTTCTGGAAAAGAAATAATTTCAAATTTTATCCTTCCACATATGTATTTTTCCCCCAGACTTTCTAGAAAATATTTGCACATTTCCTGACTACTTTGAAGTTATTTGACTTTTCAGACTTCCATGTCATAGGAAACTTTGCAAAGGTTCCCAATTGAAATCCTACTTTGGACAGTTTTTAACTCAGTTAAAAAATTACAATTAATAAAATAACTAGCATTTTTTAATTCAACTTAATTGCATAAAATTTTATTGAAATAACAAAAGCATTGAACAATGATACAAATTTTCTGGATCATGTAAAACAAGAGATTGTGAAAACGTAGAAGTTTTAAATAAAAATTCACTACATCTTTTTTTAGCATTCAGGAAACAGAAATTTTGCAAATTTTTACACTTAGTTCTGGATATCTAAATTTATTACGAAAAAATGAGAAGTTTGAAAACATTTTTAAATATTTTAATAATTTACCAACAAAGGCATTTTTCGAAGCTTTTCCTATCTAAAGTCCTCCCCCCCCCCCTATATTTAGTTATCATTAACATGTTACTGAAGAAAGTCAATTACATATTACTTGCCTATATATGTTGTAAAATTCTGTATAGGGGATTAGATTTAGAATGAAAATGAAGCATAAAACATAACTTTTACTGTTCATACTCATAAAAACAAATAAAAACACTTATAGAATAATTTCCATCTAAGTTTTAATTATAGTAATAAAGAAAGAAAAATATTTCTTACATACAATACTAAATAATCATTCTTTTTCGTCCATGTTTTGTGAAAATATTAGTTTTCTAATAAAAAAGGGCAAAAAGAAAGCAATATAGTTTATGAGGAAAATTAAAGGTATTTGCCATTTCAATATTCATTTAGTTTTTATTATGTAGTGAAATCTGATCTCTTCAAGAATGGTCTTAACATTATAAATTTATTCAGCAGTCCACATTTAAATTTTACATAAACTTAATATCAAACTAGACATATGAGGTTTATAGAAAACTATATTACGATTATTAAGAAAAAAGTACCAATCATCTAAATTAAATGCAGATCAATGTCTTTAATTAAATGAAGCATTTTTATTAAGCAAAAAATTTTACAGAAGAAAATAATGGATGTAATAAAATACTTAAGACTAAATAAATAATAACCAAGATTTTTTTCAAAAGGTCGATTTTGTTGGATGCTCCATTATATTCTGCAAACAGCCATCTGGTATCTGAAATAAAAACCACAATTAAGGACATAAATTGAAAAACTCTTAATATGATGGAAAGCAAGCAAATACCTTTACCTTCTAAAAAAAAAAAAAAAAATTGTAAAATTTTCAATATTTGAATTCAATAAAAATAAATTCATTTGAATTAAAGAAACTTTACTATATTTAAATTTTTAATAAATATTTTCAGGAAATAAAATGGAAGCTTTGATATTGCTATTTTTTTATCCAGACATTTTTTTCTTATTTTTTCCTTACAAAATATTTTTATCTAGTTTTATGAAAATATGAATTATTAAAGCCATTAAATGATCTTACAATCATTTCATTACAAAACATGGAACATATATTCAGCAATTATTTTTTCAATGTCCTTAACTATATATCAGTGCAAACATACCAAAAAGAAAAATAAATAAATAAATACTGTTTTGGGCTCTAAAATTACTATAAAGTCAATAATGTTACATACGTAATGTACAACTCTAAAGGGCACCTGGAACATAAGATGGTTCAAATTTCTAAGTTTTCAATCATGAGCCTAAAGAATAGAGCTAAATGTTTACAGACCTAAATGATTATAGCACTGGAAGATTTTGAAATAATGTATTTAATTCACTCTGAGTAACATTTAGTTCGCCATTTTCTCGATTTTTTTTATGATTTGGTGGAACATTTTTCTGATTTTTTTTTTTTTTTTTTTTTTTTTTTTTTTTTAGATACAACAATTAGACAATTACAACAATTTTTTTTTTTTTTTTTTTTTTAGATACACAATTAAAACTTTTTAAAATTGTCCAATTAACTTGTTTGTTAAAAAAAATACCTAACATTATTTATGTTTTTAAAATTAAGATTTTCAGATTTTTTAGTAAAATATTTAAAATTTTTTTCTTTTAAGAAAATGAAAATTGTTTATCATTATTTTCAAAAACAGAAGATTCTCTTAAATCCACAACACTAAAACCTACACATAATTTATAGATGTAAACAATAAAACTTTCTGTTTACAAAAAAAAAAAAGGTCAAAATTTGACTTAATTTTTATATCAATTCTATATATATTTTAATCTGTAATTTTCGTTAATAATACTGAATTTATGCTTTTTCATGAAGAATGGATTTATTTCTAAAAAAATTCAAGATATTGCTGATATTACTGCGATAATCAATATTTTTGTCGAATGTAGTTATGCATTAATCAAGCTTTTTCTTTTGTTTTTTATTAAGTTTCAGTAAACCTGAAATAAAACTTTCTTATTTAATGATTTTGATGTGAATTAGTAATGAACCTTTACGAGACGAGATGCATTGAATAATTTAGGAAAAATGCATCTCAGCAAATACTTAACTATGCATTATTGATTATTTACTTGACTATTGCTTTTAATATTTTTAAAAAATATGTCTAAATTTATATTATTTTAGTTTGTTAATTTATTTAATTACTTTAATATTTTACTATACTGTAATTGTAAACATTAATTATAATCTCAATTGCATTATTAATTACATTTAAATTAAAAAAGGTAAACAATGCAATGCCCAGAAATCTGAAAATTTCTAAAATCTGCACAACCTCTGATACCAAGTTGTGTGGATTTTAGGGAGTGTACTGTAATATGAAACAGTATGTTATCTGTTATGTGACACCATAACAAAATTTAAGGTGTATTTTCAACAAGCTTTTTTTTAGAAAAGTGTACCAAACAAACATGTTAAAGAAATTTCATAGAGATATGTGGAAAGTTAACTAGTTTTTGAAAGCCAATTTATGCATGATTTTTTTTTCTTATATATGTGTGGTGGGGGTAAAATTGAGAATATTTTTACTTTTGAAAAAAAAAAAAAAAAATGCTACAATTATAAGAATTAATTGTTACAAATATAAGTAAAATTAAGATATTGAAACAGTACTTAGAACTTCTTTGTTATAAAAAGCCTTGGCCACATTAGAGAAAAAAAGTGGAATTTTGCATTAAAAAGCAAAATTTTCAAAGAGTTTCTGGCAGCCTGAATTTTGATTTTAAAATCCCACCAGATTGCAAAATTTTTATGAAATAATTATCATGCAGTAAAATACATAAGAAATTAGTACAGTATTTAACACATTTAATATTATCATTGAGACATAAATACATGTGTTATGCATAAATAAAACAAATAAGTACTTATATTAATCAGGTGTAGTGATAATTCACCAGAACTTGTTTCAATTCGCAACATTTGATTTGCAAACCTTAGCTGAATTCATAAAGAGGAGACAATACATTAAAAAATTAAAAAATAATATTAAAAAGTTTTGAGACCTTCAATGACATAAGCTCTATTTTTATGCACACAAAATTAGATTATGATGCATAAATATGAAATAAAATGCTTCTAGTTTATGCTACTTCTCATTTAAACATTCCTATTATTATCTAAGCTTAGTCATTAACAGACATAATTGCACTAGATTATGTTATTTGTATATATATATTTGTGATTGCATATTTTATGATTATTTTTTAGCTATTCATTTATTTATAATGAAAATTATTAATAGCTATTTGTATTGCCGTTAAATTGGCAGAAAAAAAACTTTTGCAAGTTTTTAAAAAAAAAATATGATTACAGGCATTAGGATAACATAATGCAATTAATTATGTAATACGAAAAAATGTAACAAACTAATACAAATAAATTACAATATAATAATGAACCTTTGTTTAATACAATATGGATTCCCAAATTTCCACCGCCTAAACACGCTGTAGTAGGAAAATTATGTCAACAGTGTTTTTTTTTTTTTTTTTTAATTAAGTGGAATTAATTTTCGGCAATTTTACTTTTTACCCTTTTTCTAACTAAATGCTCTGACAAATTCTAAATAAATTTTGCAGATCTAATAACTTCAGCCTATTACTAATGTTTCATACAGATTTAAATGCTTTTCACTTTTTGCAATCAGATTAAATCCACTTTTTTCACTCTAGTCTATACATATAATAAAACAGTAGGACCCGGTGTGTCTGTACATTGAAGATAATTGACAAAAATGGAGTCAGGGCGATAAAAGAAAACCAATGAAACACAAAAAATTTTTTTTGAATTTTTTGTCTGTCTGTCTGTCTGTCTGTTTGTTCGAGGTTATCTTCGTAACTACTGAATGGATTTTTATGCGGTTTTCACTAATGAAGAATGCACACTCCCGGGCAGTGTATAGGCTTTGTTTCATCAAAATCGGACAACAGACAAAAAAGTAACAAAAAGAAACAAAAGAAACTATTAGGTGCGCTGCTCACGTTTTTTAGTACATAACGATTTTTAGTACATATAAAATCCAATAGATGTCACTGTGCGATTTTAAAACGCGCTATCGTTATGTTTTCGCCAGTCTACTTAAGTATGAGAAAGTTTCAAGCTGGCTGTCGTTCCATGTGGTTTAGTCGGTAGAACGTCAGTGCGCCATACTGATGGCCCGGGTTCGATTCCCAGCATGGAATTTTTTTTCACTATGTTGGCATTAACGCCTATAAGCAATTAAAAGAATTTGAAATATTGTATTCAAGGCGAATTTTCTTTCTGGGAAAATTTCCTTGCATTAATATGTCAGTGTAATTTTTTTTTCGATTTAATTTTTTTTTTTCGAAACTTTGTTTTTCTTAAAAAATTACAGTAAATATTTGATATTTCCCAACGTTTTTTGAATGATCGACTTGCTTTTTTTTTTTAATGTATGTCTGAACCTTATCTAACTACTTCTTCAAGATTTCTTTAGATAAACCGACCAGCGTAGCGGGCGAAGGCCGCTAGTAATATATAAATCCCAATGCAATAGGAAAGGGTATTTCAGAAATAATGCAAAAGTTTGCCATTTAGACATTTTTTTTAACAACTTACTTTATTGCCTCTCCAGATGCTTTTTTTTTTCTCTCTCTCTCTAACATACAGTTGTATAAGTTTTCATAGCTTCTTTAATATGACATAATGACTAACTTTGGAGGAAAAAAAAAAACTATTTTTGCTTTTTAACATTTGCAAATTATTGTTTGAAATTTTAGAAACAAAAAAAAAAAAAAGTTTCTTTTTTCAGAGATAAATTTTGAATGCTGGAGAAAAAATATGCTGATCAGAAATCTTTTTTTATTGGTTGCCATTTCATTTTCATATTTTATTCTTTATAATATTTGATGCAAAACTGCACATTTAAAAAATGAGAAATCCTAAAGCCAAGGCCCCTTAACAAAATATACGTAAAATTTTTTTACAGATCTCATTACTACAAAGCCATTATTGCAGATAATTACATAAAAGCAAAGTTTTTGACATTTTTATATTCAACTTTATTAGGTCCTTTACATCAGCCCCTTATCATAAAACAACTTATGCTCTTGACAGTCATTTTTTAGTAATTTATTTAATAAAGAAGGTGTGTGTGTGTGGGGGGGGGGGAGACATCAACAGAGTTGTCAGAATTTAACTCTTTTCCATCCAGAAAAAGCAGTCAGTTTAAGTACAGGGATTAATCTTCAAAAACAAATATTTTTATAGGTGGTCTAGTGTGTTGAGATCCACGCACAACTCTGAGTAAAAAAAAAAAAAAAAAAACAGGAAAAAAAATCTGAATAAATCTACTGACATGATTTTTAGAATGACATCCCCCTCCCCTTTGAATTAGAGTTGTTTCTCAATGCAAACTACTGATTTTTTGTATGAGACTACTTGCTATACTATGAATTACTGTAAAAAAAGTACACTGCTGTTATTTTGAAAACTATAACAAACTACTTCTGATCTCTGCATTTATATATTTTTAACAAAGATTTATCTAAACAAACTATGAGATCCCCGACTATAGCGATTGCTGATAAATTTCTGACATTCAGATATTAATGAACTTTTAAAAGTTTATGAAGAAACAATACAACCCCCCCCCCCCCCATTTTTAAAAAGTCCAAATAATAGTTTCCAGTGTTGAAATTGAATATTGAAATTAGATTCAGTATGTTTCTGTGTCCACACATGGGAACCTCGAAAAATGTTCAAAATCCCAAGTAAACTGAGAAATAGTATCTTTGAAGAGATTAATGAAAAAGTCAGGCAAATTTGTGAAATTATTTTTTTTAAATATAGTTAGTATTAGTATAAACATAAAATATCATTGAAACTTGAAAAATGTATGACAAATAAATAGTAAACATTATAATGAATAAATTATAAAACTATTGGAAAAATTGCTTGTGCTTCAAAAAGAACCCCTGACGATAATATAAAAAATTATACTTATCTTTCATGATCTGTCTTTCATCAACAAGAGCTGTAACCAAATTAATTGAGAGCTTCACCAATGTTATTCCCAAAATTGCACTTCAACAACAGGATCTTTTTTCATAATTCTATTCTGTAGAAACAAAGTTTCATAAAAATTTTGTTTAGAAATAATTTAAAATGTGCAACTCAGCAATTACAAGATTAAAAAACAATTACAAGATTTTTAGCAGCAAGGTTTAAAATAGCCTTTAATATTAATAATGCTTTTCAAATTTAGAGTGCAAAATTTGTAATATAGCTATACTGACAAGGTTGGGTTTTAGTCTTCAAAAACCGGTTTTTGACATGAAATTTTTTTAACCATGTTTTAATCGGTTTAAACTGTCAAAAACTCAAATATATATAAACTCTGAATAAAAAACTCAGGAAAAATGCTGTTAATATAGCATTGCTTTTGTTTAATGATAGTGGAATGTATTTCCATCATATATTAAATTGTAATCAATTTTTTGTTTAATACCTTTTTTTTAGAAATATCAATAGATCAGTTAAAATTTTTAATACAGTAGACTCCCTCAATTCCCCGCAGCTTGGGACCAGAGGTTGTGCAGATTTTAGAATTTTGTGGTTCCTGGTCATTGCTTTGTTTACATTTTTTAAACAGTAATTTGAATGTAATTAATGATGCAATCTAAATTATAAATAATGCTTACAATATAGTAAAACATTAAAATAAGTAATAAACTAAAATAATAAAAATTTAGATAATTTTTAAAATGATTAAGATATTAAAAAAAGGTCTAATTAATCATGTATGATTAAGTGTTTATTATAAAGATGAAATATATTTTTCCTAAATTATTCAATGAAACTTGCCACATAGATAATTTACAATACTAATTCACATCAAAATAATAAAATAAGGAAGTTTTATTCCAGGTTTTGACAAACTTAACAACCGAAAAAGCTTGATTAATACAAAAATATATTCAGTAAGTAGATTATGATTATCATTGATATCTTGCAATATCTTGAATTTTTCCAGAAATAAATTTATTCTTCCTTCAAGAAAAAACATGAAGCCAGTAATAATAAAAAAATTACAAATTAAAATATGTTTGGAATTGATATAAAACTAAGAAAGTCCATTTTTGTCCCTATATCTGAACTGTAAGTTTCATTGTTTACATCCGTAAATTGGATTTTAGGAAGTCGACTGTACATATTTTCTCTACAGCATTGTTTTATTTATTTTTGCAAGTGGACACAGAAACACAGAAAAAAAATTAGAATTATTTTATTAAATACAGAATAATTCAATGTGTAAGAATAAATAAACTATAATATTTTAAACATTTTACCCCCCCCCCTCCCTTTTTTTTAGCGACTTTTTATGGATGAAAATATATTATTTATGCGGTATCTCTTGAAATTAAGAATTAATAATTCATCATACCAGTAGAAAAAAAAAATAGTTACTTCAAAACCTATTTCAAAAGTAAAATTATTTTAATCCAAAAAAAAAAAAATCTTGCAAACAAAATCAAAAAATAGTCTTTGTAATGATCAATATTATCTATTCAATGCAAAAGTTCTGCTGAAACCACAATTATTGAATGAGCGTTTTCATTTTACTTTTGAAAAATCATTTAAATATATGAAATTTCAAACAAAACATTTAAATAAAATCTCCTAAAAGATTAACATTAACGGGTGGGTGTTTTTTCATTAGTGAAGTAGCCCTTACAGATACTCTACACTCACTTAAAACACCTGTTACGTAATGATAAAGTTAATAGCCGATTGTTTTTGAATTTCCAATTTAATATTGAATATTTTTAAGCGATATTTTTCATAGGATAGTTGAGGTTGATAATTAATATGGCCATTTCATACTTTTTGGATTTTAGTTGCAGATTTTTTTTAAGTAAAGGTATACTTTCACTTTCGAAACCAGTTCTAAACATGAAAGTACCTTTATTTAAAAATCTGACACCGAAATTAAAAAATATGTGTATATAGAATAGCCATATTAGAGATTAACCTTAGCTATCTCATACAAAAAGTTTTAAAATGTTAAAATTTAAAAGAAAAATTAAAAAACAACTACCCATCACTTTAACATTACATAGCAAGTGTTATCAATATCAAGTGAGTGAAGTATCCCCTTAAGCAACCCCAATAATAAAAAAATAAAAGGAAATCAACAAAATTGGTTTTGTAACATTAGCAAAACTCTTTTGAAATATCTTTGAGTTTGCTTATTAGACGTCAACTATGATAGTTTGGTTTCTATAATCCAGCCTTAAAAAAACCAAAGTAATTTATTTACTTCTGTAAAATTTAGATAAATGATTACAAATAATTATGGATTTATTAATTGGTTACTGTTCATCACAAAAGCATGCACTGTTCGAATAATTTTTAAGAAAAATCAAGCAACATTCTATTTGCAATTTTTCATTAAAAATGTAAACAATAACCCAAATTTATAAAACAGGCAAAGAGGAAATTATACATATAAAAAGTAATTAAAGGTAAATTATTATTTATGAACTAAAAACAGTAAGAGATGTCCACTATTGGGAGGGTGTCCATTACTGGAACATTTAATTTATATAACATCCTACTCATTAAAAACTAGTCGTTGGGGGCCACCGTAATACTTACCCATCATGGATATGTAATGAAAATAAAACATGTGAAAACTATTTATACAATGCATTGCAATTCATAAACAAAATTTAAATATTGTTAATATACATAGTAATGCTTTATTAAAGAACTGCTGATGTACCAATTTCGACAAATTATATAAAATGCCAAACTACTCAAGTAGTACCGAACTGCGTAAAAGAAACATCCTTATAACTCCAAAAATAATAATTCTATTAACTAACAATTAACTGTGTCGGATTAAGCGTCTCATTTCCAATTAAAATATACCTCTGAATTGAAATTTGAATGAAATACAGGGTCATGAAAAATTGAAGAATGTGGAAAACAGGATTACAAATATCTCGGCAACTAATAATCCGATTGACTTCGTTCTATATGAAAAATGTGTGTTATTTTATTGCCTTTTACGTCCATTCCTTAAAACAAAAAAATTCGAAAATTTTTATATACCTTTCATCAGAACGAATTTTTCGAGAGTCCGAAAAAAATAGTTCCGGATAATCGAGGTTGCTGATATTAAATAGGGTTCGTCTCATTCTTACATACTAACTACATACAAAATTTCAAGTCTCTATCTCAATTTGTTCGGGAGATAGAGCGTTTACAGACAGACACACTGACAGACAGACAGACGGACGGCAAAAAAAAAATTTCTGAAAATATGTTTTTCGGAATCTCCACTGTCTAAAACGTGTAAATTCGTCAAAAAATTTTTTTTCGATTTTCAAAACGATTGCAAGACTTACCCTATACTACGTATGATGGGTAAGTAATAATAATAAAAGGGAAAAAATAATAATTTTCTAAATAAACATTTAAATGGATTGGTATGCAAATATTAGTAATCGCGTTAGACATTTATTTGCAATTTCTTTATAGAGAAAAACAACTACACGCTAGGATATAGAAAATTTTAATTATTTACGGCATAGCTTTAACATCCATTAATCTCTAAGCACACAGTAAAAGACTGAAAATTATCCCTACAGTTCGATTGTTTTAATCAATTTGGCAAGAGGTTTGCCCAGAACTAAATATTACACGAATTCAGCAGAAACATATACAATTGGGAGGGATTACGAAAAAGAATAAAATAACTTACCTTTAATAATCCTTGTACGTTTTATTGAATAATGGCGGACGAGATGGGTTCCATTTCACTTCCTGCCTCCATTACAATTCCTATTCATTCTTGGCGGGCATCTTCTCCCTGGAAGAACTGCGCATGTGCAAAGAAATGTGCTGATAAACAGTCAGGAGCGGTCATGCGCAATGTTTGTCCGATGATTGCACCGACAGTGTTGAATTCAGACATTTTTCTCCGGGAGGGATTTCTGTGGCTCCGAGGGGACACATTTTAGAGTTCTGGTTGGGGGGGGGGATTGCAGTTTTTGACCATTGAAAATACAAAATCTTAAATTTTCTGGGGGGGGGGAGGGGTATGCAGCTCCGTAGCTAAAAGTGAACAATAGAGGGGGGGGGAGGGGGGCTCATAATTTTTTTCTCTCTCTCTCTCTGACGCAGAAAGATAAAAGTGCATGTTCACATAGTAGGTACTATGTTTCTTATTAAACTGTTGTAATAACTTCATTTTATGCTAAGAAAAGTATATGGTGATGAAAATTTTGAGAGTATAACTGGTGCAAAATTAAGCATCATGTGTACAAGCAGGATGAGGGTGTGTTGAAACACTTATTTTAGATACAATTTACTAATTCTGCAAAACTGTGAGAAGGTCTCATAACTAAATTAGATTTTTGAACAGAATTCCATTTGAATTTTCGGAACAAAAATTCATTTAGTGACCTTGGAATTTTTTCGAGGGGGGCTGAGCCGCCCATAGCGGCCCCTTAGCTACGGCCCTGGGGATTTCCCGCTGAATTCAGCACTGCCGACAGAAGGCGCTGAACTTGGTTTTGAAGGGCATTCAATGGGCGTGGCTTTCGCCCCTATCATTAAAAGGCATGTGAATTGTTTTAGGGTTTCCCACAATGTTGAATTTAAGCACTTTTCTCAGGGAAGGAATTCCTGTGGATCCGGAATGGGGGGACACTGTAGAGTTTCCCGAGAGGATTGCCCTTTTTTACCATTGAAAACATAAAATCTCAAATATTCCGCGGGGATGTCCCCCCGGGCTTCCCCCTGAAATCAACACTATCAGGGGCGTGCGAAGAGAAAATGCGCCCGGGCAAAGTTTCAATTTGGCGCCTCTTCCACTAATTTTTTCTTGTAACAGGCCAAAAATAACGTTGGCAGTATAAATTTGGCGCCCCCTAAATTTTCGCGCCCGAGGCGACCGCCCCTTTCGCACGGCGCTAAACACTATTTTCCTCAATTGAATTGCTAGTAAACGCTGTATCTGTAACAACAAACGAAAACCATTTGTGAATGATTAACTGAAAAGTTTCAAAACTGCATATGTTTTTGCTTAAAAAAAAAAAAAAACTGATTTTTTTTTTTTTTTTTGCATAATCATGTGGCCAGGGATAAATAAATGAAATGGTTCCTGGAACCTGATTCTTCTAGATCCCGGTTATTCAATATGGCTCCCCCCTCCCCCCCCCAAACAAAAGACCAAAAAAAAAAAAAAGCTTTTAGAATTTCAGTTCTTTTCATTTTTTCTGAAAGTGACCCCCCCCCCCCCCCCGCCAGACCTTCCTGAATCCCTTCGGAAGAGAAATGTCTGAATTCAACTCTAAACGCGCCGTTTTCTACGATGCGTTTTCATGTGTTCTATTATACGTTATGTGTTTCATTTGCGGTTAATGCTTTGGGAAAGTACAGCGGGAACGCATTTTCTTACACAATCTGAAACACATGGGAATGGATTAAACATATTGGAAACACATCTTGACACCTGAGGCGTTTAGAAATGTGTTGCATAGTGAGTAGAATGTGTTTCGGGGATTTGCAGTGAAGAGATTGTTTCATATCACTTCGGTCAGCAACTCAAACGTAGAATATTTAATTAGTATTTATGATGGCAAACGGTGGAAAGACAAATAATAAATTCGTTAGGAAGTATCCCATTCAGTCCAGCAAACAGAACATTCTTATAAAAAATTATTTGTGATTCACATTTTAAGAAAACAATTACTTGAATACTTTGGTTTGAAATTAGTACCGGCGTTTTATGCCGCCATATCCAAACAGAAAGATGGCATTAAAAAATTATAACTACACATTAGTAAGGAATATTTTTCCACGAGATGATAAGATTTTGCTTAGTTCTAGAAAAAAAATCCGTAAAATTCTCTGCTCAAAGCCAGTGTAATATCGTTTTATTCTAGAAAAGCACAAGAACACCGATCTTAGAATAAACTTCAATAAGGCCAACAAAATTACGAACTGACTTTCTCCGAAGAAATCGTGCGAATACACGACCAATGAAGAGTGAGGGGGGGGGGGATTAAGAGTTCTCAAATGGTCTGATGGTGTGGTTTTTATGTAATACGGCAGCTGTGCGGGTTCACGAAGAGTACTAGAATATCGAATAATGTTTTTACTAAAAACAAAAGGTATAAAGAAACAAATGTCAAATATCTCAAAGGAAAGAATGAAATAAATTAATGGGTTTTAGGAAAAGTGTTGCTTTTCAAATAATAAAATCAAACTTCTAACAAGTAAAATACTAAGCAGAGCAATTGCTGCAACACTTCTGTGATTTAAAAAATATATATAACTTTAGACCGAGGACTTCAGGCGCCAGTTTTATGTTCCACTAATGAAAGGAAAATCAAGTTAAAAAAGATTTGCTTAAAAATTGATTTATTGATAATAGTATGTCAATGAAAATTTCTCTTTTTCTAATTCTGGTTTTTGCGGATTCAATGCTTAATAAATTCATTTTGGAATCTAAGATTTAATAACATAGTGAAAGAACTCTGAATATTTTTTTAGAATAATTTTGTTGCAAATGGGATATTAAAAACAATAATTTACAAAGCCTTCAAAACTTTTTTAAATTATAAATTTAAAATAGACATAAATCTTAAGAGAATAAAAATTTTTGTTTTATTCTGCAATAATTTGACAATTAAATTTTATAAAGTCTATGCATATTTTTTTACACTTTGCACATATCTCATACACACTAAACTATCTTATAATACAACACGATTTTGCTGTATAGTAGAGCTCAGATGCATCTCTAATGTTAAAGTACAAAGTTTGTCTCTTAATAACTTTACAAAAAATCATCGGATCATGACGAAATTCAAAAGGCAAAGTATCCTACTTTAGACCTCAATCTTTACCAAATTTCATCCAGATTAGTTATGGAGATCCAGAATCCCTGTTTTGTCACTTTTTATCATATAAGCATGATAAAAAGACAACAACCCAAATATAACCAGAACTAGGAAACATTCAGCGACTTGTAACAGCTTGTTAGAAAGGTTTTAATTTAGGTATGTGCCTTTTGAAGGTCCTGTTAAAAAATATCCATTATAAAGGAAATGGCTCCCATTTAAATTTTATATAGCACTATACCGTCCTTCATTTAACATTTTATAAATATCTCCTTTTAAATTCCTAATTTAATCATTCATTTTGAGTTGCCACTCTCTAAAAAACAGCACAATAATTAAAAAAGTCCTTCCGGCAATGCCGGGAGGAATAGGTAGCTTTCATATACTTATTTATGTATTATCTATTTTAAATTAAGTTATATTATTCAAACATACGAAGCTCAAATTAGTGAAACATGACCTTATAATATTGAATGCTAGTTTTTGTCAATACTGATTATTAATAAGAATTTTTAGAAATTAGTCATATTTTATTCAACCTGGTTTTACTTTCAGCGATGCAGAGAGTCACCAAATTCCACGATATCATGAAGTGTATGCCATTTTAAAGCAACATGATGGATAAAACAAACCAATAAGCTTGGTCGAAATCTTAATTCATGTGGACATGCACTCTCATATCGAAATCGATTAATATATACGAGTGCTATCGCTGGCAAATTGATTTTTTAAAAAATGTCACCCACATTAGAAATTCAAACTGTTATTATCTCAGGAGTTTTTTAGGATAAAGACAAAGCAAAAAATACCCCGAAATTCATTATTAAGATAAATACTTTCGAAATAACCTTTTTTCAATTTCTAATGTTTTATTTGTACATCATTATACATTAAAAAGATTTTTGACAAACTTAAATAGCCGTCATTTTGAAACAAGATGGCGGATGAAGTTGGCAGTGAACTCGGTCAAGAGATTGATATGTACTATGCACACACGGAGTTATATCCAAATCAGTTTATAAATATGCGTATTATAGCGTGACAAATTTCAGACCGTTTCAAAATGTCCACCACACTGGAAATTGAAAGTGCTATAACTCAGCCATTTTTCAAGATATAGATGAAACAAAAAATGCTCTGGAATCTTTGTATCAAGGTCAAATACACAAAAGAAAAATATTTTTCAATTTCTCACCTTTTTGTACCTAATTTTTAATTTTTAATTTAAAAAAATTAAATGGCCGCCATTTTGAAACAAGATGGCGGATGATGCTGGCTGACGAATATGGTCGAGACATTTGTATGTACTATGTACATACCAAGTTTCAATCAAATCGGTTCATAAATACATTAGTTACAGCATGACAAAAATTAGATCGTTCAAATGTCAGCCATAAGTAAAATTCAAAGTGCTATAACTCAATCATTTTTTGAGATATAGACAAAATAAAAAGTGTTCTGGAATCTTTGTTTTAAGTTCTAACACATAAAAGAAAAATATTTTTCAACTTTTAATTTTTTCACATTGAATTTTAAGTTTTTTAAAAACATTTAAATGGCCGCCATTTTGAAACAAGATGGCGGATGATTCTATATAACGAAGTCGGTTGAGACATTTGTAAGTACTATGTGCATACCAAGTTTCATTTATATCGGTTTCTAAATACGTTAGTTATAGCATGACAAAAATAAGATCGTTTCAAAATGTCAGCCAAAAGAAAAATTCAAAGTGCTATAACTCAATCATTTCTTAAGATATAAACAAAATAAAAAGTGTTCTGGAATCGTTGTTTTAAGTTCTAACACATAAAAGAAAAATATTTTTCAACTTTTAATTTTTTCGCATTTAATTTTAAATTTTAATTTTTTCAAAAAATTATAAATGGCCGCCCTTTTGAAATAAGATGGCGGATGATGCTGGTTAACGAACTCGGTCGAGACATTTGTTACTATGTATATACCAAATTTCATTCAAATCGGTTCATAAATACGATAGTTACCGCATGACAAAAATCAGATATATATATATATACATGTCACCATTTGAACGGAGGGTGGTTTTGGGGTCTAAGGGTCATGATCGGTGAAAATATACCAAAATTTTCTGGAAGTGCTTTCCTCCGGACGGCTGCAATAGGTAGCTTTTTACTTTTTGTAATGAAAGCTATCTAAAAGAAATGATAACGCGTGTTCTTTTTTAACAAGTCAATAAAAATTCAGTTTTTTATATGCTTATAAGCGGAACACTTTATTTGTAATATTGAAAAAAATTCTGTATATGAGATATTTTAATAATAAAGACATAAATTCAGCTGCCACGAAAACAATACAACAAAAAATTGTCTAATAATCCAGATATCGTTCTAGTTAATAATAACTTGAATTTTTTAAATAGCATTTAAAAAAAGTTTTAGAAGACATTTATGTCAGAGATTTATCACTGCAAATTGCTAAAATGCCAAGCTTATCTGAACGTGCATATGTATTTTATATTAATGACTAGCAATCAATCATTTGAAACCGGCGTTTGAAGAAGTCATTTAGTTTTATAGTTAAGTTTTAGAAACGATTGAGTGGAGATTATTTTTTTTTTAATTTCCAGAAAGTACTTGAAAAGTATTTGAAATTATATAATGTTCTTTTTACTTCGTAAAAAAACAACATTAAAAAATTTATGGAGATAACATATAAAAAAATTTTATTTATTTAATGTGATTGTTACTTACTCATCATACGTAGTATAGGGTAAGTATTGCAATAGTTAAAAAAAAAGTTTGTCGGATTTACACGTTTTAGATATTGGAGGTCCGAAAAACGGATACTTAGAAAAAAATTTTTGCCGTCCGTCCGTCTGTGTGTCTGTCTGCCTGTAACCACTCTATCTCCCGAACAAATTGAGATAGAGACTTGAAAATTTGTATGTGCCTAGTACATAAAAATAGAACGAAGCTTATTTAATATCAATATCCTCGATTATCCGGAACTATTTTTTCCGGACTCTCGAATAATTCGTTTTGGTGAAAGGTATTTAAATTTTATTGAAATGTTTTATTTTAAGGAGTGGACGTAAAAGGAAATTAATTTGGCATAAAGAACAAAGTCGATCGGATTATTAGTTGCCGAGATATGTGTTACCCTGTTTTTCACATTCTTCGATTTTTCATGACCCTGTATTGCATTCAAACTTCAATTCAAAGGTATATTTTTATTGGAAATAAGACGCTTAATTTTACTCAGTAAATTGTTAGTTAATATGATTATTATTTTTGGAGTTATAAGGATGTTTGTTTTACGCAATCTGGCCCTACTTGAGTAGTTTGGTGTTTTATATAATTTGTCGAAATTGGCTCATCAGAAATTCATTGATAGAGCATTACTATGTGTATTAAAACTATTTAAATATACGTTTAAATTTAGTTTTGGAATTGCGATGCATTTTATAAATAATTTACAAGCGTTTTATTTTCATATTATATATTATGCAGATCCATGAAGGGTAAGTATTACGATGGTCCCCCAACGACTAGTTTCAATTTGTAGTGGTGAAATGGGAGAAAGGCTATGTGAAGTTTGAAAGCTATTTATCACCAATATTTTCTAAATTGAAAAGTTGATAAAATAATTTTTTGGAATACTGTAGGAAAAAAATACTTTAACATTAAAATATTGTTAGAAAGTACTGAGATACTGTTCGTGTAGTATTTAAATTTAAATGCCTTGATAAAAATACTACGATACTGTTGTTATAGTACTTAAAAAATCAATTTATCAATGCTTACAATTTGAAAAATACTGAGTTAACTGTTTTCTAACTTCTCCCAAATATCCTTTCTCCGATTTTACTGAAATGCAATAAATCAAGCACTATAAGAAGAAATTTATTTGTACATACATTTAACATATTGAGTGTCACGTCAGCCACTGGTGACCGACACTGAACTTTCCATTTTGGCCGCATCAGTCACCGGTGACTGACCATCTAAAACTTTGATATATAACTAAAATATTTACTCTGTTTTATATAATTACTGAAAATTTTATTTTAAATGTACATAATATTATATTTTACACCGCCAGTCACCGATGCTCGAAGCGGCCTAAACGGAAAGTTCAGTGTCGGTCACCGTGGCACTTAACTTGTTAATTAAATTTTAATATATACCATTTTGCAAAAGAGAGCGAGAAGAACATCAGGGTCCGTACGCCTACTGGGATTTTGCGAACCAGAAACTTCTTGGCACCAATATTTTCTCTCAGACGATATCTCCTTAAACGAAGGCAAAGTTTTGTCCATTTAATTTAGATTTCTTTTTTACTATAAAAAATACTGGTAAATCTGAAAAAATCCCTGACCCGTACGAATTCTGCAGAATTTTACAAGTACAATAGGAAATTAGTTGGCGCAGTAGAATATAAGTCGATAAAAAAGAATGTGTTATTGCCAAAACACTTTTACTTTTTGCAAGCTAGTTTTGGTAGCTATGGTGTATTGCAATTGGTAAGTGCGAAATATCATTGCTCAGAAAAAAATTGCTGAATTATAATTTATATTATTAAATTGTAAATATATTTGATAATTTTTTTTGAGCAATCATATTTTGCACTGGTGATGGTGCACTACGACTACCGAAACTAGTTAGAAAAAAGTAAAAATAGTTAGGCCATTATAACATTGTTTTTATCAACTTATAGGGGATTGTATGGCTTCAAATGACTTTATATTCGAATAAAATATAATTTTACTGATTGAAAGAATTTTACTAATTATTAGTTAAGAGTGATTAAAGTACTGACAAAATGATTAATTTTAATACAATTATTTTCATTGGTAAATTAATTACTTGAATTTTAAATGCATGTCTAGGCCTTTACTTGAATCATGAACCTTTAGATTAAGCAAAAATCATTGGATATATTACGTGCAATCAACCATAACTTATAATGCATTAACTTAATTCAATAATAAAACACTATTCGATTTCAAATAATTTGAGTGGCAATACATGTCATATTTCATGTTTTTATACATAAAATTGACTTCCATTTCGTTCAAGATCAGCCTTGCCTATATATATATATATTTCGTAACTGAGTATAACTTAGGCTTAGATGTTTACACTACATGGCCATTGAGGACCGTCCACTTGCGATTTTAGACATTTTGTTAAATATCTAGAAAAATGCATAAGGAATTATCCCGAAACTCTTAGTGCATAAATATAATAGTACAAGTTATACATTTCCGTGAATATATGTTCCCCAAAACTCAATAGGGGACCATCAACAAATTAAAAAAGAATGAATATCTTTTGGATAACCCTGACAAAACTAATGTACCAAAAGCTCTCAAACTGTAGATTATGATTGAATGCCTTATTGTAATACACTGTATTCATTTTTATGCAAATAGCATGCATACTCGAAGAGTAATTAAAGTTTTTATAAAAATGGTCCCAAATTTTTCCAAGTTTTTTCCTTATAATTTGCAGAGCTCTTAATACAAAATAATATTTTTTTCAGAAAATAAGACAAACAACATTGCAGACAGTACCCTGTAATCAGAATTAAAAAATAATAAAAATTGTATGAAAAATGAGTAGGTTTACTAAATACTTTTTTACTGCGCATGCGTCAAAGATATCAAAATTTCATTTGCATATTATGTTAGCTAAATGTATAGAGCAACTTTTGTGGAAGTCTCAAAATCATCGCTTGAAAGTTCTGAAAGTAATCGTCTATAGAATAAGCACAAAATCCGTTATTCCCAAAATAAAGCAAATGAATGAGGGAGTTTATCCAAATATAGTAGTACGCCCCATAATGTGTATTCTACATTGGTACTAATCAATGAATATATGGATACAACCCTTTTGTTTTTGCTTCATTTTGGAAATAACGAATTTTCAACTTATTCTGTTGACGATTATTTTCAGAACTTTCAAGCTATGATTTTGTGACTTTTACAAAAGTTGCTCTACACATTTAGCTAACATAATATGTAAATGAAATTTTGATATTGTTGACGCATGCGCAGTGAAAAAATATTTAGTAAACCTACTCATTTTTCATAAAATTATTACTTTTTTTTTTAATTCTGATTGCAGAGCATTATGTGCTCTGCAAAATATGTTTGTCATATTTTCAGAAAAGAATATTATTTTATATTAAGAACTCTGCAAATTATAAGCAAAAATCTTGGAAAAATTTGGGACTGTTTTTATAAAAATCTTAATTTTTCTACGAATATACTTGCTATGGACATAAAAATGTGCACAGTTTACTACAATCAGCCACTTAATCATAATTTACAGTTTGAGCGCTTTTGCTACATTAGTTTTGACAGGGTTATCCAAAAGATATTAATCGTATTTTAATTTGTTGACGGTCCTCTATAAAGTTTCGAGGAAAAACTTTACGGAAATATATGACCTGTACTATTATGTTTATACACTTAGAGTTTCAGGATAATTCCTCATGTATTTTTCTAGATGTTTAACACAATGTCTAATATCGCAAGTGGACTGTCACCAATGGCCATGTCGTGTATATCTCAATAATTTTTTTTGTTTGAAAAAATAATAAATATTCAAATTATATTGAAGTTAATTGTTAAAAGCCTTATTTTTTTTAAGACTGCAATATTTCTCTGCATATTTTGTTTTTATTCTGTTTTTATTCTTTTATTTATTTTCCTTAATATCTTACTTCAATTATCATAATTATATTATTACTATAGATTATATTATTATTATTAACTTCTTTCATACAAGAAAGGTACATGTTTACTTCGATTTCTAATTGCTGAATATTTTTAGGAAAGGTATAATTTCGTGGTGTTTTATCTATTAAAAATATTCTTAAGTGTTTCAAAAGAGATTTTGAAACGTTTTCAAATACAATAATCTCTTAACATTGTCGATTTTGATTATTCGCGTAATAAAAAAGCGGAATAATTCAACATTCGCGAAGACTGAACTTGATTATTCACGAATTTTGTTTAAAAAGAATAATTTTTTACAAAATAAACTTGCTTTGTTTTACCAATCTATGAACTACTTGACACTGGACACTTATATACTATATAGTCTACTGTATAGAGCTCATCAGTGTGTCGTCACAAACAACTCAACCCCGCATTCCCATTTGGTAACTGGGTCAATACAAATCGAAAGAGTTTTGAGTGTGTTAGAGATGCACTATGTACCATCAAAAAGGCTTTCAATATAAAATCAGATATCATTCAAAGGCTGAATTCATTGAACTGGGTGAAGTTTTAAAAGCGATCCGCAAGTGTTTGAGCCGAATTGTAACTTGTTTAAATCAGTTTCAGGGTTGAAGTTTTAGCTTCACGATAAAAAACACATCTTATCTCTATCTTTTCTGAACTCTGTGGTTTGTTTTGACCCAATTTCTGGAGTTCTGACGTCACCACTAATGGACTCTATTGCTGAATGACCTAAGCTGCAAAATCTTTAAACCCTTGGGGACGAGCGACACGTATATGTGCCGCAAAAAAAGCTTAAGAATCCTTGCTTATCCTCACCAGTAAAATTATACAATATTTTTTTTATTTAATCGAAACATTTTCTCGATTTATAAAACCAAAAATTTATGAGTTTAAAAACCGAAAACAAAACATTGAAAATTTCGTAAAATGCGTGTTTCCCTTGTGTTGAGGAAAAAAATAGATGAGTAACTTCCCTTTTTTTAATACAGATTTTTTTTTCAATTTTTTAAAATTTCAAATTTTTATTGCAGTGTGAAATTTTTTCAGCAAAACTTGCCGGGGAAATTTTATAACATTAACAACAACTGGTTGAAAATGCAATAAAATGTGATTCTTCATAGGTGAGGCGTCTTAAATTTAAAATAAAAACTGAAGCTGCAATTTTTTCCTTAGATGCACATTCATAAATATAAGATTTAGTCTGACAAAGAATCGCACATCACTAGATTTTTTTTCACCACATACTAGCAAATAAATTTTCTGTAAATTGCTATAATATACAAAGCTTTCTATAAAATCTATAATTATTCAATTTTTTTTTTAAGTATGTACTTTTAATGTATAATGTTTAATAAATATATTTTTTAAATTTTAGTTATTCTTTTCCATTTAAAAAAGTATAAAAAAGATAGAACCCAAACCCCTTATATTCCTTATATAAGACAGACTCAATAGTCGCGATTTTGGCATTCGCGTATGTTTTTTGGATCCTAAGCCTTGCGGATGTTAAGGAATTACTGTACTATATTAAATTTTCATAAATAGATGTCTTGTTATTTTCAAAAAACTTGTTTTTCTTGTTGAGTCAATTTTTCTAGTAACTTTTTTCAAAGATAGGATAAATTATACAAAGCTTCATATTTATGTGCTACACTTGGATCATTGATGAAAATGAGCTGATTGGTTAGTTGATTATGGGTGCTACTGTAATTCTTCGCATAATTTAGCTAAAATATACCGGAATCCTCGCTTAAAGTGCAATCCAAACTAATCCAACCCATTATGAACATCCATGCCTAGATGGAATTCGAATTTTCAACCTCTGATATAGAAGCCAGTACTCTAGCAACTAGACAAGCAGCTGGGACAATTAAAGTGAAAATTGGCGTAAACATATATCATGTATTTTAAATTTGTGAAAAATAGAAATTGCGGAATTCCGTAGCAAGTGCAATACAAAAATTTCAATGTGAGGTCAATTATGAATCTGGCAGATGGAGTGGGGGGCGGGGAGCGAGAAGAAGAGGGTGATAGGATTACTTGGTATCCAAACATAGGTATTACATGTCTTCTGAGTGTGCGATTTAAGTACCCCCCGATTTTCTATTTACTTCAGTTTCCGTTTTCATGTTGAAATCGTGCGAGATGAAAGTAATAACATAATATTTAGTTTTTCTGAGATTCATCAAACTATTTTTTTTTCAATTTTTACGGACAAATCTTGCAATAGCAAAATAATTGTTGCAGTAAAAAATTTTTGTGTTTTTTATTAATTGTTGTGAATTCCTATAACGAAAAGTTTTATTTTTCCTGTTATTTCAATAAGAGCTGGTTTTATTAGAGCCATATTAAAGTGGTATTCAAATTTTTGAACCCACCCAATTGGGACAATTTCGCCCATTTGCAATTTCTGCCGACATGTTGACCATCTCAATAAATTTAGCGAGTTTAATATCCGTGCATAATTGGGATTTTTATCGTGCGGACAAAATTTTATACATTCTCTCTCTCTCTCTCTATATTAGAGTGTTTCGAATTTTTTTTACAATAAAAGAGGGGTGATAGTACACATCAAGACAAACAATATTAAATAGGAGACCAAGGGTCCCAAACGTTTTCCAAAGGAGATAGCCGCCATTAAAGTTTGGGGTCCAAAATTTCAAATAAATATAAAAACAAGCTGAAAATTGCACGTGAACGTAGCAAATGAGGTGCGTTCGTACGATAACGAAGTTTTAAAAATATTCAGATCTCGCTGATATAGTAGAGCGTACTCCGGATACAGTATAGTAGTCGAAATCTTTACGTTTCTGTAAATATGCAGGAAGTAATTTTTATTACACCTCAGCAACGTATATCTTATTCATAAAATGTGAAATAGTTGAATAGTTAAAACACGTACCAAACCATGTTTCCCCGGATAGCATTATATAGTGGAATACTTTTGTGTGGCCCTGTAACTTATTAATAAAAATTCTTTGCATCACAGATTGTACAGAATGCATATTTTAGTATATATTTCATAGATTCATGCCAATTCTATTATGTTCGAATGAGTGTAACATCTTTAAAAAGCATTTGAAACTTTTTCCCCATTGACCGTAATGTAATGGAATCCTTTTGATTGTCCCTGTATTTGATCTATGCATCCGATTTTCATAACATTTGAAATGACTCAACAAAATTACGCAATAATTATATGTTTTAAATTTCAAACGATTAAAATGCATTTAAAACTTTTTTCCCTTTTGACAGTAATGTAACGGAATCCTTTTTAATGTCCCTGTAATTGATCTATGCATCCGATTTCCATAAAATTTGAAATGACTCGACAAAATTATGTTATAATTATGTATTTTAAATTTCAAACGATTCGGTTGGGTAGTTTTTGCGTTGTTATATGCGGAAAGACGGACAGACGGACAGACAGACGGACAGACGGACGGACAGACGGACAGACGGACGGACTGAGCGACAACAATAGGTGCTACGTATTTACATAATTACGAACGCACCTAAAAAGGAAAAATCGGTCGATTGATTTGCAGTTTTCACTAAAATTACTTTTTATGTCGGCATTTTCTTAAAATTAAATTATAAAGATAAATTTCAAAAATGCCAGTAAAGGGCGCTTTAGACTTTGGAGTAACGAACAACTATTTTTTGCCGTTATTTTTTACATCAAATTAAATGTTTTCGGAAGCTTAGACTTAAACTTAAGTTTTGAGCTCAAAATCGGAATAGTAGGGAGTTGTTAAGTAGCACAAACTGAACTGTGTTTAAGGGGGGGGGGGGGTGTGTTCAAATTTAAAATAATTATAGAAAATCGAAAATTTTGTCGATTCGTTTGCGGTTTGAAATAAAACTATTCTTGAAGTCAGTATCTTCTTGAAAATAAATTTTAAAGATAAATTTTAAAAAATTCCATTAGAGGGCGCCTTAAACTTCAGAGTAACCAACAATTAATTTTAACCATTATTTTTTTGTTCTAATTAAATGCTTGCAAAAACTTATTAAATGTTTTCGGAAGCTTAGATTTAAACTTAAATTATGAGCTCAAAATCTGAATAATTAGGAGTAGTTAAGTAGCGCAAATTGAAGTGTCTTCAGGAGTTGAAATTTAACATTCCCACGTCCTCGAACACAACTTAATTTTTCGCTACTTAAACACTCACAACGATTCAGAATTTGAGCCTAAAATTTAAGTTTATGCATTTGAAAGTATTTAATGAGATTAAAAAAAATAACAGTTAAAAATAGTTGTACGCTACTCCAAAGTCTAAGGCGCCCTCTATCGGCATTTTGTGAAATTTATCTTTAAAATTTATTTTTAAGAAAATGTTCATTTAAAAATTAGTTTTACTTTAAACTGCAAACGAGTCGACCAATTTTTCCGTTTTTTATAATCATTTGAAATTTGAACCCTCTGAACACAGTTCAATTTTTCTACTTAACTACTCCCAACTATTCAGATTTTGAGCTCAAAATTGAAGTTTATGTCTAAGCTTACGAAAGCATCTAATAAGATGCAAAAAATAGTTGTTCGTTACTCCAAAATCTAAAGCGCTCTCTATTGGCATTTTTTGAAAATTATCTTTATAATTTATTTTTAAGAAAATACCGACATAAAGAATAGTTTTAGTGAAAACCGCAAATAATTGAACCAATTTTTCCGTTTTTTATAATGATTTGAAATTTGATCCCTCTGAACACAGTTCAGTTTGAGCTACTTAACCACTCCCATTTTCAGATTTTGAGCTCAAAATTTAAGTTTGAGTCTAAGCTTACGAAAACATTTAATGAGATGCAGAAAATACCGGCAAAAAATAGTTGTTCGTTACTCCAAAGTCTAAAGCGCCCTCTATTGGCATTTTTTGAAATAGATCTTTATAATTTAATTTCAAGAAAATGCCGACATAAAGAATAATTTTAGCGAAAACCGCAAATCAATCTCCCGATTTTTCCGTTTTTTTTAATGTTTATTTGAAATTTTGGTCCCTAAACTTTAATAGCGGCTATCTCCTTTGGAAAACGTTTGGGACCCTTTATCTCCTATATAATATTTTTGTCTTGATGTGTACTATCACCCCTCTTTTATTGTAAAAAATTTTGGAAACACCCTGTATATATATATATATATATGTGTGTGTGGTTTTGGGTTCTTGAGGTCATATAATGAAAATTTATGAAGAAATGTTTTAAAAATCGAATCATGTAACGATTACAGCAAGTAGTATATCTACCTAAAACGATTTTTAACATTTTCTTTCATCAAATGAAATTGAAACTCATAGATGTAAAAGAAGGTAACTCAATAAACAGTGAAACAAAGTAAAAATGTATGTATTCTGTTACGCACCTGAAAATGCTTTTTCAAGAGTTCATAGCTTCCAAAAAACAGATTTTTCTTTCTCAGAGAACTGTGTAACATGCTGTAAATATGCTGTTTAATACACTTCAAATACACCTATTCTGCGTCAATTTTCAATAAAGTTTATTTTTTAATTGAAAACATCTGAAAGGATCACAAATTCTTCTTTTCACTAAAATATGTTTTTAGTAAGCGATAATGTAACATTGTACTGAAAGAAAATAATCATTACTGAGAAAAATAAAATACTGCCTTTATAAAGAATCTCACAAGTTAAACCAATAAAAACTTAATTAATATTTTTTACCTATAGAAGAGAAAAGTTTTTAATACGATTAATATATATCCAACCCAAAGGTTTTATTACTTATAAAAAAAAGGACATGCATTTAAAATACTTCTAAATTCATCACTCAAATGTGTACCTTTATATTCATTAATTTAACATTAACTTTCTCAAATTTTTCTTTATACATACATGTACCAAACATTATTTTGTTAAAGAAATTCGGTAATTCGGAACAAGCTTTATCGAAGAAAAAATAAGCTTTGTCTTAATGGACTTTTCTTTTATCTTTTTCCAGTAAGTCTTAGTGATAGTATTTTTAGAAGTAATTAAAAAACAAGGAAACTTAATGAATAAATGGAAAGCAATGTAACGGAAAGATTATTGTAATTACATTAAGCAAACCATTTAACCATAATTGTTTTTTCACTTAAAGGATAATTATATTATCAGAAAAATAAGCAATATCAGGGTTTGAACACGCAAAGGACAAAATTTTATCTTTAATAAAAGTCAGATATTCAGCGTTACAAAGCTTGTGCAGGGGAAAGTGGGAGCTAGTGGGACATAGGGCTAATAAAAAAAATTGATTTTTTTTTTTTTTTTTTTTTTTTTTTTTTTTTTTTTTTTTTTTTTTTTTTTTTACACTACAAATATTTTTATGAAGAGTTATGTACCACTGCATGGCAATAGGTCTGGCACACATTTTCAGCATGGGAGGTCAGCCATGAAACTTGATTGCTAGTTAGGAAAAATCATGTTATATTTCGAAAAAAAATCAAATTAAATTTTAATATTTGTGAAGGATTCTATTTTGTAAACAATTCAGAATAGTTATATCTCATTTAAATACTGTTATAGATACTACAAATATTAATGAATGAGAATATATTGCTGAAAACGTAATGAAATAAAATTGTAAATAATTATTTATCAAGCATAAATTTGCCCATAGTGGAGTCAAACGGGACATTTCTTGTGAGGGCTAATGGGGCAACAGAATGATAACCTACGTCATTCAATATTTCTGTAAAACAACATTGTAATGGTTTATTTACTCCTCGCTTTGCGTATTATTTAGTTAGAGTCAATTAAGTTAAATTTGAAGATGGGGTTAGAAATAGAGCATATATTCTGATTTTCTGAATTGAACAGATTTCCATATCGCAGATCGACGAATTAAAAAAATCCTGCAAGAAGTGATTTTATTTTCAGTGGTAAATTATGTAGGCAACTCCTACTTACATTTATCCTATCATTTTGAAATAACCTTTAACAATAAGTCAACAATTTGTACTAGCCTCCCAAAAGTGAAGGAGTTTCTAAGAAGAGAGGCAAACAAATTTCTTCATGCCAAAAAGAACACTAAATAGGCAAAATTAGTCAAAAAAGATAGAATTTTCATCAAACAGTAAAGATACTCTTCATCTAAAATGCTGCTGCTTAGATAATTAATAAAACCTAATTCCAGAAGAAAACCAAAGTTTAGCGATTTGTGTTATGTGAGCAATGGTGAAGCAAGTAATTTAGATTTCTTGCTTTACTATTAGGTTCATCAGGTACAAAACTGTGAATCTGGATTTTCTAAATTTAAAGAAAAACTCGTCAGAGACCATACTTTCGTTGAATTTTCTCGTACGTAAGATTTCATCCCTGAGAAGAGAGGCAAACAAATCTCTCCTTGTTAAAAATAACACAAAGGAAGTAAAATTAGTAAAAAAAGATACAATTTTCATCAAGCTATGAAGATAGTCTTCATATTAAAAGCTGATGCTTAGAAAATTAGTCAAACCTAATTCTAGAAGAAAACCAAAGTTAGGACATTGTGTTTTTCTTTTATTATTATTATTATTTAACAGAATCAATATTTTAAGCTTTATTATTTATTACTAGTATTAGGTATTTTATATATACGATAAACTGCAATAAATATTTTTTTGGTTGTTTACGTACATTTTTTAGAATCTTTAATTTATTATTAATTAAATAGTAAAAAAATGTGTTTATTCTTTTCTTCTTTCATTTAAATCATTAATAGTTTAATAGTAAATATCTTTAATAATTCAATTACACACTCATAAGCTATTCTGTGTACATATTTCCTCATATCACCCCTCTACATCCTGTTCTCTAATTATAGAGAAATGAGATATTGAAATATACAAATACTTAATTTTTCTTATTATTTTTAAAATACAAGTTATATCTTTTAAATTTGTTTTTATAAATTACTTTCCATTATAAATATCTGGTAAACAGTAGTGATTTTGTAATTAGGTATGATATAAAAATATTTGTCTTCAAAAAACTGTCCCCACCACTTTTTTTTAAAATAATAATAATAATTATTTATTGCACTTTTTTAACAGTCTTCTTATCTTATGAAGAAAATTTTTGTGAGGTAATTTTATTAATGGCCTATTTTTTTATAATAAGATGGTAATATACAGAGTGAGTCATAAATATCGAAACAATAGGCTATCTCCTAAAATATTGCTCCTAGACCTTTACTTCCAATTGGAAAGTTTTATAAAAAAAGGTGAATTTTTTTTATAAGATAAGTTGCAACTGTATGGGGGGGGTCTATTTTAAAAATTAAGAAAATTAAATTTTTATACGGCCCCCGGAGGAAAAATCTTCCAATTAGAAAATTTTTCCTTATCCATTTCTGAACTGAGCAAAAAAAAAAAAAAAAAAAAAAAAAAATCATTTTGATATTTTTAAAACTCAGAGAGTTATGGCAGTTTTAATAAATCATGAGATTTCAAGGTATCAGACACAAATTGAAATGCGTGTGATTGAAGAAACAATGTTGTTGTAATATGTCAAGGAAACATTTGTTTTATTTATTTATTTATAGAGTAAGAGTTTTGAATTTCTTATGATGGTTAACCATATAAGTTTTAAGCATTATAACATCAGACTTCTTAATACAAATTTTTGTTTTTCAAAAAATTTAGTGTAAATTAAAATTGTTATAACTAAAAATATTATATTTCGCGTTGATTTTTTTTCTTTTGATTAAATAAAAATGTCTAATTTTCAATTTTGATTCAGCATTTTAAATACAGTAAAGCCTCTAAATAACGGACACCTTGGGAGCGCAGAAATTGTCCGCTATTCGGAGGTGTCCGCTATTGAGAAAACCTCAGAGATTCAAAAACCGCTAAGAAATGTTTAATGTTTCATTAATTTACTTTTATATGTCCTAAAACCTCTATTATATAATTAATCAGAAATTAAAATTATTTTTTAAGCAATAAAATTGTGCATACTCTTATCCACTGTTTATCATATTATTGTGAAAAAAAAATCTGTTGCAAAAGTATATTTTTGCTTGCGATTACATGTAATTTGTTTTTCTGTGTGATGTTATTGGACATAGTAGAGTTCCGGGTGAGGAGGGAGGGGGGGGATAGCATTTTTTGAACTTTAAAAGCATAAAATCTCAAAATATTCTTAAATGACATTTCAATAGTCTGGGAGATTATTTCTTCCGGGCAACCCCCTGAATTTAGCACTGAATGTTGGGGGGGCGGGGGATTTTCCCAGCTCTTTATCTACATTTAACTGTGTTCACAAAATTTGCGGCACGTTGTCCTGATAAATTAAGAAGCTTTTTTACTTTTTCTCATTTTTTTTTTCCTGTTTAAAAAATTCTTTTTCATCCTTTATCGCCGAATAATGTGTCCGCTATTCGGAATGTCCGTTATTCAGAGGTTAAACATACAAAAATTTAAGTTTTGGGAGTGGGGATTAGAAAACTGTGCGTTAAATAGAGGTGTCCGCTATTCGGGAGTGTCCGTTATGGAGGTTTTACTGTAATATTTATTTAATTATTTTAAAATAAAAGTATTTAAAATAGCTATATAAAAGAGATGCAATTATTTGCATACAAATAATATTTTTAAAAGTAAGTTTTCTGAGGTGACAGCTTCTTTCGGCGCGTTGGGCATTTTTTTTTTTTTGGGGGGGGGAGAGATGTTAAAAAACTATTGAACTAACTGGACTGTTACCATAACCGACGGTTATTGACTTATGTCAGTTTAAAAATGAGAAATACTGAAATAAAAACATTTGAAGCAGAAAAGTGCATTTAGTTTTAAATAAAGATGGTCTCCTAATATTTAAATGCTTTTTAAAAATTTCTCGGTGATTAACTCCGTCCTGTATAGTTTCGATTTCAGATTTTGTTTAAGTTTTGCCACTGTCACCTTCTTTAATTACTGTTTAAATGCATCAGTTGATTTAAACCTCATTTTTTTTATCACGTCGATTTCAGTTTTTTTCGTTGTTTTGGCCCTGTCAACTTCATATTTTTCTTGTTAAAATTGCTATTGCACGATGCGTAAAAGGTGCCTCTAATTACGGGTGACACTAGGCTTATAATTCTGGAGATACAGCTTTTGCGGAAATCGCACAAAAGCCTGTATAGTAGGGCCACCTGTTAAGCGATTCACACCAAAAACTAATCAGTACCATTTTATATCAAGGACTACGTAAATATATATGTTTTTTTAATTCCGTGGATTAGTTCTTGAGATACAGCGTTCACAAAATTTATGTCATAGAGATACAGGAGCAGTGACTCACAGACAGACATTTTGTAAAAACATGTTTTTCGGTATCTCTGAGCCCCAAAACGTGTGAATCCGTCGAAAACCCGAATTCAAAATTTTCATGAATTCAATACTTTCTTCTTGTAAAGATAGAAGAAAATAAAAATAGGTTTAAAACCATCATAGATTTTGAAGCTGAATAGTAAAAAAGTACCTTTTTGAAAATATTTCGGTGTAATTTATTAAAATATATTTTCAATGATTCCGTTAAAAGAAGTATCATTATCGCTATTACTATTTCTACTAAACTTATTGCCTGCGGCAATAAGTTTTTAAGACACTTTTTATGAGAGTTTAATGAATATCACTTAAATTAATAACACTTTTAATAAGTGTTTAATAAGACGGTCCGGCCAATGGGTCGTGCCATTTACGAGGCTGGCACCAAGCTCGAGATATTGCAGACATCTAGCATATTTGAAAGAAGTTTAAAGCAAAAACCAATACGATTTTATTTTATACCTAAAAGTTAAAATATTGTCTTTGATCGACATTTAATAATGCGTAAATGTATGGCCGATCCCTAAATTGTATTTCAAATGAACTAATATCGCTGCGTTTAGAGGTATGCTTAAGTATTGTAAGCCACGAATTTTGGAAAATTTTGGATTTTAATATCTTTCGGGAATTTGAAGGTATCGAGATGATTTTTTTTTGTTCAATTCATGAATGGATAAGGAAAGTTTCTCTAATTGGATGTTTTATCCTCTGGGGGCCATATAAAAATTTAATTTTCGTAATTTTTTAAATAGACCCCCCCCCCCATGGAGTAGCAACTTATCTTTTAAAAAAAATCCACCTGTTTTTATGAAACTTTGCGATTGGAAGTATGGGTCTAGGGGCAATATTTAAGGAGATAGCCTATTGTTTCGATATTTATGACTCACCCTGTATATAATATGTGATATATGGGGGTATATGATAATATATGCGGTTTTTATAGCTTCGAACCGAAATGAAGAATGTATTTCACTGTGGCGTCGCTGGAATACTGTTTATTATTACGTGTGTAAAACTTCTAATGTTAATTATTAAATTAAATTTAAAAGCGTCAACTTATCATATTCCCAAATAATTTTAAATTAAATAATATTTGTACCCGTGCATATTAAAAGAGAAAAAACATTTTAAAAGAAATAAATATTAATGAGAAATTCATTCAGTAGTGAAAACTACATCATATGTTAAAAAGATACATTTAAAAGATTTTTATTTCGGAGAATTTTAATGTGACCCACATGGTTTGTACGAATTGGTATTATATATATATTTGAGAAAATATGATATTCTTATTAAATAATATAAGCAATATACAATGTATAATATACATAACAGTATATTAAAATAAATAAAAGAAATTATGAGTTTTATTTTAAGAAATACATTTGCTTTTATTTGCATGTAATAATGTTAATATATATCTACAGTGTAAAAAAAGTATTATTGCGCTTAATTTCGGTTTTTAAAATGCCTAAAAAAGTTGAAAGATGCTCTTTTTCTTTTGTCTCCATAATGTTGTTATAAAAGTGATAAAGATAAAGGCATTTTTAACCTAAGCATTATAAACAAGCTGATTTTCATATGTTAAATTGATCTTTTTTATCGATCCTGAAAACCGCCATCAGTTGTTACGACAGTGATGGATGAGGCCACTGTATTAAAGAAAAATCCATTCAAACAGAAAAAAGGGCAACCCAATTAAAGAAGATAGTCATTGCTATAATAACAATATCTTTCAATTTTTCGTAACCTGGTAATATTTATTATACATGACACATAACCGTGTTTTTTGTAGTCTGTGAACAGTGAACTGGAGAAAAAGTAAACAGTATACATTAAACAGTATATATTAAACAGTGAACTGTAGTATATATTAAACTGGAGTATATATTTTGCAGTATATATTAAACTAAGAGGCAGAGCCACCTAGTTTAATACATAACAGTAGTTGATCCGAATGTGCAACTGTCAAACGCGGTAGAAACGTATCGAAAGACGTTGCCCTTCTGTAAAAGGAAAAAGGCTGATACACATTTTACCCTACAGAACTGCAAATGGAAATTGCCCTAAAGCAGTTTCTCAGTAGAAAATGTCACTTAATCTTTGTGTATTTTTTCCTCGTGTAATACCAACCATCATCTTCGGTGCCCGCTAGCACCTTTACTTTTTTCTTTTCTTTTCTTTTCTTTTCTTTTTTTTTTTTAATTTACATCGTGCATTTTATGATGAAAGTTGTTTATTTGGATGTGTATTATCAACTTTTTAAAAGTTGAATATCTTTTATGAAATCGCTTGAATATAATTTTATAATTCGATCCCAACCTGACGATTACGGTTTTAAGTATTTTTGGGAAATAAATATCTTCAAATTAAAATAATAATAATAATTGCATTAAAATTGTCTTTTTTTTTCACTATTTAAAATGACGTTTAATTCGTGTTTCTATCTTAATTGGAATAAAAAAATATTATTTTTTTCATTTTGGTTTGTTTTCAAAATCTAGTTTTCAAGCAATAAATGTCATGGAAATGCCTTCTTTTAAACATGCGTTTTCATTTATGATGGGTTTTTTCACCATTTTCTCTATTTAAGCCGTTATAAGTAAATAAGCGTTATAGATAAATGGCTCAGACTCAGAATATGTCTTTTTAAAGTAATTTACTTTAATTTTGATTCAGCAAATTTGAAAAAATTTCCCTTTTGAAAATATTAGTTTTTGAAAAGTTATATAAATATTTTTAATTTTTATATAAATTAATATTTTTAAAAATACTGAATCAAGGTAAAAGCTTATACTTTTCTGTTTATTTAAACGAAAAAGATATGTAAATCTACAAATAATATTTTGAGTTATAACGATTTTAAATTACCCCTCTTTTTTAATAAATTTTAAATTTTACATTTAAAAAAATGTGAGAAAGTTTATCATGTGATTTTGTTTCTAAACGACATGATTAATCATCACAAAAGATTTCAAATTTTAACACAACAAATAAAAATTATTTTATATTGTGCCCCGTACCCCCTTAAAATGCACAAAAACTGAAAATGTGAAGACGATCTCGAAGTTATTTTTTTAAACAAAAAATAATCTTGTTTCATTAATGTATGGAGAAAATAACAAGCTATTCACGAGTGTCATATTCTTAAAAAATCTCTTTTGGAAGTTCACTGATCAGGATTTTAGACTCCAGGAAAAATGGAATGTTTTCTTGTCGTCTGCAAACTGTCTGATAGGAAAAAAAAAACATCTTTTCTCCTGGACATGCATGGGAGTGATCATGACGCAAATGAAATGAGAAATATTGAAGCTTGTAACATCGATGGAGGATTTTACTGAATACACTATATTGCCATTGATTTTTGGACACTTGCGATTTTAGACATTTTACTAAATATCTAGAAAAATACACGAGGAATTATCTCGAAACTCTTAGTGTATAAATATAATAGTATGCGCCATACATCGCCGTGAAGATTTTTCACCGAAACTCCATAGGGGACCGTCAACAAATTAAAAAAGAATGAATATCTTTTGAATAACCCTGTCAAAACTAATGTAGCAAAAGCGCTCAAACTGTAGATTGTGATTGAATGCCTTATTGTAATAAGCCTTGTTCATTTTTATGCAAATAGCATGCATACTCGCAGAGTAATTAAGGTTTTTATAAAAATGATCCCAAATTTTTCCAAGTTTTTTCCTTATAATTTTCAGACTTCTTAATATAAAATATTATTTTTTTCAGAAAATATGACAAACAACATTGCACACAGTACCCTGTAATCAGAATTAAAAAATAATGAAAACTGTTTAAAAAATGAGTTGGTTCACTAAATAATTTTTTACTGCGCATGCGTCAACGATATCAAAATTTCATTTGCATATTATGTTAGCTAAATGTATAGAGCAACTTTTGTGAAAGTCACGAAATCATAACTTGAAAATTCTGACAATAATCGTCAATTGAATAAGTCGAAAATCCGTTATTCTCAAAATGAAGCAAAAACAAGAGGGGTTGTATCCATATGTTCATTGATTAGTGTCAATATAGAATACACAATATGGGATGTACTACTGCATTTGGATAAAATCCCTCATTTTTTTGCTTCATTTTGGAAACAACGGATTTTGTCCTTTTTCTATAGACGATTACTTTCAGAATTTTCAAGCTATGATTTTGAGACTTTTACAAAAGTTGCTCTATACATTTAGCTAACATAATATGCATATGAAATTTTGATACCTTTGACGCATGCGCAATAAAAAATTATATAGTAAACCTACTCATTTTTCATACAATTTTTATTATTTTTTAATTCTGATTACAGGGTACTGTGTGCAATGTTGTTTGTCATATTTTCTGAAAAAAATATTATTTTATATTAAGAACTCTGGAAATTATAATGGAAAAACGTGGACAAATTTGGACCATTTTTATAAAAACCTTAATTACTCTGCGAGTGTGCATGCTATTTGCATAAAAATGAACAAGGCTTATTACAATAAGGCATTCAATCATAATCTAGAGTTTGAGCGCTTTTGCTACATTAGTTTTGACAGGGTTATTCAAAAGATATTCATTCTTTTTTAATTTGTTGACGGTCCCCTATGGCGTTTCGGTAAAAAACTTCACGGAGATGTATGACGTATACTATTATATTTATACACTAAGAGTTTCGAGATGATTCCTCATGTATTTTTCTAGATATTTATTAAAATGTCTAAAATCGCAAGTGTCCCATAATCAATGGCAATATAGTGTATATCGATTTATTATTAAAAAATGAAAAATCTGAGACTCAGGAGCATTGAGAGCTATCTTTGTCTACTCTGTTAAAAAAAACTCCGCAAAATTACAAGCAGAGGACAGCAGCAGAAATTCCAATCCTATTTGGTAAAAAAAAAAAAAAAAAAAAAAAAATCCATGTTTATTATTTCGTGCAGCCCGCAAAACAGGATATAATGTACTTTAAAACACAACAACACTTTAATTATTGTTCCATAGCATGTAGCTCATTAGATAATCATCACAGAATTGCTTTTTTGGCGGGTTAAAAATATGTTACGGTCGTGGTTAAGTGACATTATTTTTCGACACACGACTAAAATGAAGAATTACTCCCTAGTTGTAGAAAATGTATGGGGCCTTACCGTATTATATATATAAAATCCCTCCGTGTATAACGATTCCGGGGTCAACCCATCCACGAGGAAAAACACTTATTGTGACCAATGACAAATTCCATTGTGAAAAGTTATCTCCGATTTTAAAGGCTATCAATTTTTTGTCCAATGCAAACGTTCCAGAATCGTAATGGAGCGTTCTCATTTGTCAGATTTACAGTTTGAGTTGTAAATGAGGTCACTACATTTTACTGTGCTTTTAAATCTTTTCCCTATTTCAAACACAATATTGACACTTTTAAAAATTTGACTCATTTGCTGCAGCATCACTCCACCGCTTTTATAGAAAACGATTACTTTGCTGGAATATGGAGCATTCTCATTGGTCATAAAAGAGACATTCTATAAAAGCTGTGGAGTGACGCTGCAGTAAATGGGTCAAATATTTAGCAGTACACTGTTAAAAATTTGACCCTTTTTGCTGCATCATCACTCCCCAGCTTTTATGGAATACACTGTACACTGTTAAAAATCTGCTGCATTTTGCTGCAACGCACTTCCCTGTTTGTATAGAAAACGGTTACTTGGCCGGGAAATGGAGCTTTCTCATTGGTTGGAATAGAGATATTATATACAAGCGGTGGAGTGCGTTGCAGCAGATTTTTAACAGTGTAAGTAACACACACAAAGTAACTGTTTTCTATAAAAGCGTTGGAGTGATGCTGCAACAACTGTTAAAATTTTGACCCATTTGCTGCAGCATCACTCCACTGCTTTTATATAAAGCGGTTACTTTACTGTGATATGGAGTATTCTCATTGGTCATAAAAGAGATATTCTATAAAAGCTGTGAAGTGACACTGGGACAAATGGGTTAAATTTTTAACAGTGTAATACGGTAAAGTAGTCATTTTCTATAAAAGCTGTGTAATGACGATGCACACTGTTAAAAATTTGCTGCATTTTGCTGCAACGCACTCCACCGCTTGAATATAATATCTCTATTACAACGAATGAGAAAGCTCCATTTCACGGTCAATTAACCGTTTTCTATACAAGCAGGGGAGTGCGTTGCAGCAAAATGCAGCAGATTTTTAACAGTGCAGCAAAACAGTCAAATTTTTAACAGTGTTTAATTAAAACTTTTTATTTAAGAAAAGCGAATGTGCGTTTTAAATACAATATTGTTAGAATTTTTATATTCGCGTTGCTTTATTTATTTATTATTTATTTATTTATTTTTCACAGCCGTGATTGACTTTATTGTCACATAACGAATCACGATTGTTTACTCTTTATTGTTGACATTTGTTTTCGATCTTATAAAGTATTTTCTTTTAAGTATTAGCTAATGGTATAAAATAGTTAATTCACAAATGTTTTAAAATAGCATTATTAGTACATGTTTTGCATTATTAATGCATGTTAATTTGCATGTTTTTTGTGAAATAATTACTGTAATTTTGTGAGTGAAATTCATTTGCGGCATATTCTATGCCATTATTTTACCGATTTAATTAATAATTTGGCTACCCTCTCATATTCGTCTGGAAATGGCCAAAATGGGAAAAAAATTTATACATTTTGGATATTTTTATTATTTTCTCTCTGTATTTAAAAATATTTTGTGGCTGTAGTTTCACAATGTATTCTTTACAATTGATATTTTACCTTACTTTATTCTTTTAAAATTTATGCATTTACCATTTGTTCATTACAATCCCTCCTCATCCACCAGATAGTTTTGTTATAGTTTGAAATGCAGATTTCTATTGATATATATTTTTTTTAGATTTTTCCCTTATGTTCAATCTTTGCATTTTCCAAAATTGTTTAAGCCTAAAGTGGCTATGAATGACCAAAGTTGTTGTAATGTTTTATCATCCTTTTAAAAATGGAAAAACGTCATTTTGACGGGCTATCTTCTAGTTTTTTATAACAGTTAGGCTAGAACTGTAAGAATGTGTGGATTCTCCTTAATTTACTAAGTATCTAAGGGTTAAGGCCGCTTATTTAGTAGAAAAGACAGTTTTACATCAAATAAGCCTGTTGTCCGTGAAAATTGAAGGGCAAACGCTCTTAACTTAACAGTTTTTCTGAGAGTGTATGCTTATTAGTTATATCCGTCATCTATCCTACGTGTGAGAGAGTTTTCTAACCATTGCCAGTAGTCAGACAGGCATGTATATATACACACAAATTTCAATTTTTAATATATATGTTGTCGTTACTTACAACCACTGTCATATTTTAAAAAATTTAATTTAAGAAAGATTTTTTAATTTTTATTCATTTGATATTAAAATTCGCATTTTAAAATTATTTTAATTCCTTGTTTTTTAAGGCTTCCCCTGTAAGCTTCTTTTTCTTACCTAAACATTTTGTTTATTTTAAAATGATAGAGGTGGTTTTAATATCTGTACTTCCGGGAAAATAATCATCTGGAATGTTCCGCAACCTTCTACAGCGTTCTATTTCTGATAACATTTTCAATTTGTAGTCACGCACCTACCCAATCAGATTTAAATCAGTTTTATACGTAATTTAAAAGTTGTAGCACTTTACCTCCAAGTTTGGCATCGTACCTTAAAGTATCGATAAAAATTTAATATTAATAAGGCAGGTTTTTCTTTGTCATAACATTACAATTTTTGCAACGAAGATTTTCATATTTATTTTCTCTTTCTTGGCACTGCCAATTGGCGATTTTGTTTCTTACGGCATCCCCTGCTCTCTACCTGCGAACACACCTGTACAGAACTATTGGACTTTTTTTTTTACTGCCGGTGTGGGTGGATGGATGGAGGATCTTCTGCTTATATTTTTTGTTTTTGGGAAGCTGTATGCATTTGAGCGAGCCTCGTGTCATTTCTCATTCATGGGTTGTCCAGCTATATTAGGCAAAGTACCTGATATTTAAAATATTTTTCATCGAAACATGTCTCATAGTGCCGAGAAACGGTGAATGAATTTTGATGTTTCAAGCACAATTAACGATATTAGGATAGTCAAATGAGCTTTTATATCTATATTAGGCTTCTCCCTATTCTCCAAGAGAATGACAAGTGTGGTTGTTCTCTTGTGTCATATATATTATGAAAATAGGATGGAATAATTGTAAAAATTTTTTATGCATACTTATTGAAATATTTGATAACTAAAAAAGGGGCTTACATAAATATTTACACATTATATAAACTCTCTACAAAAAAATGAAACATTTAAAGGTGAATATTTTAAAGTGCTCTAATTTTCAATATATTATATAATTGCATCTTTATATTTTATTTGCTATTGTAAATCATTTTAGTAATAATAAATGCAATTTTTTTTCAATTTTACAAAAAATGTGCAGTTTTTTTTAAACAAAATGTTTTTATGAGGTTCTACAAAATCTAATGTGAATATATATTTATTTTTTACAAAAAATGGTTGTTTATTATGTTATTTACAAAATGTGATGAGTTTAGAAAAATAATTTTCTTACTTATAAGTAAATGTTTGATTTATTTTGTTTGTGCCACTTTGTTGTAAAGACATTTTGAGAACAATTATCACATTCTTAAAAATTGCTTATTACATTGACATTATTTTAAAAAAGTGACTTCAATGTAGACTTCAAAGATGACTTCAAAATACTGTAATTATTTTCTGAAATTGAGAATGTAATAAGTAAAAATAAATGCCATACGCAATAGGTTTAGTTAAACTTTTGATAAAAAGTAAGTATAACTGCTGATAAATTGAAAATTCCCTACCCTTTTTCTTCCTTGTGTAATATTGACTAACAACAACGTCTATCGCCTTAAATCTCTAATAATCACATATCCAATATAGCAGTTCATCAGGATTTTAATACTGAATTCATTTAAAAGCAAATAATTAAAATTTCACGCCATCTATATTAAAACGTTCAACTAGTGTCCTTTCAAAAAAAAAAAAATATATATATATATATATATATACATTGACGGGTACTACCAAGTAAGGTGTCTTGAGGAAATTAACTAGGTTATGGTTTTAAAATTTTTACAGCTTATTTTTACTTTTTCAAACAAATATATGTTTTGATACAGCAACGTATTGATTATGTATACAAAAAAAATATTATCCACGTGGTGTTATTATCCACATAGGTGGGTACCTATGTGTATAATAACACCATGCAATTGAAACTTTAAAGTAAGACGGAATAATGGCATGTAAATTGTTCAATTCTAAAAATATAAATGCCCTTTTGAAAAAATTCTCTTATTTACCATTAATTTCATATCATTATCACAATCCAGTAACAACCATTTGATATTTTATTTTTCATGCATGAAAAAAAAATAGCAGAACTTAGGACATACAATTTACCCTTTATCCTTTTTAGTTATCAACGATGGTTGCATAAAATGAAAGATCGGATGCAGTTCTAGCATTGAAAAGAATCAGCCGTGTAATAAAACCATTGGATGGAGTTGTTACCCCGATATACTTGTTGCGTAGTATGTTTAAAACAAAAAAACTATCTCGCAAACAAATTCAAAATATTCCACAAGATCTTGAAAGTACATGAAGATACTGCAAATTCATATAATAAACAAATTATTTCTTTACAAATATATGGTCCTCAGATCACAGAACATACTTTGCGAATTTTAGATCGGGAGTTAAATTTTATGTGCTTCTTCCCGTAGTAAGTTTACAAATGGAAAAAAAAATAACTTTTTGTGATTCAGATGAATCAAAGCGCATCTGCGCAGAGCCCGTAGATACTATCCCTCATATTCTTTCATAATTACATGTAATATTAGCACTTGGCGTTTCTACCACAGGACACCTTATATTTAAAAAAAATCTTGTCTGAATTGAATTTTTATTTCATTGAAATATTTTCCATCTAACTGAAATGTTTTACTATAATTGGAGTAAAACATTTTTACTGTAATTCAAATAAAATAATGTATGTTTTTTTTTAAATATATATATAATTAGAGCAAAATTTTAGTGGATTTGTCAATTTATTAAAATGTTTCATTATTATTGCGAATTTAGATGAAGCGTCATTTCCCTTCAAAATATTATTTTAGTTTTTTAATATTTCAATAAAAACATATCAAACTACATCATGTTTTTTTTAAACATGAAAAAAGAGTACTTTAACAAAATTCTTATTAATTTCTTATTTTAATGACGTTTTCAAAAATGTAAGGCATGACGCGATAGTAACATTTCGAACTTTTTATTGATAAATAACTTAAAGCTTGAAAGTCCCTCATGAAATTTTCATGGAATGTTATTTTAATAAACAGAGAATGCAATTACTTACTTAGTTACAAAGAAAATATTTCAAAACCGAAGGTAACGAGTTAATTGAAAATCCTTTATTCTTTACGAAATATAAAATAACATTTTCTAACAAATTAAACAAAAAATGCACATTTTTAAAAATATATGTCAATGAATATCTTTTAAACTATGCAATTTAAACATTTTTATTCGCGAGACGCAAATCTATGTTTATAAGTCAGTAATAACATATTATGCTTACGGAATCTGTCTATTCTTAAAAAAGGTAATTAAAACAGCTTCTGCTGTTATGAATTTTTTTTGCAACGAAGGCTTTTTCTTGGATAATTTAAAAAAGTTATTGCATAAAAAAATAATAAAAACTGGCAGTTTTAAAGAGAAACTATATTAAAATGTTGAAGCAGCTTAATTCTTACAATGGAAATCTCTTTTTTAAATCAAATAATTTTATGCACTAAGTAATGGTAAAATATGTAAAGTTAAAAACTAGTCTTTGGGGGGCCACCGTAATATTTACCCATCATGGATAGGCATATGAAAATAAAACATGTGAAAACTATTTTTCAATGCATTGCAGTTCCAAAGCAAAATTTAAATATTGTTAATATCATGGTTCGTACGGGTACCGTTATTCCTCATGTGATGTATCAGTATTATTTTACGAAAAAATAAATCTAGTTTAAACGTGCGAAATATCCCTTTATTTAATTATAGATCTTCTGTAAGAAAATACTGGTACCAAAAAATTTCCTTGTCATGAAATTTCAGGATCCGTACGAACCCTGAATATGCATAGTAATGCTATATTAATGAATTGCTGGTGTACCAATTTCGACAAATTATATAAAACGCCAAACCACTCAAGTAATACCGAACTGCGTAAAAGAAACATCCTTATAACTCCAAAAAAAAATAATATAAACTAACAGTTGCGTTGGATTAAGCGTTAAGGAAGATCCCAAAATTTTCGTGTAATCAATGGAAAATTGCATTATCGATCTTATCCGGTGCAACGGAAACATCATAGAGTACTAAACGATTTCTGTGATTTGTGAAACGTATATATTTAAACCTATTATATTATTACCCATTAAGAGCACACACTACACTGTTAAAACTAATGGTGACACATTGCGCCTTTTAGGGGTGAAAGGCTTGTCTCACTGGTGACACCCCTAAAGGAGGCAGAATGATACATTTAATAAGGGTAAAAAGATGGCACCCTTAATCCAGAGTGTCCAATAATAAAAAAATAAAAAATATACAAACCGACATTTGGCCGTCGAAGGATTCGAACTCACAACGCCTGATTACAAGCTTAACGTTCTAACCGCTCGGCCATCGAGCTCACCTTCATTCGCTCATAGCCATAGATTTTACTTGCCGTCACAGAAAACAGAAAGACACGTCACAGCGCATGCGCATGGTTCCAGTCACCCGATGAGGTGCCACATTGCTGCCAATACGAAGTCTATGGCACTTTATTTAGCACCAATCATCCAGTAAGAGACCTGTCGGCACTGCAACCACATATCCAAGCCCCTATGGCATCCTAGGGTTCCAAATGTCCCGGGTTCCAATGGACCCTTGGGCCTTTTCACCTCCGGGTCCCAAATGGCACCGGTGTATCACCTTCACTTTTAACAGTGTAGTCACGCGGTGAAAGCCGAGCGCTAATGTAAAGTCTATGGGGGCGTTCTTTTCTAATATCTCGCTGAAATTTTCATATTTTTACATGATTTTTTGCACAAGATAGCTGAGGACGATCCACAACCGGCTTAGTTTTTACTTTTTCGATTTTGGTTATATATTTTTTATATTACGATAGTTTCAGTTTCAGAACCGGTTTAAACCGGTTTCGAAAGTTAAAATAATTTTTTAAAAAAAATCTGAAACCAAAATTGAAAAAGTAAAAACTAGGCCGGTTGTGGATCGTCCTCAGCTAGCCTATGCAAAAAAATCATGTCAAAATATTAAAATTTGAGCGAGATATTAGAAAAGAACGTTTCCATAGACTTTACATGATCATCCGGGTCTTTTTGAGTATTTTTTCTGTGATTATTGTGGGCTCTTAAACACACGTATTTCAATCATTTTAGAACTATTTTAGCTATTATGTTGTGAACATCGACTTCGAACTGGATAATGTAAAATTATACGAATAAGATAATGTTTGATTAAATATAAAAATTTTTTAAATTCTTTATTAGATGTGTTTCGTTTGATTCAAGAATCCTTTACAGAAACCGATCAGCGTAGCGACTGGCGAAGGCTTCTATTTTTTCCGTACTTTTATTTTCTGTAGATTCAGAAATATAAATGGGGGTGCGCATATTTTTGCTCCACATTTTCCATGATATGTGTTAAAAATAATACTGAAAATTAAAAGAAATACGTTTTTTGAGTTCAGCGTTAACAAAAGCTTTCACACGATATGCAAAAAAAACACGCTTTTTCAAGTAACTTATTCCTTAACTTTTTTGCGTATTTTTAAAAATCTGTAAATATATGGATCAAAAGTCTTTTTACTTCCCCCAATGTGAACTTTTTACTTTACACAGTTTATGAGTAAAATAGCTGTAACAGACAGACATAGGAGTGATGTTATAACCCTCATAGCATGCATATTCACAGTGACGTCACAATGACGTCACTGTGAGTCACTTTGATCACATCACATCCGTGACCAAAATGCCACCACTCAGTGACGTAACATTGTGACTGAGACGTGACTTTTTTAAAAATCTTTAGAAAATTACAAAAATTCTTCAAAACATATTATTTACATTAAAAAACATGTTTCTGGCAATTTAAATAACATCACTTTTGCAACAGTTCCATCACACTGTTAATGTCAAAGTAGTCACAAATGACACATTTTTCACAAATTTGTCACATTGTGACCACTTTGTGAAGTGGTCACAAATGAGCTCTAACACCGCTATAACTACTTCACATTTCAGTCACTGTGACTTCACATCGACGATCGATGGTCACAAAGTCACAATCTGACTTCACAGCGACGTCACAGTGACGTCACCATGCCTTACGGGAATGGTCCGTTTTCACATTTCAAGTACGGAACGCTAAAAAAAAATTAATCATTTTACATATACATTCTGTTAATGTGTATTTTTGTAAAATATTTCTTAGTCAATGCCACATCTACGAATTTTGTGGTCGGAATTCAGGTTCATTGAGTATGATATCGAATAGAGAGTGTGCATTAAAAAAACTAGTCAGATGTGGCAATTCCAAAACTTTCTTCTATCTTAAATATGTTGATACTTTCTTAAAAATGCAGTAAAGCAGTGCAACCGATTAGGTAATTTAAACTCATATCAAGCCAATAACAAATTATGTAAACTTATAAGTGAATCTCTTGTTTGATGAAAATCCATGCATTAGTTTTTGAGATACAGCTATTACAAAATCTTAAAAAATCTGCATAACAGCGTCATATGTTGGGTAATGTACACAAATCAGGATCAATTTTTTATCTTATGCATGTTAACACATCGTGAAAAATGCAACATGACAGCCCAAACAATTAGGATGAGTTAAACCAAAACCTAGTGAGCAACAATTTACGTCAACTTATAATTGCAGTTTGATGAAAATCCATAAATTAGTTTTTAGGTGCGTTCGTAATTATATAATACGTAGCACCTATAGTGGTCGTTCAGTCCGTCCGTCTGTCCGTTCGTCTGTCCGTCCGTCCGTCTGTCCGTCCGTCCGTCTGTCCGCATATAACAACGCAAAAACTACCCAACCGAATCGTTTGAAATTTAAAATACATAATTATTACATAATTTTGTCGAGTCATTTCAAATTTTATGAAACTCGGATGCATAGATCAGTTGCAGGGGCAATCAAAAGTATTCCATTACATTACGGTCAATGGGGAAAAAAGTTTCAAATGCATTTTAATCGTTTGAAATTTAAAATACGCAATTATTACATAATTCTGTCGAGTTATTTCAAATATCTTGATAATCGTGTGCATAGATCAATTACAGGGGCAATCAAAAGTATTCAATTACATTATGGTCAATTAGGAAAAAGTTTCAAATATATTCTATACGTTTGAAATTTAGAATACCTAATTATTACATAATTTTGTCGAGTTATTTCAAATTTTATGAAAATCGGATGCATAGATCAATTACAGGGGCAATCAAAAGTATTCCATTACATTACGGTCAATGAGGAAAAAAGTTTCAAATGCATTTTAATCGTTTGAAATTTAAAATACGCAATTATTACATAATTCTGTCGAGTTATTTCAAATATTTTGATAATCGTGTGCATAGATCAATTACAGGGGCAATCAAAAGTATTCAATTACATTATGGTCAATGCGGAAAAAGTTTCAAATATATTCTATACGTTTGAAATTTAAAATACATAATTATCACATAATTTTGTCGAGTTATTTCACAATTTATGAAAATCGGATGCATAGATCAATTACAGGGACAATCAAAAGTATTCCGTTACATTACGGTCAATGGGAAAAAAAATTTCAAATGCATTTTAATCGTGTTACATTCATGGAACTTAATAAAATTTATATGCAACTATAAAGTACATATTATAATATACATCATACATAATTTGTGGTGCAAAGAACATTTGTTATTGATTTACAAGGCCACACAAAAGTATTCCATTACATAATGGTATAGGGAGAACATTTTTTGATGAGCGTTTTAATTGTAATTCACTATTTACAATTTTATGAGATTGATATATGAGAGTAATATTTTTAAAACTTCGTTATCGTACGAACGCACCTAATTTGCTACGCTTCACGTGCAATTTCCAACTTGTTGATAATGAACTACTGCAAAAAAAAGCACAACAGCGCCCCATTTTGGGTGATGTACACCAAAAACTAATCAGGATCAATTTTTTATCAGGTACTAATTGAATCTAAAATTCGATGAAAATCCATGCATTAGTTCTTGAGTTATAATTGCGAAATCATCAAAAATGCAAAATAGCAGTGCCATCTGTAAGGCTATTTACATCAAAAACTAAACAGCAATAATCTATATTAGGGACTTACTGAAAGAATTTTAGAAAATTTAGTGCATTAGTCCTTGAGATAGAGTTATTGCGATAATCACGAATAATTCACTAGTTTATAACAAGGTCTAACAGAGTCTAAAGTGTTGTGAAATTCAGTTCGTTAGTTTTTGAGTTAGAACTATTGCGTTAACCACGAATAATTCACATTAGTAACGCCACCTGTTGAGCGATTTGCACCAAAACGTAATCAGCACTATGATATATTGAGTACTAACTAAATCTTTAGTTTTATGAAAATCATCCATGCACTAATGACTAATATAACATAGTAGCGTCACCTATTGAACGATGTACGCCGAAAACTAATAAGATCTATTTCATATTAAGGTCTAGCAGAATCTAAAGTTTTGTGAAATTCCGTGCAATAGTTCTTGAGATAGAGTGCCCAGAAAATTTTTGTCACATACAGACAGACATTTTGTAAAAGTATGTTTTTCCGGTTCTCTGACCCTTGAAACATGTAAATCTGTAAAAAATTAGATTTCGAAAACTTTTACGAATCCAATACTTTTTTCTTGTAAAGATAGAAGAAAGTAAATATAAAGAAATCATGCATTAATGTGCATGTTAAGAAAAGCATTAAAGCAAAATAAATTGCACATTTGTTTTTATATCTAATTCAATTAAGCATTAAATGAGATCATATAGAAATGTAATTTGCTTTTTATCAAAACTTCTGTTCATAAATATTCAATAAGAGCTTCATATAAAGTCAGTTGAATAAATGGATTGAATTTATCATGAATAGTTTTAATATGTAAGACTTTTTTTATTATTTTTTTATTGTGCGTTATTTTTTGCATCTCATTAAATTGTTTCGTAGGCTTAGATTTAAACTTAAATTTTGAGCTCAGAATCTGAATAGTTGGGAGTGGTTAAGTAGCACAAACTGAACTGTGTTCAGAGGGTTTAAATTTCAAACGATTATAAAAAAACGGAAAAATTAGTCGATTCGTTTGCGGGTTTTGCTAAACTACTCTTTAAATCAGTGTTTTCTTGAAAATAAATTTAAAGATAAATTTCACAAAATGCCGATAGAGGGTGCCTTAGACATTGGAGCAGCGTACAACTATTTTTAACCGTTATTTTTTTAAATCTCTTTAAATACTTTCAAATGCTTAGATTTAATCTTTGAGATCAAATTCTGAATCGTTGCGAGTGTTTAAGTAGCGCAAAAGTGAACTGTGTTCGAGGGGGAGGGGGTTAAACTTCAACTCCTGAACACACTTCAGTTTGCGATTCTTAACCCCTCCCAACGATTCAGAATTTGAGATCAAAATTTAAGTTTAAATCTAAGATTTCGGGAACATTTAATAAGTTTTGGAAAGCGTTTATATAGATACAAAAAATAACGGTTAAAATTAGTTGTTGGTTACTCTGAAGTTTAAGGCGCCCTCTAACGGAATTTTTTGAAATTTACCTTTGAAATTTATTTTCAAGAAGATACTGACTTAAAGAATAGTTTTATTTTAAACCGCAAACGAATCGACTAATTTTTCCGTTTTTTATAATCGTTTGAAATTTAAACCTCTGAACACAGTTCAGTTTGTGCTACTTAACGACTCCCAACTATTCAGATTTTGAGCTGAAAATTTAAGTTTAAATCTAAGTTTACGAAAACATTTAATCAAATGAAAAAAAAAAAAAAAAAAAAACGTAAAACATAGTTGTGCGCCCGCTATCGGCATTTTTTAAAATTTATCTTTATAATTCATTTTCAATAAAATACCGACATAAAGAATAGTTTTAGTGAAAACCGCAAATCAATCGACCAATTTTTCCGTTTTTTATAATGATTTGAAATTTAAACCTTCTGAACACAGTTAAGTTTGTGCTGCTTAACCACTCCCAACTATTCAGATTTTGAGATCAAAATTTAAGTTTAAGTCTAAGCTTACGAAACCATTTAATGAGATGCAAAAAAATTACGGCAAAAAATAGTTTTTCCTTACTTCAAAGTCTAAAGCGCCCTCTATCGGCATTTTTCGTAATTTATCGTTATAATATATTTTCAAGAAAATATAAACATAAAGAATAGTGTTAGTGAAAACCACAAATCAATCGACTAATTTTTCCTTTTTTTATGTGTATTTGAAATTTTGGACCCCAAAATTTAATGGCGGCTATCTAGTTTGAAAACGTTTGGAAAATTAAGAAAAGTTTAAGTTTTTTGCATATAAGTACAGGGCCATTTCTAGTTTTTTAACAGTTTTTTTTAAATGGCAATTTTTCATGCATTAATTTTGATTCATAAACTTGGAAATTGTTTTCTATAAATATATGTCATTTACGTATAAGTTGGTAGAATAAATTTATTGCGTTAAAACTTTCTCTGTTTTTAACACTTTCCAACAAAGTTGAAAAGTTTTTATGCATTCGGTTTGTCTGGCCATCTGGCCGTTTGTCCGTGCTCTAACTCTCGTAAATATATTCGGATTGCCCTGAAATTTTTGGACATTATTGACGTTTACCCTAGAACAAATACTATTGAAAATTAGATTTCTACCATGATTAGTTTATTTACAGGGACAGTCAAAAGTTTTCCGTTACATTAGGGCCTATCATGAAAAATCGTTTCAAATGAATTTTAAATATGTTACACCCGGTCAAAAATATTCAAATTTATATGCAACTACGAAGTGCAGTAAAATATGAATTCTGTAAAATATGCAGTCTAAATAATTGGTGTTATTCATTTACAGGGTCACACAAAAGAATACTGATACAAAATAATAAAGAAGGAAACTGTTTGCGACATATTTTAATTATGGTAAAGAGTTTCATGCGTAATCAAATTGATATACGTCGCTGAGACTTAATATGAGTTATTTCAATCATAATACGAATCGCATATCATTTACAAGGACATACAAAAGATTTCAAATAGTATATTCTATCAGAAGTACTGTATATTATGGATGGTGACTATTCAATGGATGGAATGCATTTTTTAAAATTATGATATGCGCTTTTAAGTTTCACTAAATGTATGCAAATTGAGTGGTGTGTATAAATGCTAATAGTTACACAGTTAAGCTATACAAGGTTACACAAAAGAGATCAAGAGATCGGAAAGGTTACTAAATATGAACATAATTTACTTAGAGGTGGTTTTTAAATAAGTTATGCTTTTTCACGTTGAATTTCATTCTGTAACATAGTAAGCAATGTGTTTCTATGAAATGTTTGTAGAATATAGGTAAAATGATGTACAGGGCCACGCAAAGGACTGGATACAAGGTCTACTCTTGATGATAATTTTTAGAAATATGATTTAAGTAGTTTAAAGTGTTTTTTTTTTTGTTTGTTTGAACAAAATTTTAGCAAAATACTTTCGTGTAATAAAAATACTAGGTAAACTACAAGGCTGAACAAAAGTATTGAAGTATGTTTCCATCCATTAGTATAAATTGCTAAAAGAAAAATTTCAATCAGCTAGGCGTTTTCTTGCTAAACTAAATTTTCTCATTATATGGTACATACATCAACCGACAAATCAAATAAAGAGCTCTTCAAAAGTATTGGAATATATATTTGGTTATGGACAGTAACACTTTATTTCCCTGGATAAAGAAGTTTTGTTAAAGATTAGAGGAAATGTTTCATAATCTATGCTTAAGGTGAGATTTTTCTTACATGTTTTTTATGTTTAAAATGGCGTTTAAATCATGTTTCTTTTCTTATTTAGAAGAGGAAATATTAATTTTTTCGTTTAGGTTCGTTTTCAAAATCTATTTTTGAAACAATGGCTGTCATGGAAATTTCTTCTTGTGAAAATTCGTTTTTCTTCATGATGCTTTTTTTTCAAAATTTCTCTGATTGAAATTGTTATATTTCAAGAACCCTTAAAAATAAATGTTTCAAAATTGGAACATGCGTTTATTGATTTTTTAATTTGAAAACAAATTAAAAAAAATATTTTAGACAATAAGCTTCTTTTAAATAAAAGTTACACCATTTTTCTTCCGATTTTAAATTTAAATATTTTTTATTTTTTTAAGAATAATATTTTAAAAAATGCTGAATCAAAGTTAAAATTTAGATATTTCTGTTTATTTGAATGTAAAAAAATAAATAAAATTCTACTAATAATATTTTAAGTTAGACCGATTTTAAATTATCCCACTTTTTTACTAAATTTCAAAATTTAAATTAAACAAGTAAGAAAAATAATGCGTTAAGCATAGATTATGAAACACTTTCCAACACTTAATGAAATCTTTAACAAAACTTTGTTATTTAGGGAATAATAGTGTATAGCCAAATGTACCCAAATATGTATTCCAGTACTTTTGAACAGCCCTGTATTTCATATATCAGTTGATATAATGGGAAAATTTAGTATAGCAAGAAAATACCCAGTAGCTTGAAATTTCTTTTTCAGCAATTCATACTATTAGATGGAAACATACTTGAATACTTTTGTTCAGCCCTGTAGTTTATATTGTATCTTTATTACACGTCAGCATTAGGCTAAAATTTACTGTAAACTAAAACACTTTTAAAACAACTGAAATCACATTCTCATAAATCATCATTCATAAGCGTCCATGTACCGAATTCTTTGCGTGTCCCTGTATATCCTTTTATCTATATTCTGCAAACATTTCTCAGTAAACTGAGTGAAGCTCAGCGTAAAAATGCATAGCTTATTTAAGAACCATGTTTAAATAATTTACGCTCATATTCAGTAACGTTGGTGATCTCTTTTGGGTAGCCCTGTATATCAACTATAACATTTATACACACCATATAATGTGCATACATTTAGCGAAATATAAACGCGCATATCATAATTAAAATGCATCTCATCCCTCCATCAGCCATCATCGGACACATATATGATACTTCGGAAAGAATATACTATTTGAAATCTTTTGTATGGCCCTGTAATTGCTAGGTACTTCATATTATGCAAGAGAGTAGAGTATAATTTATATTAAGCTTCAGTGACATATATAAATTTTATTACAAATGAAAAAGCTTAATATATTTAAAATATGCTACACACAATTCCCCCTTTTAACATTATCTAATGGAATTCTTTTGTGTGGCCCTGTAAATGAATAATAGCTACATTTTCACCTTATATTTTATAGAATGCATATTTTAATATGTTTTACATGGTATAACATCTTTAAAATTCCTTTGAAACGATTTTCCCTATAGGCCGTAATGTAATGTTCAAATTTTGATTCGCCCTGTAGATAAACTAATCATGGTAGAAACTTCATTTTCGATAGGACTTGTGCTAGGGTAAACGTCAATAACGTCCTAAAATTTCATGGCAATCCGAGTATATTAACGATTTTTCCCCATGGACCGTAATGTAATGGAAAACTTTTGATTCGCCCTGTAGATAAACTAATCATGGTAGATACTTCATTTTCAATAGGGTTCGTGCTAGGGTAAACGTCAATAACATCCTAAAATTTCATGGCAATCCGAGTATATTAACGATTTTTCCCCATAGGCCGTAATGTAATGGGGAACTTTTGATTCTCTCTGTAGATAAACTAATCATGGTAGATACTTCATTTTCAATAGGGTTCGTGCTAGGGTAAATCTCAATAACTTATAAAAATTTCATAGCAATCCGAGTATATTTACGGGAGTTAGAGCGCGACCAGACGGACAGACGGCCAGACGGCCATATGGACAGACAAACCGAATGCATTAGCACTTTTCAACTTTGTTGGAAAGTGATAAAAAGAGAAATTTTAGCATGTGATTTTATTTACAAAAAATATGGTTAATCATCACAAAAAATCAAAATTTTAACTCAATAAATAAAAATTATTTTAAAATTTGTCCGAGACTCCCTTAAGTTGATCCCTAAATTATTTATGATTGAGATCAGATTCAAGAATGTCAACCACAAAAATATTCCATATTCAGGATGATTGATAAAATCGAATAAAATGTAAATCGCAATAGAAAAAGTTCTGTGTATTGGCAAAAGATTAATTACCATCGTTATATGAAATTTTATACGGTAATAAAAAATATACAAAATCTTGAAAACGGGGGTGCTTTAAAAAAATAAACATAGAGAAGTAATAATGATTTAAAGCTGTAAATGTTTAATGTATACACGAGCACATTCAAGAACAGGTTTCAGTGCCAGTACTACCTGATATAGCTTAGAACAGCTTATAAAGGTGAATGGCTACAGCGTCAAGGAGTTGTTATTTTTCAGTGCTGATAAGGATTTCAGATTTACCACTTACAAGGAAGGTCTCCATACGGGCATACTCAGAAAAATCTGAAAAAAATACAGAATGTTCTTCTCATATAGTTATATATGTTTATAAAAAAATTTCGGCGGAACCTCCTTATAACATCCGTAAAAAAATTATAAAAATTTCGTTTATTTGGCGATTTATCTCCGGTTGGCGAAAAAACGAAATTTTGAAAAATACGCTTTTACGCTTCGAATACTTTTTAAAGAAAAAACTTTCTACGTTCAATTTATTTAAATAAGTTTAGTTTAAGTAATTTTAGTTTTGCATTTTTACTTTACTTTAAGTGTAATTTTGTCATATACGTTTATATGTACTTATAACAAAATGAAATTAATATATTTTATCATTTAAAACACAATTTAAATTGATTAAAATTGTTCCAAATTGAAAAATACACTGTTAAAAATCTGCTGCATTTTGTTGCAACGCACTCCCTTGCTTGTATAGAAAAAGGTTACTTGGCCGTGAAATGGAGCTTTTTCATTGGTTGGAATAGAGATATTATATACAAGCGGTGGAGTGCGTTGCAACAAAATGCAGCAGATTTTTAACAGTGTATGACACGGTCAATTCACCGTGCTATGGAGCATTCTCATTGATTAGAAGAGAGATATTCTATAAAAGTACTGGAGTGACGTTGCAGTAAATGCTGCAGATTTTTAACAGTGAAGTCAATTAAAATCAATTTTCAGATTCGTTAAAATGGTCTGCTTTTGGCGAGGAAATGCACTGCTCGCCAAATCCCGCGTCGCTTTCAGCTTTTCACGCCAATTATTCCAAACTATTTTATTTTTTTTGCATATCTAATAATGTAAGTCCGCCGCTAATTTTCACTGATCCTTTATTACCTACATGAGTAGTTTAATTCGTATTTTTTTCAAAAAATTCTGAGTATGCCCCCAATGGAGACCTTCCTTGTTAGCCCACTTTTCTCTGGAGGGAACACTGGGAAAAGGGGAGGGGGTTACATGTTTTAACCATTACCAAATACAAAATCTCAAATTTTCTCGGATTGACCATTTTAATAAATTTGTACATGCCGCCCCAGACCATACGCTGAATTTATCAATAAGATTGACAGGACTGTGATTTTTTGTATCATCACAACCTGAAACCACAGGGTATTTCTGTTCCATTTCAGCTTTGAATTATGTGAGCATATTACGCATACTGCACTTCTGTTGAACTGTCTGCAACAAGGCCGTTATTGCCGACATTTAGATTATCTAGTCTTACTCATACAGAAAATTTCATTTCACAAAAAGTTTCAATTACCCTAATTTCCTGCGTATAATCCGCGGATCAAACAATCATTTTTCGACCCAGAAATTTTATTAAATAAAATATAACTTTTCAGATCGCCGTAAATATTTGCCTTCATTTACGAAATAAAATTTCTGGGTCGAAAAAGAATTGTTTGATCCGCGGATTATAGGCAGGAAATTAGGGTACTATTCTGCATCAGAATAAAAACATTTTGGTATTTAAAATGCATTTTTGTAAAACTTACGAAATTTCAGTTTCTTTACAACCTTTCAATTTTATAACTTACATTTAGAAATATTTTTCTCCATACTTCTGAGGAGTAAAACAGAAAAAAAAAATACGACAAAAACAATGGAGTTACTGTAAATATGAGATTTACGAAACTTCATCGTTTTCATTCATTAAAAGAGCGTTTTTCTGTTTTTTCAGCCAGGAACCTCTGATAATGTTTGAAGTTAAAAGTATACCCAATAGATTAAGTACACCGCAAGATCGCAAGTTTTGGTCGAGCTTTTCTGTTTTTTTAGGATTTTGTTCATCTGACGAAACCCTACTTGTCTCTGTCCTTTGTCTGTCTGTCACAAAGTCCGTACATAAAAACAATATAAGCCAGAGAGTACAAATAGTACTTCTAGATTATCCCGTCGACCAAAAAATTATCGCCAAACTATAGGATTAAATGTCAACAATGGATGATCGTGAATGTCACATTCAATGACATTAAGTAAGATTCACGTGTTTTCATTAAGTGATTTTAATGTCGTTTTTTTATTTGAACTTTTATTAATATTCTACTAATTATTTGTTTTTTCGTTATTTAAAATAAAAATTATTCCAATATGTAAAATTTGGCTAGTAGTTTGGCGACTTGTATAATTTGGCGAAATTGGTCGACGGGATAATAGAGAAGTACCGTACAAATTTTGTATACTTACAGCTGAATACGTTTTGTCACATAACAAATAATAAAATTTTTAAAAAGATTATTATTTTAATTAAAATATTCTTTTAATACCATCAGTTCATTCTTTTTTTTATAACTGCTGAACATAAGTTTTAAAAAAATTATTATGTATGTATATGTAACATAAATAATTGGATTAAATAGATCACGTAAAAAAACGCGCTGATTTGTTTTTATTTCATCATGTTTATCATCTATTTTGACACGCGAAATGAAACATTTTTTTTTATTTATTAAACTTTTATTCATTTAAATTACTAGCCATCTCTAGTGAGCACTTTGGTCTCCATTAAATTTATGCTAAGTTTTCCAATATTTTACTTTTTTTTTTTTTTTTTTTTTTTTTTTTTTTTTTTTTTAGTTTTTCAAAAATTTGAATTTTTAATTTTATTTTAATAATTTTATTTGAACATTTTTAATTTGACTAAAATGAATATTTTCCTTTTATAATTGATTTTAAAATTAAATATATTGGTGGTACCATCTATGTATGAATTTAATAATTATATACTGAGAAAAAAAAATATACCGCCTTCAACTAGAATGGCTAGACAGTCACTTTCTGAATACCCAAACTAGAACTATAGATGATCGAACTATGCAAACAGATTAAACAACTATGTTGAATAGATGAAATGGCCTAGCATTTCTAGTCTTTTATTTTCTAAGTGATGTATTGAATCATTTCAGAAACGAGAAATAATCGCTTGGTTTCGGGAATGGATAAACTAGAATTATAGTTACTAAACTTAACCTCTTCAGTCCCTGAGTACCCAAATGGGTACATCAGTTTTGTCCCATTTTATTAATGATACTCAAATATAAATGAAATTTCGATATAAGAATAATATGTTTCGAATTCTAAGATTCGTGCTAATGAAAATAAAAATTAAATCTCGCTCTGAAGTCAAACGAGAGAAGAAATAATTCAGTAATAATTAAAAATACTGTAATAATCGCCAGTAGCGAAGAGGTTAAACCTCTTATATTCCCATCTATTTGCAGAGGTTGGACAACCAGAATATAGGAAGACGCCCTTGAATTCATAAAGGAGCAATTTCGATATGTTTATTAAAGGATAAGTTATTTAGAAAGAAATATTAAATGAAACCCTTTGTGCGATCTGCAAACTAACTCACCCACTTTTTTATTTTTAGAGCACGCAGAAAGTTTTTTAAAAGTAAGATATAATACAACCGAAACGCCACCATATGTAACATTAATTCTAGTAACTTTTATAAAAATCTATTTTTACATCAATGGTTCTTAATGTGATGGACATTTTTGAAATTGGACGTATTATTCTAAATGCAGCGATTTAAGAATTAACTCATTAGAGAACGGTAATAGTGTACCATTTGTATATGCAATATTAGAAGCATACATGGATTATTCATTTACATATTATGCAGTCTGATATTTTTAACTGAACACGAGCCATAATTATAATTTAGCAAAATAAAGCTAAAGAACTTTCATGTAACGAATGTTTAGAATTTTCTGATATGACATTAAATGAATAGATATTATCTGTATGTATAAATATTAATATGAATATGCGAAATTATCATTAATGAAAAACTGAAAAGTTTAATACTAATGCTTAAAACATTAATACTATGCTATTTTAAAACAGAGACAACTTAAACCGAGTATCTAACAATTTGCATACTTGTGAAAGAAAATATATTTCAGATGAGATTTGATAAAACGCAATTAAAATAATAATGAGAAATTATTTGCAAAGCATAATTTTGATATATTTCAAATTTGAAATATTTTGAATTCATTTAAAAATCTAGGAAGATTCAGATTAAATTGAATTTGCCGTATGTATTTGCGATATAAAAATGTTTTAATTGTTGCAAATTGATATATTTTACGGAACAAGTAATTAATTTTTGAAGCATATTTAAAATAACGATGTCATGTAAAATAACGTTTCATTAATGAATGGAAAATTTTATTTTTTCGCGCTAAAATCAACATAATAATCATAGAAAGTTCAGATTATTTAACATTTTGAAAGCATAAAAAACAAATAGAGATTTGAATATTCCTTCGACGTAATATAAAAATATTTTTATAAGCTTACATGTAATAATTAAATTAAAAACACGTGTATAAAAGTAGGAACAAGAATTTTCGCTTATTTTTAATACTTTCCAACATAGTTGAAAGTGTTTATAGATTTTCTCTGTTCGTCTGTCCGTATTCTATCTCGCATTAATACTGCCTGATTAACATGAAATGGTTACATATTATTGGCTATCATTCTGACATGTTTGGTATTGCAAAAGAAATTTCTAGAATTTACAGTTCATTTATTGGGACACTCATAAGAATTCCGTTACATCACAGTCTATGAAGAAAAATCGTTTGCATTGTATTTTAATGATATTACACTTGTTAAAATATAATGAATTTGATATTTATTGCTTTAAGCTATTTCAAGGCTCTTACTATAGAGCATGATGAGCATCATTGTGCGCGCGGCAGCGCGCTACAATAATATAATTGAGCGATGGTGCACACGGATTTTTCAATTTTTCTTTTTGCAATAACTAACTAAATACTTATCCAATTTTGATGATTTTTTTTTAAAGGTTCGTCTGACCAAGAAGCACAACATAGCACAAAAATTATTTTTTTTTATGGCATACTGTAGGTGTACTGTAGAGTATTCTGAAAATTGGACAAAAATTTTGTGTCACAGCACTTTTCTCGAAAACTACTAAAGATAAAAACTTAATTTTTTTTTTAAACAAAAGACAAACTTTTTATCCCGGGGTAGTCATCGAGAAAACGTTATTTCGCTGGGCGGTTTTTCTGAAATTGCGTATTTTCCAAACTTGGTCATAAATGGGTATATCTAACGTTCTTTGCAGATAGAATGTTGCGGTAAAGTTTATTTTAAAGATTTTGCGATGCTAATTAATCCTGCAAAAATTCATAGCTTTACGTTAAACAGTTTTTTTACAAGATGAAATAAAAGAATGGCAGTCATCAATCTAAGGTACTTGTGATCATCGGAGAGAAAAACCAGTTACACCATTCGATTAAGCATAAAAAAATACAGAATGCTTTTTTTTCTTTTATTTTTAACTTAATTTTTTAACGAATTATGAATTTTTTTGAAATTTTTGACATGCTGATTTTTGTCATTTTTTAACACTAGAACGCCCGGATGGAGTCGATTCGACTCCAATCATGTAACTAAATTTCAATTCGAACCAGAAAAATTTTCTTGAAATAATTTAAATCTAATCCACGCAAATTTACGTTAAATAAATCAATTAAATAATTTTGAATAAAAATTCTGGTGAGAAATATTATTTTCAATCTTGAGTAGAATTTCCGGGCGTTCTAGTGTTAATGAATCATTTACTGAATAATTATGCACGGTGTCTAGCCCTGGTGGCTGTTAAATTTGATTTTTAATTTTAAATTAGGCAATTTTTTGCACCATACCAAATTTATATTTTATCCATTTTTTTCATTTATTTATATTTTGTTTTTAGCACAATGGCATCAATGGCAAAAATGCCTGGCATACCTGTCAAATATTGGGGCCCTGTACTTTAACAAAGTGTATTTACTATAAGTATATACCGTATTTATTTTAATAGAATGCGCCCTCTAATAGAGCGCGTCTTCTAATAAAGTGCGCACCTTGGTGCTGATTGAAAAAATAAATATACGGAAACGATATAGTAGATAAGTAGAAAACGATTACTTAAATGCATTATCGAGGATTCTCATCGATCAAAATAGAGATATTCTATCAAAGCGATGGAGTGGCAATGCAGCAAAAGTTTCAAATTTTGAACAATGTACCACTCCTGTAAACTATAGCGCCAAGGATAAATTTGACCCATTTGTTGCAGAGTCACTCCACAGCTTTTATAGAATGTCTCTTTATGGCCAATGAGAATGCTCCATAACACAGTAAAGCAATCGTTTCCTATAAAAGCGGTGGAGTACGTTTTTAATAAGTCCGTAATAAATACGGATTAAGAAAACAAAGAAGCATGGTTTTTGTATCAAACTTTACTCTTGCATAAAAAAAGTTCCTGTTTTTGGCAAAAATAATGGATATTTGAATGAAAAATCTATTCTTTGAAAGGATTTATTATTTTATTCACTTTAGTAAAAAACTGATTATTTAAAAAAAAAAAAAAAAAAAAAAAAAAAAAAAAAAAAAAAGCGGCATAACTGTAGAATCCGAAAAAGACACACACGCTCTAGTAAGTTAAAGTAAAAGGGAAGATAGATGTCACTTTCACGCTTACACATGTTAACTCATTGACGTCACGATCTCAAAAATGCTAGAGTGCCTTTATTACAAAGGTCACTCCCTCACAACCCCCCCCCTCGGACTCTACAGAGAAAAAGGACTGGGCAAAATGCATGCCCAGGTCTTTTTCTTATTATAAATTTCAAACCGTACAAAACAAAGTGATGGGTGAAATTTGGCACCGAAACATAGTTTTTAAAATATTAACTTTAGCCCATCACTACAAAAACATCAGTTTGCATCAAATATTCACATATTTAATCCAATCATTTTCCTATTTTAAAAATAACCTCCATAAAACTTTCAAAACTCTTAAAATTTCCAAAACCAACTACTTCTCTTTAAGAATAACCTACTCCACTGTGAGTGCTAAAATTCATCAAAACACTAAGCTTGCGAAATTTTTCTCAATACTGAAATACAACTGTTACTTTACCAAAAATTTCTTCATAAAACTTTATAATACTAGAATTTGCACAAAGTCCAAAAAATCCAATGCGCAAAAATTTTCCTCAGCAAAATTCAGAACTCATCTAAAGTTAAATTTACTTTATACTATAATAACTCTATGCTACAATAACTCTGTGCTACTACGTAATACCTAATACCCATAAGCCAATGAACTAACTCCCAAAAAACTCGTTAGAACTAGCTCCACTTTAACAATATTTGGAGTAACAAACGTACAGCTTCACATAGCTGTGCTTATGCAATAATCTAAAAGATCAAATTTACAAAGTGACGTCATCACATACTCTTCATCTGTATAAACTAAAAGAAAAATAGCAGTATCAATATATAACACAGGTATACTTCCCTGCAAGAAAATCACATTAACATTCAATTTTAATACAATACAATTTCATATTCAAATGTAACATAAAACTTCGAAACTTGCGGAAACCACTCCCAACTCAAGCACAAACGCAACGCATAAAACACGAACGATAAGAAGAAAGTTAATTCATTAAATGTTAGTACAAGAGATAGAAACGCGTGTCAAGGACTTCTTGACCGCAAAACACGTGCCCGCCTGATTCGTGGCGCGTGTAAAAAAATAACCCAAACTACTATCTATACCTTTCTGAAAATTAAACATACATTAACATACATTTTATAACACATGAACAGTATAACAATATAATAACATTTTAACAACTAACATAACAACTTAACAATAGACCCAGAATTTTTAAAAGCAGTGAAGACCAAAATTTCAAACATACATAAAAGTAACAATTTTGCAAACAAATTTTGAACACAATTAAGCACCATTCGTGAGTCCGTCAAAAAATTCCAAAAATGGTCAAAAATACAAAACAGTTTATCTGCATTTTATTCCTTCACATTGCTACCACATATATGCACTCTAATAAAAATTTAATAAAGAACATGATCGCCCAATTATAGAGATGATTCGCTGCTAGCCGGCTTCATACTACAGGATGGCTTTCTCCTCTTGTCCCAAAAACCTTGCACGAAGGATCTTTCGTCATCGGAACTGTACGGTGATGCCACAGTTGACTGTCGTGTCTGCAGCCTGGTCCTGAATGAATGCCGTGGGACACTTGTAGATTCCCTTCAAAGACTCCGCTCTGATCGATTCGCTGGGGTCACTCCATGGCGAGATTCAACTGCTGCTGCCGGTACTCTGAATGTTGTCTCCTGTTTCTAGACGCACCCGAAGTTACTGAAGATCCTAGGCCACGTTTCTTTCCGGATCTACGCTGTCTCTTATTTGGCAAAAAATCAGATTTAAAAGTTCTTTTCTCAGTTTGACGAGTGTCCATATGAAGTTTTTTCCGAGGATTAAGTACTGAAGACGTTGAGTTATTGGATAACTTATGTTTTTGAGGTTGCTGTCTAATAAGTGGAGGAACGGGACAGTTTATGATCTTTTGCCTTTTATGGCATACTCAGTCTGATGTATTTGACACTGCTTTCTTATTTTTATTATCATACCTTGCTCTCGGTTTGATAGACTTTCTACTTTCAATAACAGTTTTTGGAGCTGTTTGACCAGATTTTCTTTTTGCATACTGATGAAAAGAATTAGATCTAGAAGTGCTGGACTCGGACACTCATTGGATCGGGAATATTGCGAAACACCGCTCGACACATGAGAACCTTCACCACCATTTTCTCTAAATTTATAAACTCTAACCTGATCCAAATTAACTGTCATTCTTTCACCATTGACATTAACAACCAGATTATTATTCCGAACTTCCAAAACTTCAAACGGACCCACAAACTTTGGCCCAAACTTAGCTACCCTCTTTTGACAACTTGAACTTAACCAATGCTTTTCTACTAAAACAAAATCTCCAATTTTCACTTCTAACTCCCTCCTACGCATATTATAATATTGGGCTTGCTTTTCCTGCGCTTTTCCCATCTGAACTTGAGCCTCCTTAACCAACCGCTCAATATCCTGGCACATAAACTGGCTTTCTGCGTCCGATACCATAACTAACCTCTGAAATGGAGTAATCACCTTTCTACCCAAAAATAACTCAGCCGTCGTCTTCCCCGTCGACTCGTGAACTGCCGTACGAAGTGCATACGCAAAATGCTGCAGAAACTGGTCCCAATTCGAATGATGCGAACCAACATAAGAAGAAATCATTTGAATTAATGTACGATGTACACGCTCAGCAATATTAGACTGTGGAAGCTCCTTACCGTCCACAGTCTCCAACTTTTCACACAAAGACTTAAAAATATTAGATATAAAATCATAACGAAATGGTTTACGAGCAACGAGTGCGTCAAAACCAATATGAATTTCATTCGTCAAACTCGGTTTATCTGAAAAGACTTCACCAAAATCGACCAATGACTTATTAAACTCCTCTTTCTCCACTTCACTTAAACCCGACTCCCCCAAATCAACTGACACTGAAACAGGATCTTTCTTACTCACATTCTCATCATTATTCACGATCAACGACTTTTTAAAGAAATCCAGACTAATTCCTCTATCCTTCATATAATCCACACCAACTATATAATGCACTGTTAATCCATCTAACACACAAAACTCCCAACATGTCTTAACCGAGCGAATTTCTACTTCTAAATCTACTGAACCCTTATTATCACAAGTTACTCCCTGCGCCGACTGAACCAACAGACTTGATTTCTTCAACTTCTTATACAAAAAATATTTCCGATAACAATCAAAAGAAATGAACGACTGTATCGAAGACACTCTTAACGACAGTACCATCTAACGTAATTAACACTTCAGGCCACTCAACCGGATTAATAGCAACTTTATTCAAACTCACAGAAGGCTTTTCCACTTTAACCTGTGACTGCATACCTTCTGAAATACAGTCATCTACCAGTTTAACTGACCCGACCTCTTAACACATCTCCTTTGCATTGATCTACCTTCAAAATTCTCATCCGAAGTTAATCTCCTTACTTGCGAAGAAACATTCTTGTCCCGTACTCCCCCTTTCCGACCAAAATCACTATTCTGCCTATTTCCATACATATATCTATCACCTCTTCTAAAATTATTAGCACCACCACAATTCCTGTTACCACTACCAGTATTCGACACATTACGACCAAATCCATAATTTCCCTTACTCAAATTATTATCCGGAAATCGCTGTCCCCCTCTCAAAAAATTACGCTCCCCCTCATTTCTCAAATTACTTCCCGTGACAGGACTCTGTCAAGGGCTACGCGAATCCCGTTGATCCGAGCTATGCCGCGTCTCATACTTCGATAAAATTTGGTGCATTTCTGAAAAGTTCTTAGGTGCTCTAATCTCGATATAGTCCTGTATATTCGCATTAAAGAGAAGAAGAACTATGTCCAATAATTCCTCAAATGTGATATCTAAATCCAATTTATATTTCAGTTCAAGCTTACGTAGGTAATACTTTGATGCTGATTCGTAAATATTCTGCTTATTGCAGTAAAATTCTTTCCTCAAAATATTCTTATCTTTAACGCTAGGAAACGCCTTTTTTTAACTCAATCACAGTCTGCTAAAATCTTTTAGCTTCATCATTAACCAAAATTTTCCTATATTTTCTAACCACAAAAGTGCTTCGTCCTTCAATGAGCACTTCAGCACTATGTATCTATTCTTCTCAGTTATATTATTAAGCAAAATATAATCATCTAGTTTGACTAAAAATTCATTAATGTCACCTTCACCGATAAAATAAACACGTGGCACAATCTCAAAATGTCCGACTTTTCGTTGGGCGCCATTTGTAACGGTTGTGTGCTCGGCGTGGGGGTGGAATGCAGACATAACTCAGAACATAAGATAAAAACAGTTTACTAATTATTATTAACGGTTAGGGCTCAAGGACAGTGGAGCAGTTCTGTAATTTTAATAACTGATAACAATACTAAGAGATTAAACTCATACTCACAGCTCCGGTACTAACTCATTCGAGGCACTTCAGATTACTTCTCCTTTAACGTCAGCTAAGCTGCTGGATAAAACTTTATTAGACAGCCCGTGGCTGTATGTACATTCTTTATTAACTTTGAAATAGTCAACATAATTACTATTAACTTCTTACCATCGGCCAAATTCTCGAGTCGAATTTCAAAACTCCCTGTCAACTCACTGGAAGCTCGCTAATCCTTGATACCGCTCGCTCTAGATTCACTACAAGCTGGCCAATGCCGCTAGACACACACTGCTAGACGCCACTAGCTGGCTAATGCCGTTAGACACACCACACACACTCAAACTCCAAGCTTTTATATGCTGCAAATTGAGATATTACAAATTTACATATTAATTCTAACCGCGGCATAACTGTAGAATCCGAAAAAGACACACACGCTCTAGAAAGTTAAAGTAAAAGAGAGGATAGATGTCGCTTTCACGCTTACACGTGTTAAATCATTGACGTCACGATCTCAGAAATGCTAGAGTGCCTTTATTACAAAGGTCACTCCCTCAGAAAGTAACCTACTGAAGCACCAGTTTTCAAAAAATTGTTCCAAATAGTTTAAAAAACATGTTTAAAAAACTGATAAAAAAAAAACAATTTTTTTGTATACCTCACAGAAATTTGGTGAGAGTCACTTATCATCGGCTAGATATTTTCGTTAGACTCCCAAATTTAAGCACATGGAACAAGGAAAATATGCAAACAATTTTTAAGTACAATAAATTATACTTAAACTTAAGAAACAAACTGGAAAATAGTTTTGTTGTTGTTGCTAATTTAAAAGGAAGAAAACCTTAATTCTTAGTAACTTTGTATTTGAGCATCTTTTATATTTCGCACATGCAAACTGGAAACAATTCTGCCGTGTTTAAGTAAAATACCTGTTTAAATAAAATATTGGTACTACTTGGTTATTTCGTTGATTAATTTTGCCAAATTATACATATTGACATATTTTTTATTTTAAATAACGAAAATTAGTAAAACATTGATAAAATTACAAATAAAATGTAGATAAAAAATCACTTGATGATGTTTTAAACACATGTATCGTATTTAATGCGATTGAATGCGACATTCCCGACCATTCATTATTGGTATTTTAACTTATTGTTTACGATACTTTTTTGGTCGACGGCGTAATCAAGTAATACAAAAAAAAGTTGAAACGATGAATAAGCAATTATAAATAATAAACATAATAATAAATATAATAAAAAATTTTAAATATCACAATAAATCGTAAATTACTTATAGCAATATTCAAAAACTACGTTTTCACTAATTTGGCGGGAAAAAATCGCGCTAATGTGTAGCTTATATTTTTACACATAAATACGACATCTGTACCATATTTATGAGTAAAAATAAAGATAAACAATCATCAGGTTTTAAATGTCAATTTTTGAAGCCCAAACTTGGCCATGATTTATAAAAACGCCAAGATGTAGGTATTGGAAAAGTACCATGAAATTAGGGCAGAGATATCATATACGCATCGGGTTTGGCGCAAATTTGTTGAAAAACATTTTTTAATTAATTTCTATTACTATATTAAATATGAATTAACATTTAAAATTCACCATTAAATCTAGATTGAGTGATTATAGAAAAATTAAATAAACAATTTATTAATAAACAAACAACAACAGCCAGTTACCATGTAAATAACGATATTTTGCGCCAGTTATATAAAAAATGTACATATCCTGGTCTAAATTTTCAACAAAGCTGAAAAGTGTTTATGCATTCGGTTTGTCTATCCGTCTGTCCACGCTCTAATATCAGTAAATATAGACCGATTTATATGCAATTGGTAAACTTTATTTAGAATCCCCTAGGCATGTTTGGTATTGTATGGAAAAATGTGGGATTAATTGTTTATCTACAGGGGCACCCAAAAAATTTCATTACATTATGGTCTATTGGGTGAAATCCTTTGCAAAGTATTTTAATGAAATTACGCTATTGCAAACGTGTGAAACTTATATAAACCACTGAATTTCATTACGATTACGCTACAACAGGACATTCATAGGATTTTAAATTCAATTACAAGAACACACAAAAGAAATCGTTTATAGTACTGTCTTTCAGAAATAATTTCTGGAAATGCGTTTTCAGTTTCTGCATGCGCTTTTAAATCTGTGTTTTAGGTGTGTCAGTAACTGATATAAATATTTATTACCTATAGTCGTCGTCTGATCCATCCGTCTGTCTATCCGCATATAACAGCACAAAAACAAGCCTACCGAATTATTTGAAATTTTAAATATCTATTTGTTGCAGAATTTTGTTGAGTCATTTCAAATTTTAATAAAATCGGATAAATAGTTCGAATACACGGACAGTCAAAAGTATTCCGTTACATTACTGCCGGAGGGATGAAATAATTCCAAGTACTTTTTAATGACGTTAAACCCGTAGAAACATAATGAAATTGATATGCAGTGATGAAGAGTACTAGAATATATATTCTGTAGAACATGTCGCGCAAAAAATATTTATTTTCATTTACACGTCTCATTACAAATTAGTATGGAGAGGGACATTAACTTTTTAGTTTTACTAATCTAGGGATTTTATCATAGAGTCATTTTCTCAATTTCACTAGCAGGTCTTTTAAATAATAACATTTTCGCGTAAAACTACATAATCGAGTTCACATTGGCGTATTTGAGCCAGAATGTAATGCTGAAAAAATATGTTCAGATTTGTAAATCACTTGTGATGGCACTTGGCGGTTCTTGACGAGATATTCAGATCTCGTTCGTATATTATACTGTAGACATTGTCAACAGTGGAAAAATCGTAAAAAAACAGAATATACGTTCTAATCAGAGAGTATACGCTTAAGTTAGAGAATATACCTTAGAAAGTAAATATACTGCAGCTTTTTGAGAAACAGGGGGTATACAGTGGTTCTTAAAAATCCAGAAAGTATACCTCTCTAAACTCTCTACGACATTCATAATTGCCAATTCGTTTTATTTTATGCCTGCTATAGCGAAATACAGTTCAATTGCATGAGAATGAGTTTGAAAAGAAAACAAAGCAGCGCATATAGTGGCCAGCATGCACGACACATTTAAATTATATTGAGCACATCTGGAACACACTCGAAAGGAGACATTGTATTCCTTTGTTGGCGTTTTCGAGATTTTTATATCATTTTAAAAAGAGAGAATACCCTAAATTTTTATCGTAAACCTCATCGCATGCATGGAAAACAGATGTAGATATTATATTATTATGTATATTAACTATTTCGTTCTAACTATTTAAGGGCACCACACACCATATAAAAAATTCCCTCATTCTACTCAACTATCATGATTTGCGCCACTTTTAGGAACTAAAATTGGTGTGTATATTCTTGACGTCATTTCAAAGAGTTCAAATTCCGATACAAGATATTTTAATGCTTTATTATATGTATTACTTTTAATGTATTGCGTATTTCGAATTTTATACCCATTCGTGGCTGTTTTGTATAGCTTAATTTCCCATTTTTTTAAACCGTGTATAGGAATTTTTATACAATATTTTGCAATTGTACCATTAATTTTGCTATGTTTTGTCATTTCAATTTGTGACAATTTATAATCAATTAAAGATAGCATTTTTCTTAAGCATATTATTATTAAAACTGTTCTAAGTAATATCGCTCGCTAACTAATTCCTCTGAGGGAAGTCCCAATAGTTCATTTACAGGTTGAAGATAACGAAAAACAAATGCATGAAGTTAGTAATTAGTTGCGGTATGCGTTTATAAATTTAATTATTTTATTAAATGTTACTTCGTGTGTATGGTTCCCATGTACATCATATACTAGGCTGATAAAAATTTTCACGAACATCTGGCTATTGGCAAAAATTAACAAATTTAAAATTTCAACTATGCTATGCGTTCAAAAAAAAATTAATTTATGCATATTATATAATATATATAGATATTAGTAGGTCATACACAGGGCTGCACAAAATTGCAAATTTCTCGTCAATTCATGGTAATAGCAGAAACTTGGTTTTCAAATACGTTATGGTTATGCGTTTTCAAAATTTTTCTTTTTGACATCATCTTTCACCTTAAGTGAGGTGTGGAGTTTTGTTATAGTATTCTGAATGTATTGGAAAGTATATCACAATCTATGTTACACACATGAATTTTAGTTCTCGTTCCTAAACTTATGACGTTTATTGTCAATATAGAAAAATGAAAGTACAGCATTGTGTGTTCTAATGTTATTACTTTAATACTTGTAACTATGCAAGATACTTGCAAATATATGTTACTTTCATTAAACGGATGTTTTAAGAATATTCAAAAAATATGATTTATTCTCTTTCATTTCCAGTTGGAGTGATGCATGCATTTATTTACTTATTTCGCAAGATATATTTTGGTTGTTTTATCCCTTTTTTCACTCGGGTTTCAAAATCTCGATACATTAATTTTCTTTTTACGGTAACTATATTTTCAGCCAAAAAAAAAAAAAAAAAAAAAAAAAAAAAAAAGTGAAGAAAGAATTATAATGTGATGCTTAAATTTTGGATCAGCCATCTGCATTAATTTCAGTTGTGAATATAATGATTTAAGAAAAGTAGAAAATAAGAAAAACTGACTTTGAATTTGGAGGATTGCGAAAGTTTTCAAATTTATTGTTTGATTTGAAGAAGCTCAAACCATTGAAAGTTTTTGATTTCAATGGAATATGAATCTTATTGTCAGAGGATTAAAGGAAAGGAGATTTAAAAAATAATTTTTCTTAGAGTTGAACGAGATTGGTTGGACGATCCTTCAAGCAGTTAATTGTATTTTTGAATTTGATTGTCTGTATTTTATAAAATATTCTGAAATTCATTAATTCGCTATAGTGAAAATATGTAAGGAAAAATATGCAAAATTAAAAATATTTCTTTGTTTGTCATATTTTTGAAAATAAATTAATGCATTCTAATAGCTGACATTACATGAATTTAATATAATTATCAATGCATCAAAATAAGGGATAAACAGCACCAAGAAACTGCCCCAGACAGATGATATAAGAATTTTGTACGGAAAAAGCAAATGATAAAAAGCATTCTGTTGATTTAAAGCTTTCTGTCTCGATCTTTTCCCTGCTAGCTTATTCACACGTAATATAATAGGAATATGCATCAACGCAAACAGAACTTAGATACGAAGTCTAACATAAGTATAATTTCTAATTGAATTAATTAAAATCCAAAATCAACTTGAAATTGAAAAAAAGAAAAAAAATTCACTTTCATGACGACCGATCGTCTGCATGTTGGTTGTTGTTTTGAGCTTTTTACTCTTCAAATATATTTGTTAAACTAACTGTATTGCATTCAGTACATGCATACCAAAAATAACTTGTATTCTAAAGTATTGAAATGTTTCAGACCCATTTAACTATTGTCATAATACATTTATTTAAAAAACCCTATCAATCTGTCAAACTTTTCTTAAGACAGTGGTTAATTTAATTTACTTTCATCCCTTTATTAAACGCAAATTTTAGCGAGGAAAATTACCTTTCCTGTCTGTTTGAGAAAGAGTCCTAAAGCATTTCTCATGATAAATAATCTGTTGTCAGATACTACTTTTGTCAAACTGTGTTGCAATGATCTTAAGTAATATCTAATATTTTAAGTTTACATTTCACTAAAATTAAAGGATGATATCGAAGAAATAATTGTTACTGCTAAAGGGATAAGTTATTAAAACGTATTCTAGAAATAAATGTTCCTGTTTGTTTTGTGAATGTATACATATTATTCGAAATAAATTAAATATAAAATACTGTTATGAATTTTGTATATAGTTAGTGTTTGTACTGTAAAATAATGTAAATAATCTTATTAAGCTCCATTCCTTTTATAATATTAGTTTTTGTTACATTGTCCCTGTTATCAAGCAAACTTGTCTATTATTTTCAGTGAATGTCTATGACAGCATGGCGAAATATTAGAGATATAGCCAAGTTGGCTTCACTTTTGACGACTAATTTTGGTTGGCAAATTTGGCGATATATCGTTAAGTTGGCGACAAACTTGGCGATTGTTGGCGATGGTAACCCTTCCCTCTCTATGGTAATTCCCCCTTTAGATATGCTGATACATTGAATGTTATTCCGTGGTTTTCTGGAATATTCGAGAAGCCTGTGGAAATTTCCAGCGCTGGCTGCGAGCCTATATAAGGAGAGCAATACGAGCTGTTGTGGTTATTATTTATCAGTCAGTCATTGAGTGAATTTCTAGGCGATTGTTTAATCAAGTTTGCTGGAGCGATGTGATTAATGTCTACGTTATTTTGGATATGATTATAGTGTTCAGACATTGTATAAAGAGTCTCTGGGACCTATATCTGTACTTGTACGATAGATCTGAGCAGTTATTTTTGAATATCTAGTAATATTTGTAAGTTTCGAAGACTCTGTTGTTCTGAAGATCTATAAATAAATTATTTTCTACTTTTCTAAAAGACAAGAGTTTGAAGTTGTCTAACCATTAGATCAAAAGAATCCTATATACGCTGCAACAATACTTTTCTCTTCTTAATGATATCGGGATGTAAGGACTGTTTTCTAAAAAGTCCGCAGAAACTTTGCTGTTATGAGAAATAACAACGAAGTACGTATCCGGCAAAATATACGAGTGAAGTGTTATGCACATTGTATATAAAGTCACGCACGTTAGCCGTTAGTTCATTATGTAATTTGTGTTTTTTTTAAGAATGCTGCCAAAAAAGGAGTGTCTACGTGCGTTTACAAGTTTCACAAAGGCAATATTCATCATGGGAACAAGTTTAATGTAAACCATTTTGTTGACATATACACCTCGAAATAAAATATGTACGATGTTCTATAGCATTTTTAGATGGGTCTCATGCCCAAAAGGTAACTCAGGTCCGGTAGAATTTTCCAAAAAATCACAAAGTCAAATTTACAACAATCGAAACAACTGCTTGACAAAAATAATCGAGTGGTATTACATTCCTCATTCATCAAGTTCTGTTTTCCCCTGTAAACTACATAAGAGAATCACCAAGAAGCTTAACATCCATTAACACAAGAAAAGAGTCACACCAAAAGGAACAGAAAAGCAAACGGCTGCCGCGAAAACGAACTATGGTCACTCGTTGAAAACATTATCTGATCGAGGATTCATCATGGAAGACGAGTCATATTTTACGCTCCCTTAAACCACATTTCATGATAATTGTAATTACTATTCACCTGACGTTTTCACGACACAATCTATCATTGAATTTGTTTGTAAAGCTAAATTCAAAGACAAGGTCCTCGGTTGGATTGCAATGAGCCGGAAAGGCTTGAATCGTCTGTTTATCCGAGATCCTGGGATCGCTGTCAAAGGGCAACAACAACTGAACAAGTGCATTCGCAGTCATTTCCCTCTTACATGAATAATAATCACAACGGCGTACGTCTTTTGGCTAGACTTAATGAGCAAAATCGTTCAATTATAGCAACTATTATCAAATTAATTCAAAATCGTTCTCAGCTACTTTCGCCATCTAAACATCACTGTCATAGAGAAGTACAAAAACACGGCTAATATTCCCAAAATTTAACCAAATGAGTGGTTTGAAAAAAATATTAAGTCCAAAATTTATGCTAAAAGCTAAAAACCTGATGACATCAAGACACTGATCAATCGGATCAAGTACTGTTTTATAATTATGGACCTAAATTTTGTCCAGCGATTTTAAACTCCCACTAAAAGTAAAATCGATAATGACCGACGAAAAGGTTTTATCAAAACACGATAGCAGATTTACAGAGTTTTTAGGCTAATAAAGTTGCTTCACATAGCCCTTTTGTGTTCTATGTCTCGTTTTTTCGTAGCTTTGCAAACTAGAAAAGTGTGTGCGTAATTCTAGAAAACAGTCCTTATAAATTTTTTTTGTTCTTATGTTGTGTAATATGTCTACTATCTTATGTTTTGTATTTATCATGTTGTACTAATACTTGCATATTGAGAATTACTTTAACACCATCCATTCGCTTGACTACCTTTAATCTTTTTTGCGTTTTCTTTAATCAAACATTTCAATTTACTCTTTGTCCATAAATTTCAAATACAAAATTATTACTTCTGCTGTCACATGTGATTAATCATTTGATCAATATTTTATCTAAAACCGAGATACTAGTATATGTAAACTGATTACAGTGACTATACTTAGAAAATAAACCGAAAAATTGTTTGAATATTTTATTTTATTCACCAAATAAATGTTGGACGTAACTTTAGGAGCATATTTGATATCAACTTGCTTATATTAGCCCACCATGTAATAGTGATAATTATCATAATACATTAACTTTAAAATGTTAGATAATACTTTTTCTCTAAAACCAATCTTCAAAAGAGAATTACATTTTCTCTCTAATTGAATAAGAGCTTCTAATATCGTCAGGATATTAAATTCAGTTCCATGATAAATAATGCCCCAGATTTTCCTTTCCTCAAACCGTTGTTTTCCGTGCTCCTAAGTGATAGTGTCTTTTTTCTAGTTTACATATAGCTTAAATTTAGATAATGGTATTGAGGAAATATCATAAGATATATAAATAATACTCGTCAAATACATTAGTATAAAAGGAATACAGGAAAAAATGCTCTCGGTTATACCGTCAATTTAGAAAATGGTTTTATCTAAATATACGATTTTTCATTTAAATGAATTGACATATTTTATTCTAATGTCATAAAAAAATTTAAGGAAATTACTAATATTTCAGAGGTATTTATTGACAAATAATTTTCTTATGTAAAAGTTAAAATGCTTTTGTATCTTGCAGCATATTAGCATAGATAAAAGTGCAGGTTTACTTAATGATAGTCATCTTATAAAAGCTTATATGTTCTTAGTTGTGACATTAAAAAGAACTTTATTGCTGGAAAATGTTTAGCTATAATATCTAATTTTCTTTAAAGATAATGTTTTAAGATTTAATTTATCCATTATTGGCAAATTCGAAATTCAATTGGCAATGCAATTCTTTTTATTATGTAGAACAATAATTCTTGAAGATTCATTTGAAAACCATTTGAGCAACTAACATAAAAAATAAATGGCTATTTTTGAAAACTTTATAGTCATACAATTGATCCGATTGAAAACCAAAGAGTAATTTACATAAAAATGAAAACAGTTTGTTGTTTGTTTAAATTGTCAACAATTTCAATCTGAAAACATATTTAAAAAACTGATTAGTAATTTCACTGTATAAATGAGGCATTCAGAATGAAGTACACAAAGCCCATAAAATATTATTTGGAAGTAAAAGATTTTGGGCTTTAGTTAAATATATTCAGAAACATAGAACATTAGCAACATTTGTTGCTAATATTTTCAATATAAGATTTGATTTGATATTTTCTTTAGACATAATGAATTTCTCAAGAATGCATCTCAAACTCTTTTGAACGAAAACAAAAATGATCCCTTTTCAGTAAAGACACAATATGAAGTTTTAAAAGTTCCCCGTTCTGCTTAAAGTCAACAAAGATTGCAATGACATTGATGTTACAAGCTAAAAATACAGGGTTATTACAAATGAATCATCGGGATTCGATATGTTACTACGTGCAAATTAGGAAACATACATGTTTTCATGCCAACTCAAAGAGAGGGCATTAGCCAGTTTCGCACTGTATATGTTTCATGCGTATGTGGTTGTCATGGTTGTTGCACGAACGTCATATTCAAAATAACGACTGGACAGCAGAAAGCGTTTAGTGTTCTAACATTTTCAAAGTGTGAATCGCTTATAACCGTTTAGAGAGCATCCCAGAAGGCGTACAAATGCAAACTACCAACCCACAATGATGGATCGGTCGATGTCACATTGACTGAGTTGCGGAACTGCATCACGACTGCATTCACGACCATCGAGTTAATCATGTTGAGTAATGTGTGGAGCTAACTGAATTATCGCCTTGATATCTGCCGTATCACTCAAGGAGCACATATTGAACATCAGTAGTATGGATAGCAATCTTGTAAATTTTCGTTATTTTTTCATGTATAACTGTTTGTTGTAACCCGATTAAGTTCCGAAATCAACGCTTCAGAATCCCGGTGATTCTTTTGTAGTAACCCTGTATGTATTTTACTAAAATTCCCAAAAAATTTCGGCTTATTATCTCACGGCTATCGCCAGAAGATATTTTTAATAACTGTTCCTTTATTTAAAATAGGTTACTTTGTTTGTAATTGGGGAGTCTATAATTATTAATATAGCTGGAAGTAGTAGTAACAGTTCCTTGGATTGAAATTATGTAGAAAAATATTCAACTGCAATTTCATTTACCTTGATATGTCACTTTCTTCACATGCGTCACTTTTATTTTAAATCTGTAGCTACACAGTCAGTTTTTCTCTGTATAAGTTCAGTCCAAGTCACTACTACTTTTACTTCCATACACCTTACTGATTATAGATTATCTCAATTCAAACCAAGTAACGTATAGTAATTAAAGAAACTGCGATTAATACAAATATTATCTGACGATGGCCACCGGACCGCAAGCCGAAGATACTAAGAAATTTTTAACAAAATGTACATTTTCCTTCTGCAAAATTTATATGCTTATAATCTTTGTCACCTTTTAAGACAAAAATTATGAGCTTTTTAAAGTCCACAATCCATATTTTGTGACTAAATCAAGTTTCAATATTGTTTTCCATTCTGTGATTTTATTTATTGATATTCCTTATTTCCGGATACCTCGATAAAACTTTAATACTTTTATAAAATAAATATTAAACTATAAGTAACTATTCGCATAATACATTACTTTATAAGGTCAATAAATCTTTCAAATTTTGAACAATGCTCAAGTTAATATAAACTCATCTTGATCCTTTTACCGTACATAAATTTTAGAGACAGTATTAGCGTTTCCATTTAACTGATTAAGAAAGGTCTTAAAGTACTTCAAATGATAAACAACCCGTTCTCAGAATTTACTTCCTTGAAACTTTTGAGTTCTCAGTCCTAAATAACAGCTTCTATTTTGAAATTCCATATTAATTAAAATTGTCGAAAGGTATCGAGAAGAGTGTGCTTACTGCTTCTACAGTTAATTATTATAAATTATCCTGGAAACATGTATTTTTTTTTCTTTTTTATCAATGTAATATTAAAATATTTCAAATGAAACATTATATATAGGACTCTTCTTCGAATTTAGGCTACTGACATGTTTAGTTTTCGCTTATTACAATCAATATTTTTAAGCGCATTTGTTTACATAAAATAATTTTTTTTTCTTAACCATAATATTTATTTGTATTTAGTACAGATGAAACAATTACAAATTTCAATTTATTATTTGTTAACGAATCTGATATAGTAATTTTAAAACTAATCCTAATACATTCGAAGATAAACTACCAATTGAAAAACTACTATATTTCAATAACTTACATAAAAATAAATGCTTATTGGTACAAAATATTTTTAGCTAACTCATGCAAAAATCTTACATTATTTTTTGAATATCTAAGTTTATTTTATTCCTCAGGTAGCTATAGTATTAATATTTAAGACAAAATCGTTGTAGAGCAAACATAATATATAGTAATGTAAAGTTATGTAATGCAACATAAATTTAATATGGTGTAATGTAACGTGATGTAACGTAATGTAAATGTAAACTTATTCGTCATTGTAATTCAGATATTTTTTATCACACGTGACAATCCTCATAATACATGTAATTTAAATAATCTAGGCGTCAGTTTACCGAGATTTATCGAGATTAACAAGACTAGTGACGACTAATGATGTTTTAGTAGTGGTTTGAAAAGAGGGATTTTTAATTTTTTTTATATCCATAAAGAAACTTTTCTGTTTTCATATAATGGAAGAAAAAAATTACAATCGTTTCAAATTTCGTGCTTTTCTTTATTAAAACAAAATGTTCCTGTAAGTCGTAAATCCTTGATTTAAAATCAGTAGAGCAAACTATCTATGTCCTAAAAAAGACAAGTAGGATTTACCACTTGCCACTACATTAAAACAAAAAATCAGTTTGAAAACACCGAAAAATTCTTCAGCCAAGTCTGATATATATATTTTAAAAACATGACGTACTGTTAATACAATCTATAGTAATTAAATAGTAGAAATAAAAGTGAAACGTTATTAATGAATCTATCGGTAAGGACCATGTGTCATCAACTTCAGATTTTTACATAATTGTCAAGTTTTTTTTTTTTTTTAACTATTTGGAAAATAGTTGTTGTTCTAGGTAGAGAATTAGGAAATCTGAATCTTTTTATTGGTTGAATTCCGAAACATATTTTATTTCATTCGTTTTTTGATTGATCCTAGTTTAACGACCAAAAATGGAATACGTCTGTTTTTTATTTTATCCTCTTTTTGATTGATCCAAATTTACACTGGTGTCCAAAATTTAAGCATAATTGGTAATTAAGTAATTATTTTTAAGTAATGAAAGAAATATGAATCGGAATGTGCTGAAACTCCAGGTGTGTAAACAAAATAGTACGCGTCACATATTTTCGCGAAGAGTTTTCCCCGAAATCGAACAGGGGACCGTCAACAAATTGAAAAAGAACGAAGATCTTTTGGATAACCCTGTCAAAACTAATGTAGCAAAAGCGTTCAAACTGCACATTATGATTAATTGGCTTATTGTAATGTACTGTGTTAATTTTTACAAGGATAGCATGTATACTCGTAGAGAAATTAAGGTTTTTATAAAAACAGTCCTATGTTTTTTGCTTATAATTTGCAGAGTTCTTAATATAAAATAGTGTTCTTTTTTGAAAAAATGACAAACATCATTGTACACAATACCCTGTCATCAGAATTAAAAAATAATAAAAATTGTATGACAAATGAGCAGGTTTACTAAATAATTTTTTACTGCGCATGCGTGAACGCTATTAAAATTTCATTTGCATATTATGTTAGTTAAATGTATAGAGCAACTTTTGTGAAAGTCTCAAAAACATAGCCCAAAAATTCTGAAAATTATCGTTGATAGAATGAGATCAAAATCCTTTATTCCCTAAATGAAGCAAAAAGATGAGGGGCTGTATCCATATTCCATTGTTTAGTGCCTACACAATATTGCACGTACAACTATATTTAGGTAAAACCCCTGATTTTTTTGCTTCCTTCAGGAATAACGGATTTTGAGTTGATTCTATAGGCTCCCATTTTCAGAATTTTCAAGATATGTTTTTGAAACTTTTACAGAAGTTGCTCTATACATTTAGCTAACACATTATGCAAATGACATTTTGATATCGTTGACGCATGCGCAATGAAAAATTATTTACTAAACATACTCATTTTTCATACAATTTTTATTATTTTTAAATTCTGATGACAGGGTATTGTGTACAATGATGTTTGTCATATTTTCAGAAAATAACATTATTTTATAATAAGAACTCTGCAAATTATAAGCAAAAAACTTGGAAAAATTTAGGACTGTTTTTATAAAAACCTTAATTTCTCTACGAGTATACATGCTATCCTTGTAAAAATTAACACAGTACATTACAATAAGCCAATTAATCATAATGTGCAGTTTGAACGCTTTTGCTACATTGGTTTTGACAGGGTTATCCAAAAGATCTTCGTTCTTTTTCAATTTGTTGACGGTCCCTTGTTCGATTTCGGGGAAAACTCCTCGCGAAAATATGTGACGCGTACTATTTTGTTTACACACCTGGAGTTTCAGCACATTCCGATTCATATTTCTTTCATTACTTAAAAATAATTAATTACCAATTATGCTTAAATTTTGGACACCAGTGTAGAGTCCAAAAACGGAATACTTCTGTTGCCACGATGACAAAAAGAGTAATATAAACTTAAAAAATAATAATAATTTAAAAATAAATTGTGATAGAGATTTCAAACAAATTTCATTAAAAAGTACATTTTTTTCTCTACGCAACGGTGTAAAAATTTTAAATGTGCGATGTTAAGAAGTTGAAAAAATTGCAGTTCCAAAAATTGTAAAGCTGAAATTTCATTTAAAGTTTGTTTGTTTCCTTAATATTAATGTTTAATCCATGTCGTACGTAATATGAGGCGTTCAAAAATCTAATTCCATCAAATAAAAATGCACATATTAAACAATTAAGGTTGTCTATCTAAAAATTACACTTTTTTATCATTGGTCTATCATTTTATCTTAATGCACGGCGTGCGTAAGAAATATATGTGACTCGTTATAATCATCCTAAAAATTATATTTATTATTAGTATTAATTTAAATATAGAATTTCGTTGAAAATATCATTTTCCAAATAATCATTGTAATTTGTTAAATTACAATTTTGTTATTATTTTTTTTCTTTTTGTGCTTGAATTGAAGTTGAAGTATTTTTTCAGCCTGTCATTCAACAATAATTTTTCTGAAACACATTACCGTTATTATTGCATTAAACACTCAAAGCAGCGTCAGAATCTTAAAGTCCTTTCTTATGATAAATAATTTTTTGTCATTTTTTGTTTTTGCTAGCGTTTGTTTTTCTGGTCCTGAATAATAATTTCTTCTTAAGATTAAGATTAGGTGAGGTTAAAGTCAGAGATAAGATAGTCAGAGACCCCATTGATCGCTTAGATAACTGGGGTTTTTACCAAATTTCATCCCAATGTGGTCTTTCTTATATTGGCCAGACTAAACGTGCTCTAAGATGTTAAAAATTAAGAGCTTAAACGCTCTTCTATTGCTCAACATTGTTGGTCTTCACAACATAAATTTAACTTTTCTTCAGCCACCATCATCCATATGTTCCTTCCATTCTTGATCTTAATTTTTGGAAAGCTTATCACATCATTAAAAATTCTCACTCCTTCGTCAATGACTTATCAAGTGCGCCTTATTTTCCGAGCATTTGGAAATCTTTAATTTAAAACTTTTTTATCCTTTGTTTATTTATTTATTTATTTTATTATTTTTTCTCTCTCTTGCTTTTTGTTTTTGTTTTGTTTGTTCTCCAGTAGATGTCGCTACTTGTCCACCCAGCTGTTCAGGCTGCCTTTCTCTCAGTGGTTGCTTATCTTTAAGCGGGATCACTTCCGTAGCGAGTATATAAGCCTGCGTTCTCTCTGTCTCTTTGTTCAGTTTTGCTTTATCTAGCTCGCTGAGTTTTTGCACTGATGAAGAATCTCGATTCGAAACAGCTGTTTGCTCCCTTATCATACTTTATTTGTGCATTTATAATCCTTGATTTTCTATCTTTAAATAAATATTTGTTTCTTATAGTGCTTTTTTGCGAGCTGCGTGTCATATAAAAACGGATTGCAGCAGCAGAAATTTACGAAATATGCAAAAAAAAAAAAAAAAATGTAATTAATTTTGCGGTGCGTTAAGATAAAATTTGAAGAGTTCATTAGTAATAAAAAAATTAAATATACACTTGTTTTATACTTTTCAATAATTATGAATGAAAAATGTAAAATTTAATTAAAATTCCTAAGAATTTAATAAAAATTGTACTTTTTCAGTTCCCATGTATCATCAAATTTTATGTACAAAATACAATAAATTTTCATTGCTGTTCACTCTTTCTTTTTTATCAGTTAATATAAATTCACATTAAAATTTTAAAAAGTACATGAATAAACCCTGGGGTCTTCAGAATATACAGTCACCGCAAAAAAAATCTTGACATTTGCGATTTCAGATGTTTTGTTAAATATCTAGATATATATTTCAGGAATGACCCTGAAACTCCAGATGTATAAATAAAATAATTCAGGTCATATATTTTCGAGAATTTTTTTTTTCCAAAATAAAATAGAGGACCGTCAACAAATTGAAACAAAAAGAATATCTTTTGAATCACATTGTCAAAACTAATGTAGCAAAAGCATTGAAACTGCAGATTATGATTATTCGGCTTATGGTAATAAACTGTGTTCATGTTTATGTGGATAGCGTGTTTACTCGTAGAGAAATTAAGGTTTTTATAAAAACGGTCCCAAATTTTGCCAAGTTTTTTTGCTTATAATTTGCAGAGTTCTTAATATAAAAACGATGCTCCTTTCAGAAAATATAAGAAACGGCATTGTACATAATACCCTGTAATCAAAATTAAAAAATATTAATATCTGTATGAAAAATGAGCAGGTTTATTAAATAAATTTTCACTGTGCATGTTTCAACTCTATTAAAATTTCATTTGCATATTGTGTTAGCTAGATATACAGGGTGTCCCCTCTCAACGGTGGCCAATGGCTAATTTCTAAACCGTTGGTCATAGACATATAGTTCCAATTTCAAAAATGCTTTAAAAAAGGCAAATAATTGTTTTTTAAGCGATTTTGGTCAAAAAAATGTTTTACTAAAAAACTACGAAAATTAAATTTTTATACGATCCCCCGGTCCTATAAGTGATATATAGTAAAATTTTTTCAACACTCTGGCAAGTAATACAGAAAAGGTCCCATTCATGTAACATTAAAATTGACCGAGTTATGAAACTTTAAATTTCATGACTTAAACCACTTTTCTATAGCTGAAAACGGATGAGTTCGTCTGACCTTTAAGGGAACGTACACTAAGTGCTTAAAGTATTATAAAGGGAGTCGATTTCCAACGCTGTTCAAAGGCTACTTCCTAAACTATTTGTCACAGATGTCTGTGCCAATTATACAGATAGTTCCAATTACAAAATGTTTTAAATGAGCGATTTAATTGAAGGTGCTGTCACCGTATAAGTTTTACGGTAGTGTTAATTATAATTAATTGACTTCTAGATTGGTTATTAAAATAACTGAAGACATGAATTTAAAAACTCTCTTTATCGAAAAAATCAAATTTTGGGAAATAGCGAAAAAACTTTAAATGCATCTATTGTTTTTCATTATAAATTTTGAGATTGCATTGTTACAATAGTGGAGGTTTGTTTAGACTGATAGAGAAATCAAAAAGCGATAAGTCGGGCTTTGAAATTCATATCCTCAATTGTATTTTTACGTATGTTTTATTTTGTAAGCAAATGAAGCTGGTTCTTTTCGTGATTTTATTTTAAAAAGGTATGTTATTTTGATAGCTTTTATTGTGTTCATAGTTTTCGTATGTAAATTTTCCTAGTTCAAAACTTATATTCAAATTTTAACTCACTTCCAAATATCTGATTGAGGTTCAATTCCCATACTTATTTAAACCCGATGACAATGTAATATTAATACGATTTTAGGTGCATTCCATTTATTTATTTTATAGGACTACATCAAAATCTATTAGGTTGAATAATCTAATAGAGCTTTAAACATGTATCATTTTGTAACGATTTGTGACTGTTGCTTTTCTTAGTTTAATTTAACAAAATTTCTGTTATTTTTTTACTTATATTTTTAGCACAAATTGCATATTTTACTTTAACATGTAAATGTCAACATAAATTCAGAAACAACATTGTAAATTTTTTTTTACTCTCAATGTTTAAAGTTAAATTTTCTATCTGATGTTTATTTTTATTTCCAGTAAATTTGTGACTGACCCCTATTTTGCAGCAAAAAATATGCTTCCACTTTGAACAGCTATAACTCGGTCAATTTTGATCGCAGAGGAATGGGACTTTTTTTGTCTTACTTGTTAGAGTAGTGGTAAAAATTTTCTAAATATCACTTATAGGACCGGGGGACCGTAAAAAAATTTAATTTTCGTAATTTTTTAGTAAAACATTTTTTTGACCTAAATCACTTAAAAAATAATTCTTTACCCTTTTAAAAGTATTTTTGCAACTGGAACTATATGTCTATGACAAACGGTTTAGAAATTAGCCATTGGCCACCGTTCAGAGGGGACACCCTGTATAGAGCAACTCTTGTTAAAGTTTCAAAATCATAGCTTAAAAATTCTGAAAATTTTTATCGATAGAAGAAGATCAAAATCCGTTTTCCCAAAATGAAGCAAAAAGATGAGAAGCTGTATCCAAATATAGTAGTACGTGTAATACTGTGTAGACAAGAATGAATAGAATATGGTTACAGCCCCTCATTTTTTTGTTTCATTTTGGGAATATCGGATTTTGATCTTATTCTTTAGACGATAATTTTCAGAAATTTCAAGCTATGACTTTGAAACTTTAACAAAAGTTTCTCTATACATTTAGCTAACACAATATGCAAATGAATTTTTTTATAGATTTGACGCATGCGCGGTGAGATTTTATTTAGTAAATTTGCTTATTATTCATACAATTATTAATATTTTTAAATTTTGAATACAGGATATTATATACAGTGTTGTTTCTAATATTTTCTGAAAGGAACATTGTTTTATATTAGAAACTCTAAAAATTATAAGCAAAAAACTTGGAACAAATTGGGACCATTTTTATAAAAACCTTAATTTCCCTACGAGTATACTAGCTATCCACATAAAAATGAACATAGTTTATTGCCATAAGCCACTTAATCATAATCTGCAGTTTGAACGCTTTAGCTACATTGGTTTTGATAGGGTTATTCAAAAGATATTCGTTCTATTTCAATTTGTTGACGGTCCACTATCGGATTTTGGAAAAAAATCTTCTCGAAAATATATGACCTGTATTATTTCGTTTATACATTTGGAGTTTCAGATTCATTCCTCAAATACATTTCTAGATATTTAACAAAACATCTGAAATCGCCAATGTGAAGATTTTTTTTGCGGTGACTGTATATTAAAATATATGTGACTTGAACGGCAATCAAACATTGTCAGTCAGAATTTTCTCACATTAAAAAATTTTTTTTGACGTAATATAACCGTTGGAATAAAATTTAATATTATTTCATATTTCACAAAACTACACTTTCTGTTTTAAAAAAGAACTTTAACTAATACATTTCACAGGAAAATTCTGTTCTTAATTAAATTATATTAGCAGTTATTTTACATTTGAATGCTTGAAAATAAAATTGTTTTTTATTACCATAAATGATAAGTGTTAGTATTATAGTACCTGATACTACTAATAGTCAAAAATCCTAAAACAATTAATCGAATAACCTTTGGAAAGTAAAAAACAAGAGCTTTTATAAAAAGATCGAAATATGGTACAATACGTACCATACCGACCAGAACCGGTATATACCGATGTCTCATATATGAGGCGTTCAGAAGTCAATCCGACTAACGGCATTTTATTAGAAATTTAGAGAATGATATGATTTGCTTCATATTTTTCTTTATTGTATAGCTTATGAAATACCCTTTCTCATAAGACAATTAATGAGTATAATCAAAATATGGTGAAAAAATATCAGTTTTTTTTTTTTATAGATAAACAAATTTAAATGTTTAATATGAGCATTTTGATTTTCACCGATTTAATCGGAATGACTTCTGAACGTCTCATATTCAAAATTTGATATCGCAGTACTAATATTAAATGTTATTTAAGCCCATAAAAAATTCTAAATAATCCGTAAAATTCGTAAAATTCCTTGCAATATTTTCTAAGACACGATTATCGCTAAAATCATAAAAATCCTACAAAATGCATCATACCAGTGCCAAATATAGGATGATTTACACAGGAAACTATCAGAAACATATAATTTCAATGTCTAACTTAATCTGATGTTTGAATGAAATTCCGTACATCGGTTTTTAAAATATGACTATCGCAAAAAAACGTGTAAGTTCATCAGAATTGACCATAGCAGTCCCACTTAGTGGGCTATTAACACCTAAATCTGATCAACAACAACTTGTGCCAACATCTAATTAATTCTTAGATTGAGTGAAATGAGAATTTTTTCATTTTAGATGTTTGTTTGAAATTGTACGGAAATCGTGAAAATGTCAGCATAATACAGCTACCTGTTGAACTTATTATACTAAAAATTAATCAGCACCAATTTACATCGGAAAATAACAAAATATAATTTTCATTAAATTCCACGCGATAGATATTGAAATAGAGCATCCTCAAAGTTTTTATCACACACAGACAGATACATTCAAAAACTCGATTTGATTTGGTTTAATTTTTGTCGGCAGATTATCTACTCTAGGGATATAGGCCTGGGAGAGGAGTGCTCTTGTGTAGGTCTTGCTAAGGGAACCTAACCCGTATTTAAGCAAGGTTCGAAGAAAACCACGAAAACCCCGAACGGTTAGTCCGACGGCCGCGATTAGGTTCGAACCCACCACCTGCCGTCTACCAGTTGAGGGGTCAGAACCTCTCGGCCACTGATGAAGATCAAAAATTCGGCTACAGACATTATGTAAAAACATGTTTTACAGAACCTGTTACTCCTAAAATGTATGAATTTGAGGAAAACTAGAAGTTGAAAATTTTCACAAATCCAATATTTTCTTCTTTTAGACATAGAAGAAAGTAACTCAGCATAGGACAACATATTTTTTATTATTTAGTTTAACAAATAATAATTGGTACTTACGACCGGTGTATTATACTTATCATCTGCCTAAAAAACCCAACTGATCATGTGTACGGCTTAAGAAATAATGAACGACACCGATGGATTTTTCAGCACAACCCTTCGAATAAATTATCAGAAAGTAATTCTAGAAATATTTTCCTAGTTAATTTCATCATCATAAAACTAAATAAAAACCATTTAACCAACTACTTTAAAGGGAGTTTTAAATTACAACTTTTCTTTTTATAATGTATTTAATTTAAAATAACTTCTATCCGTCATACATTGAACAAGTCACTTGTTATTTTAAACTTAATTCACACTCTTTATTGTGAATTCCTTTAAAAAAATAGAAAAAGAGTTGGCTGCTCTGTCTAATTCATTAAGAGCTTAAACATAGTCAAGATCTTGCAGCATTTATCTTGATAAACAATCTCTTGTCAAGATTTACTTCCCTCTAATGGTTGTTTCCTTGTCTCTCAGTAATACAGTGAGTGTCAAAAGTTTAAGCACAATAGCAATTTTCAATTAAAACTTTAAATATTCACTTTATTTCAATATTTGTATTGTGTATGTTAATAATATCTATTTTAACACCACATTCATTGAAATTAACTTTTAAATTTTATTTTAAAACATGGAGTTTAAGAATAAAAGAAAAATAGCCGTGTCAAAAGTTTAAGCACAAAATCGTTTTTATGCAAATTTTGCAATCTGACGTAAGCGGTTGCGCACGCAAACAATTTCTGAGTGTATAAGAAGCTGTTAGTTGTTGTTTACGAGTTAGTAAAAAATACCTGGGTCGAAAGAATTTTCAGAGGAGGAGGTGATAAAAATGTGGAGTATGAGATCAAAATCTAAGTCTGTTTCTGAAATTGCAAGAACATTAAAAAGATCAAAACGAGGTATTCATCAAATTTTGGCTCGTGGTAATAATTTAGAACGAAAATTTCGTTCAGGAAGGCCGCAAGTGACTAGTTTACGCGAAGATAGCCGTATCAGAAATTTGGCTTCATCTGGTTACTACTCCCTTTCGCAAATAAAACATGCTGTTGGAGGACAAATATCTACAAAATCTGTTCATAGAAGAGTTTTGGTATTCAAATACAACAAATACTGTAAAAGGGCTTGATTACCGTGTGTATGATGCGGCGGTGCGTATTAACTTAATTAATAAACTGACATCCTTTAGTAGACTGTATCCTTTATTTTAAGACATAGCGAAAGCGTTGCTTACTCTTAGCAAATCAAAACAACAACAAAACAAAAAACAGACGAATTGCGTTTCTATAGTTACACTTATGTGATGCCACATTTCAAAGATAAATTACAAATAACTCTAACATACCCCCCGACATTGAAGGGTCAACTTCAATAAATTATACAGTACATAATATTAACATTACAAATGCTTAAATAATATGATACAATACAACAATTTTTTTTTAACAATGAAAAATACAATTATGAACATACAATAATAGGAAAAAATAAAAATAAAAATACATAACAAACCCCCCTTTTTTTTTTTTTTTTACATTTCGTAATTAATTTTCCGAGACTTGTTGTGGCAATAACGCAATTTTTGAAATACTTCTTTTAAGTATTCCCCTAGCGGTTTTAACTTCGACGACCCTAATCTTACCATCTGCACCAGGGAAAATATTTATAATGCGTCCTAGTAAGTATTTATTTGTAGGGAGGTCATCTTCCTTTATCAACACTAGGGTTCCTATGCTAACATTATTTTTTTCAAACTGCCACTTGGAGCGTTGTTGGAGCGTATTTAAATACTCTTTATTCCAACGATTCCATATCAATTGAATGTATTTTGAAATTCTATGCCATCTAGATAGTCTATTTTCGTTAACATTAATTAATTCTGGTTCAACGATGGCTGTCATAGGCCTTCCGATTAAGAAATGGCCTGGTGTTAAGGCCTCCAAATCATTCACGTCTGAAGACAATGGAGTGATTGGCCGTGAATTTAATATAGACTCTATTTGAGCAATTACAGTTAATAATTCTTCGAACGTTAACCTTGCATTACCTACTGTTCGCTTTAGATGATATTTTACCGATTTTATTCCTGCCTCCCACAACCCGCCAAAATTAGGTGCTCTGGGTGGAATAAATTTCCAAGTAATATTCTCTTCTGACAAATAATTCGCTAACTTCTCCTCAGGATGTCTTAGTAAATTATGGAGTCTCTGTAACTCGGCGTTAGCACCAACAAAATTTTTTGCATTATCTGAAAAGATTACTGCGCACCTTCCGCGCCTAGCAATGAACCTTTTTAAGGTGGCAATGAATGCATCTGCAGTCAATTCTGACACTAGTTCGAGATGCACTGCTTTAGTTACAAAGCAAACAAAGATTGCCAAATACACCTTATTAAGAATTCCCTTTCTCTGTCCCTTATATTTTATGAAAAAGGGGCCACCAAAATCTGTTCCTACGTAATTAAATGGTGCGCTAGGACGTACTCTCTCTCTGGGTAGGGAACCCATGATTTGTTGTATGGTTATGGGGTTGCTTTTACTACAAGTTACACACTCATGCGTTATTTTTCTAGCTAAATTTCTTCCCCGTAGAGGCCAGTATTTTTGCCTCAAGTGACATAACAATGCTTGTGCACCTATATGAAGATATTTTTTATGATAGTAAATTGCAATTAGGCTACACAATTTACCCTTAGCTGACAGAATATATTGATGTTTTTGAGCAAACCTTAGGTCTGCGTTATCTAAACGCCCTCCTACTCTCAGCACCTTATCGGCATCTAAAAAGGGGTTTAACAATCGCAATTTACTTTTCTTAGAAATTTGCTTACCTTCTAACAATGCAGTATATTCTGCCTTAAATTCAAGTTTTTGGATTTCCCGAATTAAAAATATTTCTACTCGCGATAATTCTTCCATACTTACGAGTCCCTTTCTTTTTTCATCTAATTTTCTTGTGTTATCTAAGAACCTGAAAATATAACTTAAAACACGTAATATTTTAGTATAATTATTGCTGATACTTAAAATTTCATTTACAAATTCACTAGAATTTAAACTTAATAATGCTGTACTGTTTTTCAATTTTAATTCTGATGAAAAGTCTATATTGTTTTTCACTTGTTCTAAATCAATGCTGTGTTTGGATTCACTGTCTCTTTCTCTCAAGAAGAGAGGGCCATGCCACCAAAGTTCACAATCAATCAATTTGTCAAAGGATAGTCCTCGAAACACAAGGTCTGCTGGATATTTGATGGTATTTACAGCATTCATTGGGTACATTAATTGAGTAGTATAGGCAAATCCTGGAGAAGCAGAATCAGCTTTGAAAAGAGCAGAATTTGAACCTTCTATATCAACCTGTGGCTCCCCAGAATTTTGAAACTGTCTTGTTAAGGGTGTCTTGAGATTCGAATCCACTGGTGATGGTGTTTTTGGATTCGGAGGGGTCAGTACTTTGAATTCAGGTTGAGAGTTTTTCGGAGAAGATATCACAGGCGAATGTGAAATTTTGTCGGCTTGAATGCATACTGGAGATTTTTTACTAATATTGCCTTTATTTTGAAAATCGTTGGTTTGAATATATTGAATTTTTTCTCCATGAGCGATCATTTTCTTAGGCGTGATAATTTCAGTATTCTTTCCAGAATCAATCTTCGATACAACTGCTACTTGTAGGATGTTTGTATTGAGAAGATTATGTAATTCATGTTGTTTACTTGCATCACTCACTGTATAATTATCAAAAGGCTCAACCTTACCGTCAATAAACATTTTATTATCATCAACCTGATGTTGAACTGGTGCTTCTCTTTGTATTTCACCGGAATTTGAATTCAGATACTTATGGTCAATTTTCTTTTCATTTAATGTATGTGAAAAAGTACTTGCTTCATTACTTCTTAAAGGTGATTTATTTTCCGTTAAACGATTTGCTATCAACAATGATCTGTCCATATTTGTATTTTGATACTGGATAGTTTTCTTTTCATTTAAAACAAAAGAATAAATATTCTGTTCATTTCGTTCTGAAGATAATTTGTATCTCGTTTCAGAATTTGTTTGTGGTAATGAACTATTCAATTTTATATTTTGAAACTTATCGATAGTTTTCTTGTTATTTGATTCAAATGAATCGAGACTTTTTCCATTTCGGTCTATAGATTGAGCAATTTTCTTTTCACGATTTGTTTGCAACAGCAAACTACCCATTTCAGAATTTTCCACAATTACTTCTTCATCATCTCTTCTATCTCTTCTAGTATGTGTACGCAAGAAATGTTCCTCACAATACTGCTCTTCTTTACTTTTTATTGGGTTTTTAGCATGAATCACTTCAATTTCCCAAAATTTTTGCATAGCGTTGGATAAATCATCCACAGATCGAACAAGACCACAATAATTATTAAAATTTTGTTGCGGAATAGACGTAGAACCACTGGCAACATAGCCAAAAACAGTTTCTTGAAAAACCAAATTTTGCATATTTATTTTATTTTGTCCGATTAATTTAAAAAATACTTCGTTTGATAATAAAACATGTATTGGACCTGGTTTATCAAATTGTGGATCAGCTAACTGAAAAGTTTGTAAATGCTTAATAGGCATGATGTTTAGATATGTAGCTGGTGTTATGCGTGTAATTTTAGGAACAACAAAAAATTGCAATGTTTCATTAAAACTCCTGTTTTTATTTGCTATGGTTGTTATAATACTTTCCTTTATATTCATAACTGAACCATTTAGCCCTGAAACTGATGCGTTTATTTTCCTTCCTTTCAAGAACAATAACTCAGAACATTCCTTCGTTATAAAGTTATTTTGCGATCCTGAATCTAACAATGCTCTAAGAGGAACTAATTCTCGTCTAGCATTTTGTACATATATTATCGCAGTTGAAAGCAGTATTTGTTTACTAGAAGAAGATGTCATACTCATTACAGTATTGTTAATAGTTGAATGCGTGTTATCAAATGAATGTGTATTTTCACCCAAAGCGGTAACAGACATCGGATTATTTGTGTAACTATGAGGAGTAAATGCGTTTGCGGTTGGCGATAGATTACTACTAATAGTATTTTCATCTTGAATTGCTATTGTCTGATTAGTATCAATATTTTCCTCACCGCGTTCCAGGTGGATCAATGTGTGATGCCGTTTATTGCATTTTCTGCACGTGCTTGAACTTTTGCACTGGCTAATGTTATGAACTGATGATAAACAGTTGAAGCATAATTTTTTCATTTTAACAATATTAAACCTTTTTTTTGCAGGTAAATTTAAGAATTGGGAACATCTCATTAAAATGTGATTGCCTTTACACATTGAACAAATGTGTGGACTTTCTGCTAAGAAAGTCAATGACTTAGAATTAAATGAACGTTTCTGATCCTTACTGAAAGGTTTAACAGACGTGACTGTATGAATATTTTCCAAATATTGAGATCGTTTTTCTAAAAATAAAAGTAATTCATCTAACTTCGGAACTTCTTTTGAACTTATCGTCATTTCATAATTTTTTCGGGTATCTCTATCTAACTTTTGGAGAATGATGTTCAATATTAAAACATCTGAAAGATTATTTCTATCATAATTCAAAATCTTCAAGGCGCGAATGCTTTTTTTTACATTATCGACTAGATTTCGAAGATCCTTAGCGGAAGGCTGTGTAAGTTTATCTGCGTTTAAGAGCGAATTGATGTGTATTTCTGTTACTATTCTATCATTTTCATATCTGTCTTTTAATGCTTGAAATAAAGATGAAAAAGTGTCTTCTGTGCTAATCAAAGCTCTTGCATCACTTATTAATGCCGCTGATAAATAATGCAACTTTTGCGCATCTGATAGTTGCTCATTTGAAGTTATTAAGTTGTTAAATTGTAATTTAAATAGACCCCATTCTTCTGGTTTTCCGGAGAATTTCGGAAGAGATATATCGGGTAATTTAATATTTATCGCGTTGTTTATTTGAGTAGAATTTGGTTGAATTTCATTGGAAACTTTACTTTGTTCTAAATGTTTAAGTTGCTTTTTAATTTGAAATTTGGCCTTTATAATTTTTTCCTGGTATTCTTCGCTAGCACTAATGTCAATTTCATATTCTTTTTCTAAACTAATACCAGATTCTATTTCTTCATTTAGGTTTTTTAGAGTTTGTTCTCTGTCATTTAATTGTTCCGAAATTTCTAAATAACTATCAATATCACTATTTTTATCTTTTATTAATGTTTCTAATTTACTAATTAATTTCGTAATTGAAGTGCGTAATGTTGCACGCTTCTTTTTTAATTTTTCAATGTTTTCCATGTTCAAAAACTTATAGTAAGAGCAAAAGGAATAATAAATAATTCATTACCTTGATTGCTGCGGCAGACGATTTTCTTTCTTTCTTTTTTTTCACCAGTCCAGCTTGTAAAATAATGTTCTAATAAAATTCAAGGATGAAAACAGTTCATTATTTTCGAACTTTTCTTTTCGAAGTGAAGAAAAAAATATATATAGACTCCGGGAGACGTGACCAGATGTTTGATGCGGCGGTGCGTATTAACTTAATTAATAAACTGACATCCTTTAGTAGACTGTATCCTTTATTTTAAGACATAGCGAAAGCGTTGCTTACTCTTAGCAAATCAAAACAACAACAAAACAAAAAACAGACGAATTGCGTTTCTATAGTTACACTTATGTGATGCCACATTTCAAAGATAAATTACAAATAACTCTAACACCGTGTCTCAAATGACACCATAAAGAAGCTAGATTACAATGGGCCAAAGAGCATATGTCATTTGGTGAAAAGTGGCTGAAGTCATATTCAGTGATGAAAAAAATTGGAACCTCGATGGTCCTGATGGGTACTATTGGCACGATCTCCGCGAAGAACATAGAAGTGTATTTAGCCGACAACATAATGGTGGTTCTGTAATGGTGTGGGGGGCTATTTCTTTCAATGGTCAGACATCTCTAGCATTCATCAGAGGTCGTGAAAACTCTGAAAACTGTCAAGAGACACTTGCCAATAATTTGCTTCCTGTTTCCGAGATTTTAGGGGGATAAAAATGGTTATTTCAACATGACAATGCTTCGATCCCTACCTCAAACTCAACTTCATCGTGGATTAAGTCGAAAAAAGTGTCTGTTTTAAAATGGCCGGCAATTAGTCCTGATTTAAACCCTATAGAAAATATGTGGGGTATTCTCACTCATGCAGTTTATCCAAATGAAAAGCAGTATTCTTCAGTTAAAGATTTGAAAGATGCCATTGAGAACGCTTGGTTTAAAACTGAACCTGAAACAATACAGAATCTCATTTTAACGATGGAAGACCGTACATTTAAAGTAATTCAGCATAAAGGAGCAATAATCAAGTATTAATTTTTTATTATTATTGTTCTGCTAAAGACTAAAAACTAGTGTGCTTAAACTTTTGACACACTCACTTTTGTTGTTTTGATAAATCTTATTATTTAAGATAAATTTTATAACATACATCTGTTAACTATATTTTTAAAACTACAATTTGTAGATTATGTGAAAAGGAAATTAAATTTCATTCATTAATAAAATTTTATTTTGAAATTTTCTGTTATGCTTAAACTTTTGACACGCACTGTAGCTTTTATTCCGAGTTAATATACCATTTAAAATTGAAGGACGATATCAATACAGCGGTCATTATCATTTCGAATAAATTAAGAGAAATTTTTCTAAAAACAAATGTTCTTGTTTACTTCGTGAATGAAAAACTAATATTCTAGAGATCACATTTGTTTATATATTTTCGCCAATTTAAGCATATTGCTATGTTTAACTTTTGTATGACTTCAACTCATTTGCTTATATACTTTTAAAATAAAAGCTGTGCTTATTTACTTACGATCGTGCTTTTTCTCTTTTAAAAGTCTACTTGTAATCTTTAATTGTGTAGTGCATGAATGATGTTTCAAATTTTAATTACATATATATATGTTACTGCCAAAACCCGGAGCCTGGCCAATTCTAGAACTGGCCGGCCAATACCCGAACTTTCCTAGCTTCCTGGCCAAAACCCGAAATACATAAAATGAATAGCGTATTTTAGGGTTTGGTCGGCCAATTCGCGATCTGGCCCGGAAGCCTTGGCCCACATCCGAACTGGGGATTTAAGGCTACCCTTAAATGCGGGGCCGTCATTAAACTTCTCTTAGATGCTGTTTCTTATTTAGTAAAAAATCTGGAATTGCTATATTTCATACCCTGTAATAGATAATATAATACAGTATGAAAGACCGGACAATTTTAGAATTGTGTAGTCATTTATTAACGTTGCTGGCCAATTCTAGAAATGGCCAATTTCGGGTTTTGGCCGTAAAATATATAATTCTGAAATACTTTGACAAACCTATCCCTAGTACTATGGATTAAAAAAATACTGCTGTTACTTACATAAAAGTACAATATTTTTTTATATATACATAAACTACTTTTAGTGAATTTCCTTCATAAAACATATAGACAATCTTTTTAACACTTAATTTTATATTCGTCATTGCGTATATCTTGCATGTAATGGATATGCCAAATTTTATTTTAATATTTTCTTTAAATCTTCATACTTTTAACTATCACTAACATAAATTCAATACAAAATTACTTTAATTCATCTTTTTAAAAAAGTAGATTTTACTATCCGTACAAACAATTTTCTCAGTCGTACTTTAGAAAGTAATTTTGTGAAATAGTCGAAGCTACGTAATACTTACCCATCATACGTAGTATAAGATAAATCTTCTAATTGTATTAAAAATCGATTTCATTTTGACAAATTTACACGTTTCAAACACTTGAGATTCCAAAAGACACATTTTTAGAATTAAAAAATTGCCGACCGTTTGTCTGTCCGTCCATATCTGTCTGTCTGTGTGTCTCTAAACGCTTTATCTCTCGAACAAATTGAGATACAGACATGAAATCTGGTGTCTCCTTAGTATATCATAATGGGAAGAATCCTATTGAATATCAGTTTTCTCGATTATCCAGAACTATTTTTCTCGGACTCATGAAATAACCGTACAGATAAAAAGTGTATAAAAATTGCGAAATTGTTTACTTTAACAAGTGAATATAAAATACAATTAAAAGCATAAATTTTATATGAAGAATACAGTCGGTCGGATAATTAGCGGCCTCGATATTTGTAATCCTATTTTCTGCACTCTTCAATTTTTCATAACGCAGCATTTCATTCAAAATTCAATTCAACGATATTTTTAAATTGGAAATGACATGTTTAATCGAACGATCAAACCCTGTCTACCTGGGTCACAGTATACAGATGAAAATCATTTTTTTTTCTATTGATAGTATAGACCAAATTATGTTAAAAGTCTGAGAGAAAAAGGCCTTGCAAAATCCTTGCACCGGGGCTCGTTTCAAGTCGTCCTCTATAAGGGCGGCTTTACTTTTAAGAATGTTTTTAGAATAAAGTTTATTTATTTATTTGTTATTTGTTGCTTGTAAGAATATTTTTTGTTGTGAGGTTTTTCAATTTCATATTTAAAAAATGTATTAAATGTGAATATAAAATTTCTGAAATAATTATATTTTTAAATTAGAATATTATTTGATAGAATAATCACATAATAAATTAAACATTTAAAAAATATATTTTTAAATTATTATAAAATATAAATTTTCACAATATAATATTAATTTTAATATAAAATTAATAAATAATCATGCTTGTAAAAATAATTTGTATCATTTTGCAAATGAATTTGCATTTTTTAAGTAAAACTTAGAAACTCAATTAAATGTAACTTTTACCTACAGATGGCAGCACATAACAGATGCGAATTCTTCTAATGACTCTTCCGTACAGTATATACTGTTTTGTAACAAGTACGATGATTGTTAATGTACCTGATTTCTGAACTGAAAGGTAAGAAATTAGTAACGAATACTTTCTGCGGGTAGCGAGTTAAAAAATAACAATATCATATGGATATTTCTTTTGTCAATTATACAGCACTCCGAGATATACAAAAATCGTCTTGTCATATGATCTGAAGAACCAATCAGAGCAATGCAAACCACTTTAATAAGGCGTCTAAATCGCAAATAAATCAGTAAATAACAAATAAATCAGTAAACCACAAACACATCGCAAATAAATCAGTAAATCATGAATAAGTCAGTAAAACTTTGTACACTTATAAATCAATCACAAATCAAGTAAATCAACTTGATTTATAAATCTGATACACTAAAAACTAGTTTGTTGGACATCTGGGAAAGAAGCAGAAAAAAAAGGCGAATTTTCATGAGAGTGAGTTCTAGATTTTTATTAATTACTCTGTCAATAATTAGAATTTTGAAATTCTGAATATCAGGTACATCAGTACAGATTTTGGGCTACTCTAAAAAAACTGTGAGCCTCGTACGTGCCTCAGATTTCACTAACCATCGCATACACACACAGACAGACAGAGCGTTTTGTTCTTTTATTAATAAAGATTAATTTTGTTGCATTTTAAGAAAAAAAAATTAGTTTTTTAGCTCGTTCGTATGTTTGTAACGCGATAACTCATGATAAAAATATCCGATCCACTTGAAATTTTGTGTATAGGTATATCCTGATAAGGCGCTTCCCTGATTAGTTTTTGAAGTTAATTCGATATGTATAAGAGGGGGAACGGGGGGCTCATGCTCCTCCCCTTAATTGATATAAATGGGTTTTTCATGCAGAAATATTAGTTTTTGTTCAAAATTTATGCACAGGATCATTCTGATGAAGCGCTTCCGTGATTGGTATTAGGTATTTATTGGATAAATATAAACAGGGGAAATGGGGGTTCTAATGCCCCTCCCCTTAATTTAAATAAATGTTTTTTTCACGCACAATTGTCGGATTTCGTTAAAATCGCTGAATAGTTTTAGAAGTTCAATGGTTAAGTTTATAAAAGAGAGGGATAGCTATTCTTAAATTATATAAATGGTTTTTATTAAAAATTTTCCGATTTGCTCTGAATTTTGGATATGGATTTTTTTATATAATAATTATGACCCTGATCAATTTAGAGAGTTCAATGATTAAGTATAAAAAGGGGAAAGGGGGGGAAATTGTCCCCCCTCATTAATTATATTTTTCGAACGGAATTAACCCTTGAAAATATAAGGCCTGTGAACTCAATGCCTGCAGTTTAACTGGGCCCTTTAACCCCTTTCTTTTTATTTAAGTTCATGTTCAACATTTTGTGACTGAATTAAATTGCAATATGGCATTTCATCTTATGATTTTATTTATTGATATCCATTATTTCTGTATACCTCAAAAAAATTTATTATTTTAATTAAAAAAATATTAAACTATAAATAACTATTATCATAATACATTACTTTATAAGGTCAATAAATCTGTCAAACTTTGAACAAAACGCAAGTTAATATAATCTCATCTTGATCCTTTTACTGTACATAAATTTCGGAGATAGTATTAACGATTCCATTTAACTGATTAAGAAAGGTCTTAAAGTACTTCAAATGATAAACAACTCAAATTTTACTTCCCTGAATGTGTTGAGTTCTTGGTCCTAAATAACAGCTTCTATTTTGAGTCGCCACATTAATTAAAATTGCAGAAAGATAGCGAGAAGACTATTTACTGCTTCTCCAATAAATTATTATAAATTATTCTGGAAACATGTTTCTGTCTGTTTTATCAATTTAATATTAGAATTTATCAAATAAAATATTATGTACAGGACTCTCTTTGAATTTACGCTACTGGCATGTTTAATTTTCTAACATTAGAGGCAATATTTTTAAACGCATTTGATTACATAAAATCATTTTTCTTTCTTTCTTTTCCTTAAATAATGATATTTATTTGTACTTAGTACAGGTGAAACATTTGCAAATTTCAATTTGCCGTTTGGTAACAAATCTGAAATAATAATGACAAGTTATTCCTAATACATTCGATTAAAATTAAGCCACAATCTTAATGTTCGGATGTTCTATTTTATTTTTTCCAGTTTTAAATAGAAGAGGCTTGTGAGAGGCTCGATTATGCTTTGAGTATGAAGAATTATGGCCCTTGATCTAAACATGATTTAGAATTTTCTCTTTTTTTCGTCTAGCTTTCATAGTGGTTTGATTTGATTGAGATTTTAATTTTTAATATAAAAAAACTTCTTCTGGTTTATATCATGAAAAGAAACTTACAATTGTTGAAACACCCTGCGCTTTGCTTTATTAGAACAAAATGATTAGGAAAGTCGTAAATCTTTCATTACAAGCATCAGACCCAACTATGTATGTCCTAAAAAAGGCAAGTCTGATTTACCACATTGTAGGACACTAAAACAAAAAATCAGTTGAAAAACACCAAGAAAGACATCAGCCAAGTTTGATAATTTTTAAAACTTGGCATACTGTGAAAAGCATCTATAATAACTGCAGAAATAAAAGTGAAACATCACGAATGAATGTAACGATTAGGACCATCTGTCATAAACATCACATTTTTCATAAAAATGCCTTTTTTTTCTTTTTTGCTTGCATTGTAGTTGGAGTAATTTTTTCTATCCTCTTATTCAACATTACTTTTTTTAAAACAAAATTACCGCTATTATTTAATTAAAAACTTAAAGCATCGTTAAAATATTTAAAGTCCTTTATAATAATAAATAAAATTTTGTCTTTTTTTTTTTTTTTTTTTTTTTTTTTTTTTTTTTTTTTTTTTTTCGCTAGCCATTGGTATTTTGATCCTAAATAATAATTTCTATTTAAGATTAAGACATGGCAAACTAGATCTATAAGGCCCATTTATTTCACAATAATGTATGAAGTCTCCCGCCAGAGAACTATGATACCTTGCCCAAGTTATTCTGACCAATCGTTCAAACCCTGAACCAAAACAATGACCATGTACACAGAACAGAAATCAGCTTATTCAATGCTAATTTTGACAGGGTTTGCGCCACATAGTGCAATGAAATAGTTTGGGTTTAAAGCTGAATCCAGCTTCACTTTTTGGGCGGTTTTTAGCGAAATGGTCAGGCCGGTAGTATATAGTTGGCAATGATTAAGATTAGGTAAGGTGAAGTCCGAAAACTTTTACCAAATTTATTTTTAATAATTTAATACCGGATATTAGGCAAAAAATATTTTCTTTACAAGGGAATGTGATCTTTTGTGGATTAAATTAAAAGGTAAAAACTAAGTTAACTTTACTTTCCGGGAACATAACTTAAAGTTCAATATTACTGGTGTAAAAGTAAAAAAAATGGGTAATTCCAATCTATAACGCATCGTTTCCAACCATTGTTTATTAAATAAATTCATGCAAACCTGCAAGGGGTAGATTCGCAACCAGTTTTTAATCCTGGCCTGCTAATATCTGACTTCTTACTATAACTTTTTTCCTAATTTGTAGGATTTCCTTAGTTTTTGACTTTAACAACTTTAGTTGTTTCGAATTTAATTGAAGTGTTTTATGTTGTCAGAACTCCTTATTTTTTTTGTTTAGATCATTACCTGTTTTAGTAACTGTTCATAAACACTTTGTCCTGCAGCATCATTTAAAAATCTTTCAATTTTTGTGTAACTATGAGTGGAAAATACTTTCGTGTTGGACTGACAGAAGTGTGTTATGAATTAGACATTTTTAGTTAATTAAAATTCTATAAGAATTTTTTTTTAGGTTGGGGGGCGGCAGGTATCTTTTCGATTTACAAATGATGAAGTAATAGCAAATTTTCTCATTTTTCTATTTCAAATAGATAAAATTATGAATGAATTATCCAAATTGAATATACCAATAAAAAATTTATAAAAAAAAATTAAAAATGATTGAATATTTGAAAAATGATAAAATTGTCTATATTTAATGATATACACATAAAAAATAGCTTATGTTTAAACTGGGACGAATACCATCATTTTGGTATAATTAATTTTGAAATCGGTTCGGTAGATTCAGAGATTAGTCTCGATACTCGCCAAAAGTGACGTCAACTTGGCATTATTTCTGGTATTTTGTGAAATTTTCATAAACTCCCATTGTAATCCTATAATTTATCTTTAACCAAACATTAATGTTTAATTAATGGGGATTTCTGATTTTTTTCCTATTTATAGATCCAATAACGTACCTCCACACCAAATTTCAACTTCCTAAGTCGCCTGGAAATAGTCAAAAATTTTTATGAGTGAGTCAACCAGTGATAAAAAATAGTGGTTTTCAGACGTCAAATTATCGTGAACAGTAAAAGATTTTTTTTTAATTACAGGATTCGGAAATTAGAAGATGGTCTTACATGACACGAAAAATCGCAAATGTGTAAGTCAAATAGAATTTAAGTTATTGAGGAGTCAAAAGTGGCCCGAAATGGTTCGTGAAATATAACCCACAGCAGGTGTGTCGCCTTTTAGGTAGATTTCGTATGAAATACTACCTATTGCAATCGCAGCAGTTTATATATCTATCCATCTATCTATATATATATATATATATATATATATCTCACTTTTTTATGGACACGATAACTTCTATAATTCTTCACCAATCTCCACCAAACTGGTACATACAATCAAAGGGAATAAAATCTCGGCTAAGTTCGTTAATGGGCAAAATCGGACCAAGGGGGTCGGAATAGGGGGCGTTTTTGTGAAAACCGAAAAAACACCATAACTTCTTAATTAATGTAGATATCGAATCGGTTTAAAGTTTATATTACTTTTTAAAAATGGGACAAAAGTTTATGCATGACAGATTTTTGATAAATTTAGAAGTGGGTTCAAGGGGCGAAAAAAACAGAGGTTTTGAAAAAAAAATCGTAACTTCGTCAAGATATCAAGTCCAACTAATTTTTTTGTAAATGTTTTTAAAATTATCTAAAACTTTTGTATTTACAAGTTTTTGATAGGACCAACTTTTACCGATGAAAAAAATTAAAAACGAAAAGAAAAAGGGCGGTGAAAAAAGAGAAAAATCCATAACTCCGTCAATTTTTAAGCTATCAAATCTGATTTAATTTATTTTACATCTTCTCAAAAATATCTACAACTTTTATATTGACAAGTTTTTCGTAGGACCAATTCGTATAGCAAAAAGAAATTAAACAAAAATAGGAGTTGGAGAAAAAAACCTCAAATCCAAACTGCTTATATTCTGACTCATTTTTAAATTCATTTTTGATTTTAAACGCATCCAAATGGTAGATCCTCTTATTTAGAAACTGTATAAAGTGACGCATTGGTCAATTTTCTGATATTTCAAAAAAGACAGAATATATTTCAAAAAAGGCTACCAAAAAAGGTATTTTGAACAGAATTTACGAATGTCATCGGGACTGAAAATTTAAGGAAGTATTTCAAATAAGAAATTACGTTTTTTTGCTGACTCGTTTCTAAATCCATTTTTGTTCTCAAACGCATCCAATTTACAGATCCTCTTATTTAGGAACGATATAATGTGATGCATTGGTCAGTATTTTGATAAAGACGGAATATATTTCGAAAAAGGCTACGAAAAAGAATATTTGAACAGAATTTCCCGAAGTCATCGTGATTTGAAAATTTAAGGAAATTTTCACATAGCAAATTGCGTTTTTTATGACTCTTTTAAAATCCATTTTCGCTCTCAAACGCATCCAATTTATAGATCCTCTTATTTAGGAACTATATACTGTGACGCATTGGTCAGTTTTTTGATAAAGATAGAATATATTTTTAAAAATGCTGTCAAAGTGAGTATTTTGCACAAAATTTTCTGAAGCAATCATGATTAAAGAATTAAGGATATATTCAAACAACAAATCGGTTATTTTACGACTCATTTTTAAATTCAATTTTTTTCTCAAATGCATTCAACTGACAGTTTTTTGTTATTTAGGATCTATATAATATACTGTTTCGTTCGATTTTTTAATAAATTAAGAATTTATTTCAAAATATGTTGTCAAAATGGGCATTTGAGCTGAATTTTTCTTAAGATGATTCTGATAAAACCAGTTTTTGCAGAAAAATGAAATTAAAATTTTTTCATAAACGGCCAAATGAAGTTATTAAACTGGGTTTATCTCTAATCATATATATATATATATATATATTGTTGTTGTTGTTGTTGTTGAAATGAGCACTTTTCGAAATCTACCTCCGCCTATAGGCCCAGCCGATAGGGATTTTTACTTTGTGAACTTGACTGACACATTGCCGTATGTTTAGATAAATATTTCCTAAGAATTTGTCAAAAATTGTACTTTTTCTGTCGCCATATATCATCAAATTTTATGTACAAAAATATAATTAAATTCTTTCACTGCTCACACTTTCTATTTTATCAGTCTCTTAATATAAATTTATACTAAAATATAAAAAGTACATTAACACTAGAGAGACGGGAATTTTTAGTCTACTTTACTGTACTGTCTGATATTAAAAATAATTAATACCAGAATTTTTTAAAAACTGCTTAAAGTTCATAATTAACGCCTTTTTCCCTTTTTACTTTCCCATCATACGTAGTATAGGGTAAACCTTGCAATCATTTTGAAAATCGAAAAAAAATTGACGAATTTACACGTTTCAGATACTGAAGATTCCGAAAAACATATTTTTAGGAAAAAAAAGTCGCCGTGTGTGTGTCTGTAAATGTTCTATCTCCCAAACAAATTGAGATAGAGACCTAAAATTTTGTATGTACTTAGTAACTAAAAATGAGACGAAGCCTATTTTATATCAGTAATCTCGATTACGCGGAACTAATTTTTTTCGGACTCTCGAAAAATTCGTTTTGATAAGGTTGTAACGTTAAACACACGTTGGGTGTCATTTGTAACGTTTGGGTGTTCGTGCTGGGGGTTAAATGCCGACATACTCAGATATTAAGATAAAAAAAACACAGTTTATTAAAATGATAAGGGCTCAAGGGAAGTGGAGCAAGTCTTAATTTTCACAACTAAGAATACTACGAAAAAGCTAAACGCATACTCACAGGCTCCGGACTAGCTCAATCGTGGCACCTTCTATTACTTCTCAACTATCTTTCGGCTAAGCTGCTAGATAAAGCTTAAATTAGACAGCCCGTGGCTGTGTGTAATTCTTTATTCACTTTCAGATAATCAAAACGTAATTACTAAGAAATTTCTTACCACGGCCAACTCTCAAGTCGAATACCGAAACTCCTTTACAACTTAGTGGAGGCTCGCTGCTACTTTAAATCTGCAAGCACTTCGCTGTCTAATATCTCCAGAACACTCGGCTGGCTAATCGCCAGTGATTCACTTCGCTATCTAATGTCGATGTCAGAGACACTCACTCGCTGGCTAATGCCAGAGACACTCACTCGCTGGTTAATGCCAGAGACACACCCCACACACACAAACTCCAAGCATTTATATGCTGCAAACCGAGATACTTCACATAAACATATTACTAATAACCGCGAGGTAACTGCAGAACCCGAAAGAGACACAGACACTCTAGAAAGTTAAAGTAAAAGAGAGGATAGATGTCGCTTTTACGCTTACACAAGTTAAATTATTGACGTCACGATCTCAGAAATACTGAAGTGCCTTTATGACAAAGGTCACTCCCTCACAAAGTACATAAAATGTTTCGACATTTTTTTAAAGGAGTGGACGTAAAAGGTAATAAAATAACACAAATTTTGCATAAAAATTGAAGTCGATCGAATTATTAGTTGCCGAGATAGTTGTAATCCTGTTTCCCCCATTCTTCGATTTTTCTTGACCCTGTATTTCATTCAAATTTCTATTTAAAGATACATTTTAATTGAAAATGAGACGCTTAATCCGGTGTAGTAAATTGTTAGTTAATTTGATTATTATTTTTGGAGTTAATAGGATGTTTCTTTTACAAAATTCGATACTGCTTGAGTAATTTGTCGCTTTATATAATTTGTCAAAATTGGCTCATCAAAAATTCATCAATAGAGCATTACTACGTGTTAAAAATATTTAAATATACGTTTAAATTTTTTTTTGGATTTCTGATGCATTTTGTAAATAATTTAGACATGTTTATTTTCATATTTTATGTTATGCATATCCATGATGGGTAAGTATTACGGTGACCCCCCCCCCAAAACGACTAGTGTTCTTTTCAACTTACATTATAAAGAAATTTTTGAGCTCGAAACGAAATATTTTCATCTGGTAGAGGCCAAGATGCCGCCCCTCTGAATCATTCTTGTGTTAATAAACATTGGTGTCTGAAGAGAATATACCAACATATATGTGACTTGAATAGCAATCAAACATTGTCCTTCAGAATTTTCTCACTTTCATAAAATTTTCTTCGAATAAAAAATCTGGAGTAAAACTAAATATTATTTCGCATTTCATAAAAATACTCTTTATGTTTAAAAAAATTAACTCTGTAAACATATTTTAAAGGAAAATTTTGACCTTAATTAAATTATATCAACAAATATTTTACATTTGAATGCTCTGAAATAAAACTGTTTTTCAAAAACAGTCAACGTGTTAGTATCATAGTATTTAATACTGCTAATACTCAATAATCCTAAAACAACTAGCCGAATGTGCCAATCCCCCCAAAAATCTCATATATGAGGCTTTCAGAAGTCAGTCCAACTAACTCCATTTTATTAGAAATTTAGGTAATGATATAATTTAATTCATAATTTTCTTTATCTGTATAGTTTATGAATTACCCTTGATCATAAGGCAATTAATGAGTATAATAAATATATGTGAAAAAATAACAGATTTTTTTAATATAGATAATCAAATTTAATTGTTTAATATGAGCATTTTTCTTCACAAATTTCATCGAAATGACTTCTGAAGGCCTCATATGTTAACATTCAGAATTCGCTATCACAGTACTAACGTTAAAGGTAATTTAAGCCGGTAATGGGAATTCCAAATGTGTAAAATTCCTTGCAATATTTTCTAAGACACAACTATTGCCAAAATGCATCATATCAGTGCCAAATATAGGATGATTTTCACAGAAAACTATCAGAAACATCTGAATCTGATGTTTGACTGAAATTCCGCGCATCGGTTTTTAAAATATGACTATAACAAAAAATCGTGTAATTCCTTCAAAATGGACTATAGCAGTCCCACCTATTGGACTATTATCGCGTAAACCTGATCAACACCAACTTGTGCCAACATCTGATTAAATCTTGGATAATGTGACATGAAAATTTTAAAATTATCTCTTTGATATCGTACGGAAATTGTGAAAATACCAGCATAGTACAGCCACCTGTTGAGCTTATTACACTAGAAATTAAAGAGCACCAAATTACATCGGGAACTAAGTGAATGTATTTTTTTTTAAATTCCTCGAGTTAGATTTTGAGACAGATCGTGCTCAAAATTTCTGTCACATACAGACAGATACATTCAAAAACTCGAAGACAGATATTTTGTAAAAGCATGTTTTACAGAATCCCTTACTTCTGAAATGTATAAATTTGTGAAAAACTAGAAGTTGAAAATTTTCACAAATCCAATATTTTCTTCTTTTAGATATAGAAGAGAGTAATTATGGATAGAACAACATATTTTTTATTATTTAGTTTAACAAATAATAATTGATACGTACGATCGGTGTACACATTTATCATCTACCTAAAAAATTCAATTGATGATGTGTATGGCTTAAGAAATGATGAACGACACCGATGGGTTTCTCAGCACAACCCTTCGAATAAAATATTTCTAGAAATATTTTCCTAGTTGATTTCATCTGCATAAAACTAAATAAAAACCATTTAACCAACCGCTTGAAAGGGAATTTTAAATTACAACTATTCTTCTTGTAATGTATTTAATTTAAAATAACTTCTATCCGTCATACATTGAACAAGTCACTAGTTATTTTAAACTTAATTTAGACTCTTTATTAGAAAATACTTTAAAAAAAGAAAAATAATTGAATGTTCTATCTAACTCATTAAGAGCTTAAATATCGTCAGGATCTTCGAGCATTTATCGTGATAAACAACCTCTAGTCAAGATTTACTTCCCTCAAATGGTTGTTTTCTTGTCGCTAAGTAATAGCTTTTATTCTGAGTTCATATACCATTTAAAATTGAACAACGATATTAAGAAAACGGACATTATCATTTCGAATAAATTACGAGAAATTGTTCTGAAAACAAATGTTCTTGTTTACTTCGTGAATGTAAAACTAATATTCTAAAGGAAACATATGTTTATGTATTTTCGCCAAATTAAGCAAACTGCCATATTTAACTTTTATATGACTTTATATGTATGATGTAAACTATTTGCTTATCTATATTTTTATAAAAGCTCTTGTTTTTTACTTTCAATAATTTTTTTTTAGTTTTTTTAAATGTCTACTTTTAATTTTTAATTGTGTAGTGCATGAATAAGGTATTTCAAATTTTAATATAGTTATATATATATATGTGTATATACACATATATACTACCTCTGACAATAAAGTTCGGTGTATAGTCCGGTAGCATTAATGTAGATGAAATATTAACGAAAGTTACCATACCAGCCTTCAAAATAGTCATCTCCTACAACTATGCACCGCTGAGATCTGCTATACATGTCCTGGGAAATTCACAAGAAGTCCTCTTTTGGGATGAAGTCAAAAGCTTCGTTACGTTTCGTTGGATGTCAGCAATATGGTCAAATCTGTTTCAAAGAGAGTTTGAGTCGTGAAAAGGGGAACAAATGTGAATCACTGGGATCTGGTGAGTATGATAGGTGTTCAATTTTCACCATCTCTCATGAATTCCTTTCGGTGCCTTGCAAACATTAAAACCAAACTTTGAACTGTTCGTTTATTCGTTCATTTTCCTATTCTCAGTCAAGAACCAACACACTGAACAAGCACTTAGTAAAGCACGTCTTACACAGAACATAAACGACGCTCAGATGAACAACGATGGGGAAAGATGGTCTGAACTTGCCTCTATGCAGGTGCAGCGTTTTGGTTCCTCAGTGTTGCCAGATCGATCGTTCTGAATTCATTCACCGAACTTTATTGTCAAAAGTAGTATATAAATACGGAGCTTCGCTCCCTACGAGTTTGCTCGTCAACCCCCACTGGCACACCAAAAACTCTTAAAAAACTCTAATTGGATCGTCTTTTAAAAGATTTCGAAACAATCAACTATATATACACATATGTATATAATTATGTACATATATACATAAAACTATTAATTGTAAAACAATATATATCAACAAAAAATGATAAAAGGAATAAGAAGGAATAATTGGAATTTGCAGAACCGATATTCTTTATCTTTATGAACAGCAGAAATGATTATATTTTTGAGATTTAATGAAGCATGCATAAAAACAATGTTTCTTTTGAAACCACGAATTTTCAGAAAGGTTTCTGAGTAGTTTTTACAGTATATTAATCAACTCGAAAATTATCGAATCTCCATATCGAGTTTTAGCATGTTATCAGTTCTCAACCAAACACTTTCATCTGTGTGACTGAATTTATGCATGCAAAAGTAGCAATAATGATTTTAATATTATGCTGATAATGTATCATATTTTAATTTTAAAATTGTTTCACATGAAATGGTTTACTTAAACTTAAAAGATCCCCATAAAACTATAGTACAAGTTGAAACAAATAACTAAATGTACTCTAAAAACCATTCACAAGAGTTTCCTAAAATCAGAAAAACAAAATCAAGTTTGTTTAAAAAAATTCTTCTTTGAATCATGAAAAGATATATGTTTCTGAGATTTCTGAAAATGAAAAACCCTTTTCAGGATTGTGGAGAATTTAAAGGAGATTATCAAATAGTTTCCTTTCTAATTACAACATACAGGGTGGTCAGATATTCTAGAACAAATCGACGACTGCTTCCAAGCAGGCACAAACATTAGAGCTAGAGCATTTTTTTAAACATTCTGCACATGTGACTACACACACACTTAATAACATCATTCATTGAAACTACTGCAAATTGCAAGTAAAGATCAAATAGAAATTGGGGATATTTGTCGCTGTATACACAATGGTTGAATTAAGAATTGCGACTTTCTTGTTTTAATGACTATTGAAGTCATTCTCAATCTCGCCACATAAGTAATGCAATATCTGTAGTATAAAGACATTACTGTGTGTAACGCATACGTCATTTTGCGAATAGCAACTCAAATTTTAAATGATGTTTTGATTTTACATTTTTTGCTACTGCGAATTTTTTACCTTCTAAGTACCGCACATTTTCAATTTTTACACCATCGTATAAGGGGGAACATGTACTTTTAGATGCAATTTGTTGGAAAAAAGTATCTTAAGTTATTTTTGTGATCTTATTTTTTTAATGTTTTTAATACCGTTTTTGTAATTTTGGCAACAAGAGTACTCCATTTCTATTAAAAGCAAAGGAACGAAGGGGAAAAATGATTACTGTATTCTTATGTTGACATTTTCTCATTAAAAGGGGGAAAGAATATCAAATTTAAATATGTGGTGAATCAAGAATATTGTCTGTTATAAAACCCTATGAATTTTGATTCCATTTACAAAATTTGATTAACACCTAAAAGAATATATATAATTTAGTATTTATTTCACCAAACAACTTCGAGACTTCAAGTTTTGAATCAAAATGATCAAATGAAAATACCAATTTTTTTTGAAAAGGTCAATACAGATATGAAATGTGCATATGTAAAATTTGATATGATGAAAATGATGTCAAGTCGAGATTTCGGGGGGAGGGAATTCTATGATTGAGTTAAAGTTCAATAAATTTTGCTTTTTTTTAAATTTTCCAACAAAGTTGAAAATGTTTATACTTTCAATATGTTTGTCCGTCTGGCCGTATGACCGTATTGCCGTCTGGTCGCGCTCTAACTCTTGTAAATATGCACGGATTGCCAAAAAATTGGTGTACGTTATTGAGGTTTACCCTGGCACGAACCCTATTGAAAATGAAGTTTCTACCATTATTAGTTTACTTACAGGGATAGTCAAAAGTTTTCCATTACATTACGACCTATGGGGGGAAATCGTTTCAAATGGATTTTAAAAATTTATATCCTGCCATAAAATCCATATTTTCAATTTAATGTCCTAAATTTACTTTAAAGAAAATATATAAATGCGTCGAAATGATAGAAGTCTTGTTATTCTGAAGTTATTTAACCCTCCTAGTAGAATGTTTTATTTTTATAAGTCTCTTTAGTTTTGTGTGATTTAAATAAAAAATTCAATTCAATTAAAATGAACTTTTTTTCGAGGCGGTTTTTACTTGATATCATTTATTACATATTTTTTTTAATCTAAAATATCAAAGCTTTTAAAACGAAAGAACAATTTGATGCAAAAAAAAAGTTGCCAATAGAACAAGAAGAGTTAAATAACTATGACAACTTTTCAGTTTTATTTTATTATTATTATTATTATTATTATTATTATTATTATTATTATTATTATTATTATTTACTTTTTATCGTGAACGTCAAAGAAACAATGGATTCTTTTGAAATGCTTGCAGGTTCTAAAATAATTAAAATAGCACAATCAACAACCCTAACAAGATTTTTTTCATTGTAGCTTCAAAAGAAAAAGCCTTGGATTTGTAAAGTTTTTTCATTTCCTGTTTTCGACGGTTTTATACTTTTTAGAAAGTTCTAATCACAATTTGATTGTTTTTAGAAAATGTTTCACCGAGTGTGTCCTCTGTGAGTCTGTCCGTATATGACTCAAATCTTGTGGAAGTTGTAATTTAATTAAACTTCTGAAAAATTTAGATCTTGACATGAATCGATACTGATTAATTTTAGATTATAAATCGCTCAACAGTTGACGTTACTATGCGGCATTATTTTTTTTTCGATTTTCGGGGTAGCTATATTGCGACAACAATTACAATAATTTCATCAAACATCATATTTCATCAGCTTTTGACAATAATAGTCTTTATATTAAAATTGAATGTATATGTCTAATAGGTTTCGCGAAGGTGCTTTGTTTTTCACAATTTCCATGATAACTCTATCTAAACAAGTCGGTAAATATCGGTAAATATAAAGAGTGTTTCGTTTAATATTTTTTTTCAAAACAAGTTACCTTATCATTAATAAATCCGAATTGTTTCTTAATAACTATTAAATTTTTCATAGATGGCAGCACCAATAAATTTTATTTTGAAATTATTACAAAAGGTTTGGTTTTGTTTAAACCGGCCAATTATCTACGCTTGGGATATAGGCCCTAATGGGTGGGATGCCCTCCGTGGGGGTCTTTCTAAGGGAACCTAGCCCGTATTTACGCAAGGAAATACAAGGTTCGAAGAAAACTTCGTACGGTTAGGCCGATGGTCGCGATTGGATTCGAATCCAGCACCTACCATCTACCAGTTTTGAAGTCAGAACCTCGCGGCCACTGGTGGGGCGAATTACTAAGGGAAGTTATTTAATTTAATCAAATTTTAAAAAGTACATATCAGATCATTCAAATAGAAAGCAATATTTCAAATTTTTTGAAGATCCGTAATTTCAAAAAATTTGCGTAAATATAAATAAAATTTTAAATTTCAAAAAATTAAAAAAAAATCTTTGAGCAAAATTTCACATGCTGAATCATTACTAAGTCTCACGAGTTTTAAAAATAGAAAAAAAAATTAAATTCCAAAAAATATTATGAATAACATTTACTATTTATCACAGCTTAAAAATCCTTAAATTCGCAAAATATACGAGATTTCCTGTAACTAAATTCATCGAAATGTAAAAATTCTAAATCCAGAACCGTAGTTCGAACTAAGAACCTCCTGTTTCCTATAGTGATGCTTTATCTCCAAGATATGATGTCTATACAAAAAACTCTGAAATTAAGGTTATCTTCTAAAATTTAAATCGCAAAATGAAAGGATGATATTGCAAAAATTTATTGAAATGAAGTAACAGACTTTTTCAAAAGTTTAGGATTTCTCGTGTGGCACAAGGTATTCAATTATAACTGCATAAAATTTCAAATCCCTCAGTTTTTGTATTCGGAGTCTGTGACAGACAGACAAAGGACAGAGACGAATAAAAATTCGCCATATAAACGAAACTCTTAAAACGAATAATATGTCATTTAATTTTGATTGCACACATTTGGAATTATATAGAAAATCATTTTGTGGTACCTATAACATACTACTTAAACTTTATTCGTATTAACAGTTCTTTCAAATTTTCTATTATTTTGTCATGAAAGAAAAATTATTTCCGATTATCAAAACTTCTGAGTAGGTGACTTATTTTGATCTTAGATTATTTATTTTTCTCGAGCTCTTTCATCCGCTGCTTTCTTTTTATTTAATTTTATTTTCAAAAACTTTGATTCCTGCATTCCTATGCTTTGATGAACACGTTTCTTGGACATACGGCCTTTATTTTCTTCTACATCCATAAAACATAAATCGAAAACACGACATTCAGAATTCTACAAACCCTAGAATGGAATTTATTTTCTTTGAAAGAAATACTCGCTTCTCATTACCGTTGGAAAAATGGTGGATTATCAAATTACAGATTTTCATTTTGCATTTAAAAAAATCACTATAAAGTATGACTCAGATTAAAATATTTCCTATGTGTATTTTAAAATAAAACTTGAAAATAATACTATAATTTCTTACTCAGTCGTACTTATTAATAAATTCATTATACTATTTTTTTAAATGACATTATTCCCAAGGCGGGACTCGAACCCAGAATTTTGAATTACATAGCCAATGCTGTACTGTACAGTTTGAGCTACTTGGACTGACAACTAGCACGTGTATTTCACTTAGATGCTCTTACCGGCGATAACATATGGTTTGAAATGCAAACAGCTCGACGGAATGACCCAAATTATGGAAATCCATTTAATCGATAAATAGGTAGTACAATAATATTTCTATTACATATTATTTTGTTGTTGTTGTTTTTGAGCCACGACCTGAATATTTTCTGGCTCAGATGAAAAAATAAAACTTGTATAACAGTATCAAACAATATAATTAAATTAAAAGTACTAGTGTATGTGCGTACCGATAATTTAAATTAAGTTCCGCTATACAAAGCTTATTCTGATGGGCTAACTAAATGACCTATCACCAATAAGCTTATCTAACAAGGAAGGTCTCCATACTGTGCATACTCAGAATTTTTTGAAAAAATACTAATTAAAATAATCATGTATGTAATAAATAAACAGTCAAATTTAGTGGCGGAATTACAGTAGAAACTCTGTAAAAAAATAAAAGACTTTCGAATATTTGCATGAAAAAACGAAAATGTCAATCGATTTGGCGAGCAGCACATTTCCTCGTCAAAAACAAACGATTTTAATTAAACTGAAAATTTTTTATCAATAGATTTTAAAATGTGTGTAAATGGTATTTCTGAATTTAAATTTAAACAATTAAAGCTTAATAGATATATTTTCTTTTTGTAGTACATATTTATTTGCTTTTTACTGCTGTTATATAATATTATCACTGTAAAAATAATTTCATGTATAGAAAATGTTTTCATATATTTAAGCGTATTCCAAAATAAAGACCAGATGAAGAATGCTGTAGTAATATATTCCAATTTTGAATAAGCTTTTGTTTCCATAGCAACAAAGTTGAATCAACAGTGTTCATTTGGACTTCATTTTAAGATTGAAACGATTTTTTTTATTCATAATATTTCACAGTTAACTTTCAGTATATATATGATAAAACTACAAATGAAGAAACTAAAAGTGACAAAACTAAAGTTATTTAAATTTAAATATTTCTTTTTAAATACAAATTCAACATGAAACATTTTTACCTTAAAAGTATTTGACATAAAAAAAATATTTTTTGAAATTTTATTTCGTCGCCAACCGGTCAAAAACCACAAAATAAACGAAATGTTCATTATTTTTTTAAGAACTTTTTAAATAGATTCCGCCGAATTTTTTTTATAAATATAAATGTATCCACACGAGAAAAGTACTCGGTAATTTTTTTTGAATTTTCTAAGTCTGCCCATGTGGAGACCTTCCTTATAAGGGAGCTATACCCGCTGAATGTCAATCCAAGTAGCTCAAATGATAGAACAATGGGTTGCGGGTATTGTAAACTAACATCGCTATAGGGATGAGATCCTTGAAGACTATTTAAGGTTGTTTTGGGTTGCTACAGGACCGGACATGTTTATGGACAATAATTCGAAGTCACACAGAGCTCACAGTGCTGAAGATATTCTTGGAGAAGATTACATTCGTTGCATTAATTGGCGTCCCAGATATCAGGACCTCAATCCTATTGAACATGATTGGAATGGTATAGGAAGAGCATAACGCTCCTCTAAGGAACCGTCACGAGTAAAATGTTGGGCTTTTTCATTTATTGCATCACCCTCATAAACAGTATTATAACTCATTGTGAGACCAGTATAGTAGTATACGATGGTCACGCTCTATATTGGGTACAATTTTCCCTAGATAAATGCTTTCTTTCTGGTTCATAATTTAACCCTTTTTGATATACTATTATTTCTTAATTCACAATTAAAGTTTTTTCATTATTTTTATTTTGCTATACTATTTCTTCTATTGTACTATATCTCTGTGCCAATTTTCCTGGTAAAACATTGAATAGTTCATCAGATTTCACAGATTTATATTTATGGCCTTAAATTTTCTTTATGAATATTTTCCAAACTACTTAACATAGTAAAAATTCATTTGTAAAAGCCGCTATCGATAACCGGTAATGCAGGATGTCCAGCAAAGGACTCCCTGATTTTAAAATTAAATAACTCGAAAACTATAAGAACGTCAGAAGAAGGAAACAAGTGATATGTTTATTCCGCGGACCGTCATCCCACATCCCGCCTCTAAAAATCAGTTTATTTGTTCGGATTAAAAAAATTATGGAAGATTAAATTATAATTTAGAAGCAAAAAAAAAAAAATAATAAAAAAATACACTGACGATCGCTTTATAAACAGGCATTAATTTTTTTTTCCATTTTTCGGAGAGGATTTAAGGCCGAATGAGCTCTTGTTATTGGCTGTTTTCACTTTTCATTAAGGGGTAAAAGCTAGTCAGAAACATGCTAAAATAAGAATGTTTAATAGTTTTTATGACAGTAACTGAATTTATTAAATAAAAATAATAATATGACATGATTACATTATGTTTTTACTCTACTTTACGAAAATTTAAAAGATATATTAATAATTTAAAAAGTTATCGATGTTTGTGTCGAACTCTGTTCCACAAAAAGTGCCTTGCGGTGGCCTTCACAAATCATTGGAGTTTCAACTAAAATCGGTTGGACAAGAACAATTAGTTATTTTAATAGATAATCTAGTGCCTGATCGAAGCTCCTTTTTTTATCTACAAAATGGTGACCTCAGAAAATTTATCTCCAGATTTTTGAAAATCCACCAATAGTTATTTGTTTATAAAAAAAATTGAAGTTTAAAGAAAAATAAATACATTCTTCGATCAGGTACTAGTTTTTTGTTTTTAAAAAGCTGTATAAATTTCACTGAAATCTACTGAAAAGATTTCAAGTTATAGTGGTCATCAGCTCAAAAAACATACTTTTGACAAAAACGCATTTAAATTTTAACACTCGATTTATTTAGAGTAATACTAATTGTCCAATTACTTACAGAGAGTTGCTTGCGTTGCATTCTACCTTCTCGAGTGTTCTCATTAGCGTGCTTATCTGCAATCTTCGCACATGCAGCATATGTGTTTTTGGCATACCTATGATAATTATGCCTACAATTAAGTTCCAATGAATTCCTTATTGTCAATAAAGAAATGCATATCTTTATTGAATATACCGGGTGCTATGTATGGAGAAATTTGTACGATTGTATAACTTGTATTTATGGATCTTTGGGCATATTTTTCACACTAGTCGATTGAAGCTCTCAATATTATTCTGATTGAATACACCTACACATCTTAAAAGTAAATTGTCATTACTCAGATCTTCATAAATTGATTGACTTGATAGCTTCTAAAACATCAAGAGATAAGGGAGAACAATCTTGAGTATAAGTAGCAAGCTCTTAATTTGCTTCAGCGCGCTAAGAGCACCAATAATCTTCACCTTTTGGACACATACTGTGATTCGGATTTTCTTCGCTTGAGCCGCAATGATGAAAAGTCGCCATTATAGCAGATTTCATATATTCAATAGAATCGCAATGTCAAACTATGAACTTATTCTCCTATGAAAAAAAAACTGTAACTAACTTGTACAATAAACTTTGTAAAAAAATTGCCTCTTTTAAGGTGGGCGATGCCTAATGTGCGTCCCTCGGTGGGGCTAGTAGAGCTTTTGTCCTTAGATATGTCTGCTCACTTAGTTTAACTTTATTTATTTAGTATCTTAATAAATTTTTTATCCTAATAAATTGTCTTGTCATAATGTCTTGAATGCGTTGGAAAGTGTTTCATAATCTATGTTGGAAACATGATTTTCTGTTCTTGTCAAACATTACAACAAGAGTTATTAATATATTTTATTAATGTTGGTCGGATGTGTCTCTCTTTGCTTTTGTTTATTCGTTTAATTATTTCCTTAACAAAATAAAATACTGAAATTTTAATATAAAATACTATTTTTATTAATCTAAATATTAAGAAGTAGAAATTAAGATTTTTAAAAAATGCCGAAAACTTGTACAAACAATGCAGTTCGTTAATCCAGAAGTAATTAAAAATGAAGGCTTCATATAGGAAAAAACAAAAACCAATAACACAAATGTAAAATAAAATAAAAAAATAAAATAATAAACGAAAAATAAATTATGTTTTTAAAAACTTTGAGCAGTGTTTTAAAGATTTTCTTTCCTTTACTTTCAAAAGCATTTTACAATTCTTTTTTTGTAATATCGTTTAATAATTCTTGTCATAAGCATCTGTCTAATTTAAATATTCGTAAAAGAAATAAGAAAGTACTTATGTATAAAATTAAAAAAACAATTTTCATTCGTGTTTGGGTATTAGTTGTTTAATTCTCAAAAACACGTATATTTTTCTTTGATAATACGACGCAGTGCGTTTTTTTTTCAGAAATAAAAAGACATTTGTCTGTTTTCAGTATTAAAAAAAAATTCTTTTTATTTTTTATTTGCTGTTGTTGTTTGTCTCCAATGTTTGTTTAACGATGAAAATTATTTTTGCTTATTATAAAAATGCCATTTGGGGAGAAAAAAAGCTTTCTAGAGCTATTTTTTTAGAATTCATACATACGGCTGATAAAAATAGCATAAAAAAGATGTCTGTTGACAACCATCCTAGTAAATAATGTCATCTATAGAACTATATACGGATTTATTATTATTATTTATTAAAACAAAACCTTGCAGCATGGCAGGGAGGTGAAAATAGGTTGATATTTCCATTGTTGCGCACGTTTCTATGAAAATTTATAAGAACGTTAAGTAACATTTTAAATATTTTTTTGAAAGTGCTTGGTAGCTCATTTTTATGTAATAACATTTCTTGTCATAATCATTTATCTACTTAAAATGTTCATAAAAGAAACAAGAAAATATTTATGTAAAAAATTTAATTACAATAAAGTATTGAAAGTAAGCCACTCTATGGCAGACTGCAAATTCTAATGATTTTTACGGGAAGTATGTGATGTCAGTCACATATACTTGTCTTAATTTAATTAAGAAACATTAATTATTGAACTGTGTAGTTATTTTAATTAGGTTTTTTATTTTCTTTTAAAATGCAATGTATTTTTATCATCAATAATTCTTCCTTTTAGTATTTTCTTTTATAATCTTAAAATAAGACGTAGAAAAGTATTACAAAATTATTTCATCATCCAATTGATCCTTTGTAAATAAAAGCATTTAATTTGCCTATGAAATACTATTCCATTTATTACATAAGGCTGCAATAGTAATTTTATCTCTCACAAATAACGCATTTCTCTTATCAGTTACTCATTATCCCAGGTCATAAAAATCAATTAGTTGCATTCCTTTATATAATTTAACACGTTAAGCAATACGTAGTTTTACGTTAAGCAATATTTATAAATAACTTGGAAATCCTTTGTTTATTGTTGAAAATTCATAATTATAAGTCCCGTAAGAGGGCGTCGTGAACTCCCTTTGGTTAAAATGTGAAGTAAACTGAGTAGATAAAATGTTGTTTTTTTTTAAGAGAGAATTTTTGTGAAAAGAATAGCAACCAGAGAGTTTGCTACTTATAGTTTTGTGAATAGAATCGCGACCGGAGTGTTCGCTAGTTACAGTGTGTTATATTAAATATATTTGAAGATACAGTCCAAAAGTTTATTATTTTTAACAGTGTGTTTAGTGTGCTTTAATTAGTAATAGTATTCATGTACATTTTTTATGGCGAGCGACCTATGGACAAAATAAAACTTACTAATTTAATTTCAATACGATTTTAATTTCGGATAATATACTGCAATTACCCTTGGATAATATGAGGAGGGTAAGTTTTACATATTTATTACTTGAATATAAATTGTATTTCTTTTGAAAATATTTATTAAGATGGAATCTGTTTTAAAAGAGAAAAATATATTAAAATCTAATGTAACCAAGGTAACGAACGAAATCGCAAATAAAGATAGTTTAGATAAGTTTGAATTAGAGCTTTACGAGAAAAAATCGTTTGCTTTTGAAAAAGAATTTATAGAGATATTTAAGAAAATTTTCCAATTTTGTGACGATAAAGATGTAGATAAATATATTGTTGAACAACAATCTATTCAAGAAAATATAGATAAAATATATTTAATTGTAAAAAGAAAGTTAAGTGAATTAGCTCCAGTTTTAACGAAGTGTGATGTAAATACGAAAAGTGAAGTAAATGTTAGCGAATCAATTCGCTTACCTAAATTAAATCTTCCAACATTTAGTGGACAATTGCATGAGTGGCTATCTTTTAGAGATATTTTTATTTCTAGTATTCATAATAATTCGTGTTTATCAGCGTCACAAAAACTGTCCTATTTAAAATTATCGTTGCAAGCTGATCCTTTAAGGATCATTCAGTCTATTCCAATTACTGATGCTAATTATGAAATAGCATGGAATCTTTTAGAAGATCGATATTCGAATAAAAGAGATCAAGTATTTGCGCATTTGAAGCGTTTTATATTCCTTCCTTCCATACAAACTGAAAATCCGTCCTCTATATTAAAATTAGTGGATAATGTAACTGAATGTATTAGATCATTAGAAGTTCTCGAACAAAAAATAGAGGGATTTTCAGACACTATATTTGTATATATGGTAATACAAAAGTTAGATTCTTCGTGTAAGCTTTGGTGGGAAAGAGAATCCCAAAAAGATGAAATACCGAAAATATCAGAATTGATTTCCTTTTTAAAAAATCATGCTCGAACTTTACAAGCTTCTAAAACAATCAGTAACACATTTAGTCAAAAAAGGCAAGCTAAAGAAATAACGGCATCATTTTACACAAGTGCGAAAAATTCTAAGTGTATTTGCTACAAAAATGATTCACATTCATTATTTAAATGCAATGTATGTTAGAAAATGCCTGTTAATGACCGCATTGATTTTATTAAAAGAAACAAAATATATTTTAATTGTTTATCAAGTTCAAACCATTCTGCGAGAAATTGTAATCTAATTATTCATGTACTTTTTGCGGCAGACATCATTCGTCTCTTCTTCATATGCAAAGGGATAAAATAGATAGTTCTACGTCAGTGAAACTCAATCAACAATCATCAGGTGGGTTAAACGAAATTGCGAATTCATCTGTTGCCAACCAGAATAAGACATACAGCTTAAACCCCGAAGCTTTGAGCTTTGAAAGCAGGAATAATAATTTCGCAGGAACTTCTGTAAATAATTTATGCAAAAAGAGAAAAACCACGATTTTATCTACTGCTTTAATTTATATTGAAAATGTTTCAGGAGAATTTATACCTGCGCGTGCATTAATAGATGTCGGCTCAAATAACTCATATATTTGTGATAATTTTGCAAAATTATTAGGATTTAGAAAGGAAAAAATTAATGTTTCTGTTTCATGTTTGAATGATTCTAAGATTAATATCAAATGGAAAATTAGATCCACTATTTCAAATAAGGCTGATTATAACAGAACACTAGATTTTTTGATTGTTCCAAAGATAACAAACCTTATACCAGGGCATTATTTTAAATTTCCATTTTCCGAGCTGCCTCAAGATGTGAAATTAGCAGATCCAAAATTTAATGAACCTAATAAAATAGATGTTTTACTAGGAACTGAGTGCTTCTACGAATTATTACAAAATGGTCAAGTCCGCTTAAGAAATTCTAATGTCATTTTACAGAATACCGTATTTGGTTATGTAGTGGGAGGTTGTATTTCTAATTCGAATACTGGTAATATGATAAATTTAGCTACAAATGGATCAAATTTAGATGCTCTTACTCAAACATACACAGGCATTCAGTCATTTGCAGGTACATTTCCCCCTGTTGGTATCCAACAGCCTCAAAGTTCACCTGGTATACAACTTGAAGGACCTGAAGGAGCTAATCTCTTCATTTATAATTTGCCTCAAGAGTTTACAGATTCTGATTTAGCTAAGACATTCGCGCCATTTGGAAATGTTATCTCTGCAAAAGTGTTTATCGATAAACAGACAAACCTCAGCAAATGTTTTGGTTTTGTTAGCTATGATAACCCTAACAATGCACAGGCTGCAATTCAGCAAATGAATGGTTTTCAGATTGGAATGAAAAGACTAAAAGTTCAGCTGAAGCGTTCTAGGGATGCTTGCAAGCCATACTAAATGCATACAACCGAGCTTGCACGCAGTTTTCCTACTAAGAAAGTGTGTATATTTGAAAGAGTTTATCCTGTCATTATTCTATGTTTACAAATGTGTTGAAATATATATTTCTGTTTAAAAAAAAAGATTATATTATTATTATTATTATTGCTGTCCTGAAACATACATGATTTTGAAAAGTTTTGTTTTTAAAAACCAATCTATGTTTTCATAAGTGCTGTGTCTATAGATTTTGCACATATAAAATATTTTGCACACGGTAGGGAACATTGCTTTTAAACTGAGTTACTGATTTGTATAATGTTTTTAAAATCAAAAGAGGATTGATGTATCATATTTGTTAGGATTTTGTAGAAAAAAAACTGTTGGTTGTGCTTATTAGTCTGCAATTTGTGACCCCTGATCATGGATGCTTCAAGGACTAAGTTTATATTACTAGTGACCAGTAATTGTATAAACAACCTAAATTAGATATATTTTATTTTATAAATGCTTGTGAGCTGTGTACAAATTATATGCTGTTAATAAATATCGAAAAGTTGTACGATTCATATATAACTTGCTGTAATTTGTTTGTTAATTGTTTAAAAAGTTTTTAAAAATAATCATGAAAGGTCTCATAAAATTGTGTGCAATATTTATTAACTGTGAAAGTTTTCTCCTGCTGGTGGTCTTAGTTAAGGTTTATATTGTTAAAAGTTTCAAAATGTTTAATTTTTTCCCCTTTGTTTAAGGGTACAAAAGTGCCCAGTTGAAATTTTATCTATCCATAGTTTTCATATTGATTTATATATGTATATTTTTTACTGTGGATTTTTATATGTATAAAATTGAATTTCAAAGCTTTACAGGTCCCTTACTTATTTTATTATATTCTGTTTTATAGTTATGTAAATTTTTGAACTAATTAAGTTAGTACATTTATGTTGTATGTTTGGTTGCTTTGTTAATTTGTGTGCAGTATTATTTTATCTTTTATGTAGTCTCATTGGTACTGTTGATTTTAGGATCACCAGAGTTTGGTGTATCTTTTTGTTTGAAGCATTTTTATTTTTCCTTGGGCGTTATTGGTACATATAAAGATATTTAGTTTTAGCACAAATTATATCATTGTTTTTATTCTATGCGAGGAACAGTTTGTAGTCATACTCTCGTCCATTTGTATAGTTTCTAAATCATGCAAAGTATATTAACAAAAAAAAACAAATTAGGATTGACTACTCACTGCTAAATCCGACCAAGATGTTTTTTGGTACCAGAGGTAATTTTAAGGAAAGTATTTGTGAACTGTCTCTCCTTTTTTTCTGTGTAGAGTTATATCATTTTTGAAAAAAAGGTTTATTGATAACTAATTGTAACCCAGTAATATTGAGACTCCTCCACATGAGCTCGATGTTTTAAGATTGTGGACTGAATTCTAGTCCAAGTTTGTCTTTTTATTGTCTTTCTTTAAGAGGAACCAAAGAAAAAAAAATTGTTAAGCATGTATTTATTAAAACGTCTGCCTTACTATGTTTGGCACTAAAAAAATAGCTGGTATTTTTATAATTAACGAATTAATTTATACATAATTATAATTTTTTCAATTGTATTGGAGTTGTTAACCATTTTTCTTGAACTGGCCCGCAAGAAAGTTTTGGAGGGCAGCTTAAGTATTATTTTTGAGAAATTTTGATTAATAACTTTAAATTTATTCAATTTACATAATATTTAATTTACTTACCTTACGTTATAAATTTATTTTGGCTTAATGTTTTGATGTTGATGATAGTAATTGATACTTTTCGAATTGGTGATTGTGGGGGTGTTTAATTAGATATTAACTTAAGAGGTCCGCAAGGATTACCACGGAGATTAGCACTGTTAGATCATAGAATATCAAAATCATGCAAGAGTAAAATTTTAAATTAATATTATTTTGGAAAATTCAATTTTGTTTATTGTGAGACTCTTAGAGTTATTGTTTTAATCTTGTGATTACCTTAACAGGCTTTCAAGGGGATTTTATGGAAAAAAATTTTCCTTGTAAATAAAATTTTATGGATTTTTTTCAGTTGGTAATAATTAATTAATGCATTAATGATTTAATATATAAAATTGTGTGCTAATAAGGTGCTTTAAAGTATTTATGTTTAGAAATTATGATGCCATGTTATGTTATGATAAGAATTATGGGTATGATGGTATTAAATTAAAATATTTGAAACTGAAGTACATATTTTAAAATGTTATTACTAACTACTGATAATTTAGGCTACGATTCGGATTGGTGAATTAAGTAGGTTTTTTTTTGGGGGGGGGCTAAATTATGAAAAATAATGTAAGGTAGAGAGTTGCAATTATATAATAGTATGAAGATTTAAAAAAAAAAAGAAAATTTAAGGGTAGGAATAATGGTATTGGTAAAAGAAGATTTTTTTTGCCTGTGTGTAAATGGGCGTTAGGCCGCTTTAGTGAGATTTATACAGGATCGGATGTCAAGGTTCGCACTAAATCTGGCGAATTAAAGCGTCCAGTTACAAAAATAGCTGTTCTCCCTATTGATAACTAAAAAAAAAAAAATAAAAATAAAATATTGTAAATTTTGTATTTTTTGTGTTATATTTTGTATATATTTGTTTGCTGTGTCATTTTCTGTAACCGTATTTTATAAATTTATTTGATTGTAAAATATTGAAATTTGCGTTTCAATCCGGGGGAGAATGTTTATTGTTGAAAATTCATAATTATAAGTCCCGTAAGAGGGCGTCGTGAACTCCCTTTGGTTAAAATGTGAAGTGAACGGAGTAAATAAAATGTTGTTTTTTTTTTTAAGAGAGAATTTTTGTGAAAAGAATAGCAACCAGAGAGTTTGCTACTTATAGTTTTGTGAATAGAATCGCGACCGGAGTGTTCGCTAGTTACAGTGTGTTATATTAAATATATTTGAAGATACAGTCCAAAAGTTTATTATTTTTAACAGTGTGTTTAGTGTGCTTTAATTAGTAATAGTATTCATATACATCCTTAATAAATTTATTTATTTAATGTATTAGATAGACATGTCTTAAGCAAGGTCCAAACAACATTCCTAAATGTCAAAAAGTCATTTTCATTTAAAAAACAATGTCATATATCAAAAAGAATAATTTGGCTTGTCAGTTGATTACAAAATTGAACTCTTTCCTTCATCCAATCAAAAATGATTTAAGCACTTTTTAAAAATGTTATCATATTGTTCAATGATATAATAATGTTTAACCAGATTTATTTTATAGGGTTTTTTTTTGACGAATTGAGTCATATTTTTATCATTTTGATAATATGTTGACGAGTTTTGTCTTATATATGCGAACATAACAAGTCTGCGATGCACTGTTGTTTCGTGGTAGAATATTAGCATGAAATTTTATAATGTGTGATACCTCCCTGTTTTTATTTTACCTAGTCTTAGAGATGGGAATATGTAAAGGACCAACAAGCTTTATAGGAAAATTTATCATAAATTTAACCATTTATCAGGCAGTTTTTAAACTGGAAAATTCTTTTAAAAGATATTTAATGTTGAAACTGGTCGAAGTTTTTAAGTTTTAAAAATTTTATAGAGTCAAAAAAAATTCGCGAAATTTATACAACTTTTGCAAGTATTCCATTCAGCTTTAATAAGCAGTGTCTAATTCTTTTTTTTTTTTTAATAATCATCACATTTTTTAATTCTTTATTATTATTGTTATTATTTCACTAATGGAATTTGTTCAGAAAAATTATAAAGAATCATTAACATTACGACTTTTTTATGTGAAACAGCATTAAGAGTTTATTTTTTAAAATCGGGGTTGACTTGAAACTGGCCGATAAGAATAAACCCAGAATGAATCCAAAACAATTAGCTAAAACGAACTGCAATGAAAAGAAAAATTAATCTCTGTATTCAAAATACAGATACTTGATATAAAACTCTCTGCAAAAGCTATAATATAAGAGAGTAGGAATATTTGAACCATCGTACCACTTTAAATGGACCGCTGTAATTCTGCCGATACAAAGTGACTCAATCTACGGAAAATTTTTGTGTATGTTTACCATGGTTTCTGTGCGTAACGTAACGTCTCGTGGCCGAGTGGTTAAAACATTAACTGCTAATCGCTTGCGAACGTAGGAGATTGTGGGTTCGAATCCCACTGGACCATTGCACACACTCTTTGTGTGGAACTCCCGGTGGTACTTCTCTTGTGCTGTAATATTTCCTTGTGGTATCTTGTCCTTGTATGTTCACGTATTTGTAATAAATAATATGGATTATGTAATTATACCTGTGTAGAAATAAAGGATCATTTGAAGCGAAGACCATTGAAGCTATAGGCCTCAAAGCAATCTCCATTTCGGTGGATTGTCAATGTCTACATTAATGCTGAAAAAGTCGTTCTGATGTTTTCAAAACTCATATTGTCCGAGAATTCTTTGGCAAAGGCTGTGGAAACTCCCACTTCTCGGAACTAAAAACTCTGTTGCATACGTCACGAGAAATCCACTGAAGAAAAGAGGTGATTTATCACTCATTTGCAAGCTGGTGTTCAGTCACATGTTGGAGCAAGAACAATCACGTGTTTCCAGAATTTTTAAGTTGTTTTTCTTATTAAAAATAGCAAAGGTACACATATGTAGCTGCCTAGTGTGATATTTGTGTGCCATTTTAAGTACAAAAATAGACGGAAACACAAGGAGTAATGTTTTACAAATATAATTTTCAAAAATGTACATTCATTCGCTGCAAGAATTGTTACTTAAATGTGTTATTTAATTCCAAGTGTGGTACATTCAATTTTTTCAGATTAATTGCCTTATTTTATTACGATTTAAATGAAGTAACATTTAAAGAATGTTGTCATCTTCTCGCATGAAAACATTTTATTTTAGTACAATACTACCTCGGTTTTCGTTAACCTTGGTCATAGTTGGTTTCGGTTTTCTTTGACTTTTCCGCGAAAAATTTGTCTCTGATTTCGCCAGCTTATACACGTGATTCAGTTGCATTTTCCATAAACAAACAGGGAACAACCTGCGAGCTCTCCTGTTTTGCATTGTATTGTTTGCCGTCGTGTGTTCACTTTCCGCGCTTCAAGAAAACAATTTGTATAACGCGCACCTCGCACTTTAAAAGAAAAAAAATGGCGATTTTTTAAAATCTCGTAAATAACGCGCCACATAAATTTGATATGAGAGTGAATGAATGACTAAATGAATTTCAGTAAAGAAAGTCGAAACAAACATTACACCAGGCTAGAAAACAAGGTAAAAATACATTTTTAGACTTCGGGTAGGGAGTGAATGACGTCGGGGGGTGGGAAGGTAGCAATAAATAACAGCAATGAGAATTGCTAATTTACCTTTAAATAATTTTATTACTTCTGTTGTATGAAAAGTGAAAGGACTTAAATAAAGATACAGAAATAGTTCAACTTCAATTAATTATATTTCCGAAATTTTAATGTCTTCTTTGAATACATTTTTTTGATTCATATGTATATCTTGTGATTACATTCAGCAGTAAACATTCCGTGTATAACGCGCATCTAGGAGCTTTGTCCTAATTTTTTGAAAGAAAAACTGCGCGTTATACACGAGTAAATGCGGCAGTTTATTTCGAATGTATTTTTGTGTTTTTTATTGATTGACATTGGTTCATCATAGGACTAAAGTATGTTTCAGAGAGAGAAGTTTCAAAGAATAAGTTCACGATCGCGTTAAAAAAAGCCATAATTCAAATATATGAAAGCGACATTCAAATTACCAAATTACCTCAAGCGCAGGAAATCAACATCTGTAATAAATGTGACGTAATGGAAACTAACGAAGGAAGATTTTCTATCAAAGGGTAAGAATGTGTGAATGAAACAGAAAACAAAACTTTAGCAACTTGGTCTGATAATGCGTCAAAAAAAGTTAAATTACTTCATTCATTGTGAGCTTTCCGATTACGAAGGATTTGAAAATAAGCTTAAATCTATATTATAAAGGCCAAACGTATCTGTGGCGTAACGCGTACGTCATTTTGCGAATGGCAACACTTTTAAATTTTAAATGAAATTTTGGTATTGCGATTTTGTGCTACTACAATTATTTAAATTTCTGAACATCGCACATTTTCAAATTTTACACCATCGGATAGAGAAAAAAAATTACGTTTAAATGCAAATTATGTAAAAAGCGGGCCTTAATTTACTTTTAAAATATTAATTATTTGTAGTTTTTAATATCTCTTTTCTAATCATGGCCACAGGAGTACTCCATTTCTATTAAAAGCAAAGGGGAAAAAATTATTACTGTAACTTTATGTTGCCCTTTTCTCATTAATAGTGGAAAAAATCGAAATTTAAATATCTTATGTTATAAAAACCGGTGAATTTTGATTTGACTTACACATAAATGTACAACAATATCAATAGCTTAATATCTGTTTCAGCAACTAGCATTAAGACTTCAAGTTTGAATGATCATTTCAAATATCAATGATCAGGTCAAAATGATCATTTTAAATTACCAATTTTCGTTGAAAAGATTAATACAGATACTGATTGTGCATTTGTAAATTTTGATATGAAGAAAATGATGCCGGGTTTAGATTTCATGGGGGAAAAATTTTATGAATGGATCAAAGTTGAATAAATTTTGCTTTCTTTCATTTTGGAATACGAGCATAAGAGCCTTAATTCATAACTGTATCATAATAACAGATATTTCTAATTTTTTACTGCTTACATGTACAATTAAAGTTTAATTTTAACAATTTCTACAACTGAATGTTATAGAAATAGTTTTGTATTTTTTTTTATTTTACTTTAAATGTTATTTGTTTAAAAGTTAGACATACCAATATTAGGTGCATTTTTTTGCTATAAATAATTTAATAGGTTATTATAAATCAATGCAACATTTCCTTCTTGAACATTTATTTGCGTTAAAATTTGACGGGTTCTGCCTTGTATAATATAAAAGGTATACTCCTGGAAAGTTCTATATTATTATAACAGAAAATTCAAAGAATACGCAATTAAAAAATACAATTGCATGAAATATGTATAGTAATTAAAAGTTTGAAGTGAATTCAGCAAGCCCACCAGGGCTTTAATGGAACCTGTATGATTTGTTTTTAGATAATATTTAACAGTAATTTCGACCTTAGATAAACAAAAATGTAAGATTACTAAATTCATATTTTATTTACATATCGAAAAAATAGAAATTTGAGAGACAATTACAAACAACAAGTACAGCAAGATAGAGCTATTAACAAATATTCCATCACAGAAACATAAATGTCACTAAAAATAGTAACATGCTGTGTGCGATCAAATTTATTCAGATCTATAGAAGATATAAACTATTCTTGTATTCTTGATTCTTGATTCTTGATTAGTGTATTCTTGATTCTTGTATTCTTAATTGTATTCAGACTGGCAATTGGCACTGTGATACACTCTTCTCGCTTGGAATTCTAAGGGTACATGGCGAAAATGAACAACTCCGTTCAAATGCTCTATGATACCTTTACAAAATAAGACTGGACAAAGATCCGCTGTTACGGAATTTCGATCCTGCTGTTATAATCAAGAAATTAACCAAAATAACCAAATTTGCTGAAAATCACAGCAAAAATTCCTAACAGAAGATTCAGCGAACCATAAAAAACCTTCAAATTGGATTAAAATGAAGTACTCAAATGTCTTTTGCGCACACAGAATAGTATCAACAGAACGTTCACATTAAAAAAAAAAAAACAGACTCATTTTATAAGAGAGTTTCTAGTCAACTACCATTTCTAAAAACTTACATTTTCTGAAACGTTACGAAATCTCAAGCACATATATAAAATTTAACAATATCAAATAGCTGATTAAAATATGTTACATATTGTATGAAGTGTGAAGAAAACTTAAATATATTAAAAAATTGACGTAGAGGCCTGAAAATAGATCTGAAAATTTGTAAGTGATATAAATAAACAGCATAAAATGTCATTAGTATATAAGATACTTCGAATAATAAGCTATGCTTTAACATATAGATATCACAAAAATTCTTCATATTTTCATATTTTCTGTCATACATTTATTATTTAAACAGAAACTCAAAAACGTCATAATTAATGTTAATAACTTATGTAATTTAAGAATTTTCAGAAAATCTTATAAAAACTTACTCAAAAGTAAGTTAAGAGAAGAAAACGTGTAACATATTTAAAAAATTACGATTCCATATCTATATTCTTGGACAGGAATACATTGAATATTATAACAAAATGATAGCCCTTAACGATATATTGAAAATTACAACAAAATTGGTATCAAATAAATAAAAATTGTTTATGAATCTTGTTAATTTTAACTATTTAAAGATGACGAATTTTCAAAGTTAATTAGATAAGATTAACTGTGAAAAGAATCCAAATGAAGAATTAACGTTTGAAACGATAAACAAGTAATAATGATTAATAGGGAGTTTATTATAGCTATTTCGCTTCTCAGTCACCATAAAACTTTTGTGAGTAGCTCATTATCTTGATTGGTCCTTTGTTTAGGAATACATTTACGACAAAAACTCCTTTAAGTGATTCTTTAAATGATGAAATAGGCAAAATACAATTTGAGTTTTTTCTTATAACATTTTTCAGAAAAAATAAATTGAAGAAAGTTAATAATAATGTCAAATATTAAAACAATAATATAATGAGCCTTCAATTAAAAAAAGGAAGAAGAAAAGCTCATTTTTTAACTCTAACGTAAATTTTTTCCAAAATATTTTTAATTTTTTATTAAAGAAGCTTTAGCATTCAAATATCGATAAATTTATATAAATCATATGAAACTTACATAATTTCTTACAATATGTGTACATATTTCTTTTCGAAAATTGAAATAGAGTTTTTCCACTGTGAAGTAAATTAATTAAAAATTAGCTTTTATTCTTCTTCATGGAAGATAACTTTTAAATTTTATAATCTCATTGTAAAAAAAGATTACTGATATATAAAGAACATTTGTATTCAATCAACAGATTTCTATGAATTTAGATATTCACTACCAAGCACATAAGAACTTTATACTTTCTTGCTTTGATATAAACTATCAATTTCAGTTTGTTTTTTAAATGATAGATTGTTTGATAAAATAATTCCACTAATTAATTATTTACTAGCGAGCTAAACCCGCTAGCTGGGCCACTTTTTCCGAAAGATCCTCGATATTAAGCAGTATATAATAAGCAAAAAAATTCATTTAATAAACAAGTCTTGGTGTTCGAATCCTCAAGCACAAAAAAAGGAAATTAAAGAGATATGGTTGTTATGCGCCCATTATCCCGTTAAAAATATGTGATTTCGCACAGTGGGCGCTATGCGCGCATCGGCGCTACGCGCCATGGTCGCCATCGTCCCGTTAAAAATACTTGGTTTTGCACGGTTGGCGCTGCGCGCCCATAAGACATTTTCTCGTATTTTTTGGTTCATCAGAAGCAGACTTTTACGCAGATTCTGAATATGTAATCAGTTTTTTTCTACTTTAAAAACTGTCTGCATGATGGTTTAAAAAAAAAACGCGCAAAACAAAAGTTTCGATAGTCCTGTTTTATTTCTAAGTTCAATATTTTAGCGAAAACTACGGTAAATATTCTACGGCAAGTCAAAAAAATTGATGTGGAAAAAAACGCAATTAGCGCCGGTAGAAAAAGAGGTTTTCGGCTGTTTCTTCTTTTAGCCAAAGGGGAAAATTCATGTCCTTCACCGCAAGGTGGCGCAGTGTTTTGCTTCGGAGCTCCGTTTGGGAATTGAGACATTTTTCGTTCCGATTCCCAAGGGGTTTTTAATTCATAACTTTTTTAACTTTGGTCCCACGATCTCGAAAATGCCCGAAATGACTTCCCCGGAATTTCTCCAATCGAAAGGCACCTTTCGCGACTTCCAACTCGCCCGCGTTGCGAACTGTAATCGGCTTCAAGCAGACAGACAGACAGAGGCGCACGGATTTTATTAGTATAGACTCTTATATAGTATTTCAAAACTTATATAACTTATAAATATAAAAATACATTAATTATATTATGTGTAAAGATTAAATAAGTGGTATGGATCTTAAATTTTGTAATAAATATTGTAAAAAGTAAAATTTAATTAATTTTCCAATTAATTTTCACCAATGAAATTACACTTGAAATTATTAATTATTTAATACATGATTTATCACTAACTAAGCATAGAAACCAATAGGGTGAAAATTGCCCAAGCCGGGGATCGAACTCAGAGTATATAAAATAGCGATCCAAGTGCTCTATCTGTTTCTATTTTTCACCCTGTAGGTTCCTATGCTTAGTTAGCAAGTGATAAATCACATATTAAATATTTTATTATTTCAAGCGTAATTTCATTGATGAAAATTAAATAAATTGCCTGTGTATTTACTGATGTTATGCTTCGAGATTATGTGCTCATGAAGACTACTCCATCTTGTGCTGCAGTACAGCTTACCAACTTATGGGGTTGAAAAAGGCCAAGCTGGTCATCTTTCTCATAGCTTAAATGGTGGAAAACTTGGAATGTTTCCAAGGGTTCCGTGTTCGATCACCGGCTTGGATATTTTTTATACTGTTGTTCTCTACTCTTATTTAGCAAGTGATAAATCATGTATTAAATATTTTAGTGAAAATTAGTTTACATTTCTATCAAATTTTTCGATTTCTTAAACTGTAAGAATGCTGAAATCAATTCAAAATTTTATAATACTTTTTTTTCACTTTTCAATAATTAAAAAAACTACAATCAAATAGATATCTTGGATAATTTATTGATTAAAGCAAGATTTAGTATTTTTAAAATTTTAGACGCAGCAGATTTATTTGCACAAAAAAAAATCTAACGCATTTTCTTTAAATTACTATATACAAAATTTATGAGCGAACCCATGAGCAAGATTTGACCTAAACAGGATATATCCAGACAGTAAAGGGAACTAAATAATGTGTGTAATAATAAAAAAAATATATTTCTTAGTTGAGCCACTTTAAAACACCAAGGGAACAAGTATTTATAAATAGCATTTAATTCCTATAAAAAAATCGAAGAAATTTAAAATAACCACTTCTTGAAGTGCAATTTGCTATTTAACCCCTTAACTGGTTAATTCTTTTCCTTTCAATAAATTGAGAATAGTGGATTCACACCACTATTATTTAAATAATATATTCGTAAAATTTAGTCTAAATATTTCGGCCTTTCAATAGTATGAAAATTTTCTTTAAAATAATAGTGGTGTCAAAAAGGTTTAAATGATGCAATAAGCAAATTCGTCTTACCCGAACGCCGTTCGGGTAAACCAGTTAAGTGGTTAAGGGTGAAAAAAATCATCGCGAAAATTACTTTAGGTAATCAAAACTTTTATAACAAAGTAACATACAACACTAACTATTTCGATCATAAATTCTTCGTATGGTGTTAATCCCCATGTATTTCAAATTGAAGAGTACAAGGTGAAATAACCTGAGAAAACTAGGCCATACTAGTAGTAGAAGAAAGTTCATTTGGGAGGAACAAGCAAGAGAAAAGCTTGCCAGGATCTAACGATCTCATATCGATGGCTCTCCGAGGCGACGGTAAATCCTCCCAGACGGAGGATCCGCCACCAGGCCTCAGCAGACCATCTGGGAGAAATGTAAGAACCAGTCACTACCCGAGAACTTATAAGGCCTGGCCCACTACTAAACTCATTCGCAAGCATGGGCTGTACTGGTAGATAATGACAGCTACAACCAATGACGATACCCCAATTCAGTGACTGTCTTCAGGGGGGGGGGGGGGGGCTCTAAAGCTGCTATCAGATTCACAAACTTTACGAGGAAAAACTTTTAAGCCGATTTTAACCCAAGTTTTATTCGTTCAAAGTGAGAAAAGGGTTATAATTTTCTGGGAAAAAAGTCGGAGAAAATGAAGGAAAATCAGTACTACTAGTACCAGTCGTTAATATTTATCACCGATACGTATCAATCGTTTATCTCTGATTCATTGAGATGTTTGATACTGGATGAAAAGCCTCATTTAGAGGAGACATTTTTTGAACTGCAGAAAAAAGTTGGGGGACATTGCTGTTTGCTATCACACTGGGTGTTGTGAAGATATTTTGCGAAATGTTGAAGAAATTCAAACGTTGGCTCAAAAGTTGCTCGAAATGTTGGTGAATCTGATAGCAGCTTAAAAAGGTTACCCGAATTCTCGTTACGCCAAAGGAAATGCTGTGTTCGGTCACTTCACCTGAAACTCAGTGGGACGATTACTTCAGATTACTTGTATAGGAGAGGAGAAGCGTTCAATTCTCAGGGAAATTCATAGGGAATTCACAGGGAAATTCCGCTCCCGGTGGCATATTTAAGGCATGTACATCACTGAGACGATTACAGATTCTAAACCAATCAGCGAACGTTATCATCGTGTTCACTTACACGCTCACACTGTAGTATTCACAATGATTTTATTTTTAGATGCTGCATTCAAGTGTTTTTGTTAAAGTTTTCAGTAATAGGAATAATTTTTCCATTTGTGTTTTAGTTTCATTTATAAAGAAAAAAAATAAGGACCCAGTATCGAATAATTTTACATTCATGAGCAAACCCAAAACACAAACTCAGAATGATACAATAGCAAATCCGGCAAAGGTGAATTCCATCTAACAGAAAAGCACTTTAAGAATTGGTAAACGCAAGTCTCGTCCACGGCAACAAACATTAACCACCAGCTAGGCAACTGCCTTCACGAAGGACGCTTAAGAGAAAATAACTTTTCTCTAATCCACAAAATAACACAGAATTATTACAAATGAAATAGATTAGATTATCACTGAGACCACTGTGTCACATCAGATTGTGATTAACGTAAAAATCACCCTGAAGTTACTAAGTGCAATTTCTCTTGAAAATCGCGTATCTTACAAGTCCCAGCTACCGCACAGATAAGCCGAACTGAATTACTTGTATGATCTCATCTCTGATAGCGAGAAACAAGACTCACATCACTTTTCTTTAGTTAAACTAATGCATTTCGTTTCTTTCGAACAAGATCTAAATTATTCAGAGATCTTTATGACAAGTTAAGTTTTTCTAGATGTCTAACAAACCAGATCTGAAAGTGGATTTCTCACCGCGCTCATCCATCGAGTGTGGAACACGTAGTCTTGCTCGAGCATAGGATCAAAGCCAGCGGCAGAGTTTTGTACAAGACATTAGACCCATCGCTAAATACTGCACTGGAACATTTTGTGCAAAAACCTCTCTGTATAATCAGAATTCATCTGCTAAAGGCAACTTTGAGTATAAAGTAGGAACCGCGGAGAAGACTAGAGGCCTAATTATACAGATAGCTGCAGCTATTCTATTTGGGATGTACTGGAACAACGCATCTTATTTTGTTTGTAGCCTTCTTTTAATGAGACTGGGCAAGGCATCCAATCGTAAAGACTGCGATATGCTAGATCTAGATACTTGACACATCTGGAAAACTTCACTGTATGGTTATCCATCCAGTTAACACGAGAAGTTTTTCCCTTATTTAGAAAGATTGTGCATAAGAATTTGCCATAGCAAAACTCTAACGCACATTTAACCTCCTAGATCTTGGTGCAATTTTCTGAACAATACTTGATAACTTGCACACACTTAGACTACATGTCATGAGGAATACCTCACCGGAAAAGATCAACATGGTCCAAACCTTAACAAAATATACTCTTTCAGTAAGCTGTCGATTAGAACTATCTAGAGGATCTGACCAAACACGATCTTAGTGATACTTCCCCCTGAACATGTGCCATCCAGCGTTCGAAAAGATTGATTAATTTCACAGAAAATAATTAGTCAGACAGAGAAAGTTATATTTAACATTCTATTTCGAGAAAAAATAAAGGAGGTCAGTTTGACAGACGCTGTTGCATGCCTTCTTGCTATCTTTGTGTTAACAATCTTGTGTATTGACCATACATTTTTGACTTGGAGATGTAGGCCATTATAACATGAAATGCATTCATAGTGCAATGATTACGAAAGAAATCACGAAATCCATCACGTCACTGACCACCACACAACTTGTAAGGCGAGTTGTGCGCTTTTTGTCTAACATCATCCTAAAATACGCTTCTTATACACCGAAAACAATTCATGAAATGTACATTGAGCAGTGCTCTATTATCGGACAACTAGGACGATAGGAAGATTAGTTCTTGTCTCTTTACTCATTAGGAAAGAAAAGTGCAACATCGGGCTTCAGCCCATGGAAAACCTAAAAAAAAACTGTTATGAAAAAAATTACTTGTATTTAGAAAATTTTAATAATTTAAGGTAAAAGTTATAATGGCAATTAAATAGCGAATAAAATAAAATTAATTATTCAAATGTTCTTTAAATAGAAAAAGGTACAAATAATTATTGGGAACGTCCATTATTTACCCTGGGGACAATGCAAACAAATTTTTGTTAATAATACCAATTATTTTATTAAAAAAATAAAATTAGGATAAAAAATAATATAAGCTGTTGAATACTATTGTGTATCAAGTACACATATCTAATTTGTAAAATATATATATTATATGTAATTTGTTATATTTTGGTCACAAGGAGAAACCCGTATTGATGTAATACATAAACAAGCAAAATGCGTTTAATTATATCTATTTTATATAAATAGATACAATAGTTTTTGAATGATTATATCAATTTTTATCTTAATTATATTTTTTAATAAAATAATTGGAATTATTTATGAAATTTTTTTCGAATTGTCTGAAGAATAACATTCGATGTTTTCTTATGTAAAACACTATTTTATCTTTTACATAAGTTATTCAAGTGATTCCCTAATTAAATTTTTAAGGTATCATATCTTAATAATTTGATTGATTTTATCATCAGTATTTAAGATCCGTTAGTTAAGGACATTTATGTTTTCCAAGTTTTATAATAAATATCATAATCAGTTATTATGACGAAATAAAAAACCAAAGGCAAACAATTGACTGGTATCTTGTCATTTTTTAAATATATTTATTTCAATATGTACTAAAATTAAGATTTTGCAGCCTGGCATCTCAAAAACCGTTTTGCAATAGTTTTTCCTATTGCAGATTAGTTTGTTTTGTAATTTTTTTTGTTTGACATCTGGAGGTTTAAAAATAACAATTCAAATAATTTGTAAAAAAAAGTTTAAAATTTTTTTTAAATCGTAATATTCTTACATTTGTGTAATATATCAGGATATTTATGTAGGAACATTCCACAGGGTGACTGAAAATTAATCTGCAAAAAATTCTAGAAATCCCCATGTATTCTGTCCTTTGTATTTTGAATCACGTTACATAATAATGACCATAGTCTTACTATTATTCCACAGTCTTACTATTACGGATTTTAGTGACGTGTAACCTTAAAATAAAAGCTATTAGGACTAGTAAACGAGGATTTCAGAGTAGGTAAATCTTACAACAGGTTGTTTTTCGTGGAAAATGCTTTAAACTTCCTACGATGTTTTCAGTTCTTAATGAGTTAAAGCGGAAAAATATTTCGCTTCCGAAAATAGATGTTCAATAAAGGCTTCAGCCTGAGTTTAAATTGACAAGATTTCCAAAGTTTGACATATTTACAGATCTTTCAAAGTAAGTCTAAGAATAGTTACTCAGTTTTGAAATGTTTTAGAAATTTAACATAGAAGATGTTAGTGGCATTTATGTAATGAATAATACATAATTAGTTTTTTCTTGTATGTTTGAAGACGATAAACGTATAAACAAGCTATATTAGATATCATTTTATGTTTAGGTGAGTTTATTAAGTGAGCCAATCTGTTTATTAAGTGAGGCTGATCTAGTTTATCCTAGGCCAATATAATTTGACGCGTTGTTAGCTCACAGGTGTCAAAGCCTGAGAGCTAATGTATCCGCAGGTTCTGTATGTATGTATTCATGCATGTATGTACGTTTGTATGTACACATGTACTCAATGCGATAACTCTTGTTAGAGATACCCAATTTGCTTCAAATTTTAGATGCAGGTATATTCTTATAAAGCGTTTTCCTGATTAGCTTTTGAAGTTCATTTGATGAGAATAAGAGAGAAGGGGTGAACTGGAGGCTAATGCCCTCTCTGATAATTTATATAAATGGGTTTTTCGTGCAAAAGTATCAGAATTCATTGAAATTTTTGGTAATAGGACCATTTTGACAGGGCGTAATCGTGATTTGTTGTGGGTATTCATTGTTTAAGAATAAAAAGAGGGGAAATGGGAGTAACCGCCATAATTTTGATAAGTGTGTTTTTCGCGCATAATTACGAAATTACTACAAATTTTGGTTACAGGTTTTTTCTGATAATGCGAATCCCTGAATAACTTTTATGGGTTTAATGGTTAAGCATAATGAAGTAGTGTATGATTACCCCCTTACCTATGAAAAACTTGTTTATCCTATGAGCGTTTAGACAAACTAGTTTGGACTAGAAAAACAGTTTATCCATTTTTGCTAGGATAAACTAATTTGTGCTAGGCTAATTTAGTTTGGCCTAAAATGGGTTTGGACGGTAATAAACTTTCAGGAGAATAAGTAAAATTATGTATCAAGAGCCAATGCTTGTAAAATCAGTACAGAAATGTAACATGTCCACCGTAGAGACATGAGGAATCAGATATGATGCCTCCTTTTTCTTTTTTTTTTTAAACTATTTGGAAAGTAGTTGTCTTCGGTAGAGAAATGGAAAACCTGAAGTATATCTGAATCTTTTTATAAATTGAATTTTGAAACTTATTCGTTTTCTGATTGGTCCACATTTAATGTCCAAGTTTTGAATGCTTCAGTTTTTTATTTTATTCGTTTTCTGATTGGTCCATATTTAATTACCAAAAATGGAATACTTCTGTTGCCACAATGACAAAAAAATAATAAAACCTTAAAAAATAATAGTAATATAAAACAAATTGTGATAAGGATTTAAAATAAATTTCATTTAAAAGTGCATTTTTTTACTCTACCCAACGGTGTAAAAATTTAAAATGTGTGATGTTTAGAAAGTTTAAAAGTTTGCTATTCCGAAAATTGGAAAACTGAAGTTTCATTTATAATTTGTTTAGGATGGATTCAGGGATATTAATGTTTTATCCATGAAGTACGTTATATGAGCCGTTCAGAAGTCAGACTGATTAACTCCAAGATATAAACTAGCACAATTTAAAAGTTAAAGTTATATATCTATAAACTACTGTTTTTTATCATTGGTAAGGAATAATAATGCTTAATGTATAACGTACGTAACATATGACTTGTTATGATCATCATAATAATGATATTTATTATCGTTATTAATGTAAATATAACATTTATTTATTAATCTTTAAAATTTTAATCTTTGAAAATATCATTTTCCAAATAGTCGTAGAAATTTGTTAAATTAATTTTTTTTTTCTCAGCAGGCTCGTGCCGTGTTGAGATGAGACTTGCATTTTTTCTGCATATTCGTGCCAGATCGTAACAAAAACATAATTGTTCTCAGGATGTAATGTGCAAGCAATATATTTTGTAAAAATGTAACAGTGATAATGAACTTCTGTTAACGGGATCTTTGAAAATATACGTGGTATTGGCTTCAATTCACTGCTCAATAATGGAAATATTCACACATTTTTTTCACCAACTTTTACTGTAAGGGCTTATCATTGACAAGCTTGGCTGTTGAAGGAATTTAAACTGACACTTTTCCCATTTTTGATAAATAAATTACCTGTCAATATATAAAATACTCCTTTCACGGCATCATATTTTTTCTTTGTTGTATTGTCGCTACCGGAAATTCGATTCAAACAAAATTTGAGATACGCTTTATCATATTAAGCAATAATTTAAAATCTAATGCAAATCGGATAGTTCTGCAAAAAACCCAGTTATCTAATTTAAGGGGATTAATCCCTCATTTCTCTCTTTAAATTTAATCATTAAACACTCAAAACTATTCATCGATTTATTTTATCAGAAAGAACCTATTTCCAAAATTTGCGACGAATAGGATAATTCTGCATAAAAAACTAATTTATCTAATTAATGAATGGGAAAAATCGTCCGTTCCATCTTTATGCTTAGCCAAAAAAAAAGCCAAAATTAATCAGCATAAGCCTCAGAAGAATGAACTTATATCAAAATTTTGAAGCAAATCGGATAATTCTGCATAAAAATAGTGTATCTAATTTTAGAAAGAGTTTAATTTTTCGTTCCTACTTTATACTTAACCAAATAACTCCGAAAATTAATCAATGCAGAGCCTCATCAGAATGAACTTAGATCCAAAATTTGAAGCAAATCGGTTAATTCTGCATAAAAAACTCATTTGCCTAAATTAAGAAGGAGCCCCCTCTTCTTCCCTTTATACTTAACCAATTAAGCTCTTAAATTAATTAGGGAAGTGCCTTACAGAAATGAACCTATATCCAAAATTGAAGTAAATCAGTCAATTTTGCGTGAAAACAAAATACCTAAATTATGGAGGATTGCCTCTTTTTCCCCACCCTTTGTACTTAAACAATGAACATCAACAACTAATCATGGAGGCGTCTCATCAGAGTTATCCTATATATAAAATTTGAATGAAATGTAATAATTATGTATGAAAAACACATTTATTTAAATTAAGGGGAAGGGCATATTAGCCTCCTGTTCGCCTCTCTCCTATTCTTTTCCAATGAACTCTCAAAACTAATCACGGAAGTGACTTATTAGGACAAACCTAAATTCAAAATTTAAACCAAATCGGGTATTTCTATCAAGAGTTATCGCGTTGCGCACATACGTATGTACATAAACGTACATATAAACATACATTACCTACAGAGCCTGCGGTCACATTAGCTCTCAGACATTGATAGCCTGATGAGATAAAAACATTTTACGTAAAATTACATTGGCCTAATATAAACCAGAAAGTTGGCACCGAGGCAGTATTTGGGTTCAATAAATCATGCGAAATTGAATTAGCGTAGGATAAACTAGATCAACCTAGGATAAACTAGATCAACCTAGGATAAACTAGTTCAGACCAATGTATAGCAGGTTAAAATAGTTTATCCTACGGTCGCTAGAGTAAACTAGTTTGGGCTATGAAAAACTAGTGTATCCTATGTACCTTAGTATAGACTAGTTTGTGCTAGGAGAAATTAATTTATCTTATTTTCGTTAGGATAAACTAGTTTAGCCTAGGAAAAACTAGTTTATTCGGTGGGTGTTAAGATAGACAAGTTTGTTCTAGAATCGGGTTTGGCCAGTAATAATTACTTATCATGTCGAGTATTTGTTTTATTTTCTTAATACTCGAGTGAATTTTGCTGTGAAAATGGAATCATTCACTTAAGCTCGAAGCTGCTCGATATTCAAACGTCTTCCGAACCCCGTGTACGGCCCTTACTTCTTTTTGATTACTTATTAGTTTAAATTTTTTTTTATGAATTTCACTTTCCAATTTTTTTGTCGTATTGGCTGGTGTTTTTAAATTCGGAGCCGCAATGGTCGCCTAATGGCTTCAGGACTTCGAGTTTAACACTGCTACATTTTCAATGTGTTTAACTTTTCGAATTTTATTTTCAAATTTGCGGGTGACGTCCTTTTTACTTGTTTTTTTCCAGTTTTTTAGAGTAATGGATCATTTTAGCGACGCACAGCGTGTGATTTTGCAAATCTAGCGGGAAAAAGCTCAAAAATTGACTTGCAGTAATTTAACTTTTAAGCATTTCAAATAACACCTGACACATTGGAGGAAAAAGGGTAAAGTGATAGCAGCCTAACTCTACAACAACACTGTGAAAAATTGGCTCAAAAATCAAATTTTCTTTTAATGTTTTCATAATGGTTATTGATGTAGTTGTAAATCCCATCGATATTTTTGACTGAAAACACGCTCATTTTGTAAAAGTTTTTTTAATGATAGCATGGAATCTTTACAACTCTCTTTTTTTTTACGAATCTTTTTTTTTCTCTTAGTGTAAATATTTTGTCTTTTATAGCTACAATAGTTATTTAATAACTTTTAAGTCAATATAAAAAATATTCGAAAATTTAATAGCATGTGATAAATTTTAAAAATCTGCCAAAAGTTTTGCCAACGTCGGTCTATTGTAATATAATTTTTTTGAAATTATGTATGCATATAGATATAAAAAAATAAATTTCAGCTGCAACTATTTGCAAATCTTGAAGATAATCAATTTTTTTCAGGTACGGATTTTATGTAATTTTGAATTATGTGTGGCTATAAGATAAATATATCTGCTATTAAGCATTATAAATCATGACATTAAAATCTTGGTAAAACTATAGATTAGCTAAAATTCACTTTGAAATTTCGCATTCATATTTTCTTACAAATAATAAAATATTAGCAAATGACAATAAATGGCAGTGATTCACTTTATGATAACACAGGTATCTATAAAAGTATGTAATTAATTAATTATTTTTTTCAATACAAGAAAACTCTTATTGTTGAAAATAAATATATACTACATTTTAAAAAATGTGCATTGAATTCTAACACGATGCAAATGTCAATGTACGGAAATGACAAAAAAATCTTTTTATGATAATGTACAATGAACAATGTAAAGATATACTTTTTCATAATACATAACCATTTTATCTCTAGTAAGATCTATTTTATTACTTTAATATTGGTAATTTTCATAAATTGAATTTTGACCCACTAGATTCGCAAAATCTATAAGACACACAGACGGAGGGACTGAACGACAGCTATGGGTGCTACTACATAATTATGAATGCAGTTGCAAAGTATCTGACAGGATAAATATAATTATTTTGTTAATTGAAATAATTAATACAGCACTTGTAAAATTATAATGGAAGACCGAGAAATGCTGAAAGTTTTAGAAGAGAAGGATACATTTTTTTCATAATACATAACCATTTTATCTCTAGTAAAATAAACTTTACTTCTTTACTATTGGAAATTTTCATAAATTGAATTTTGATCTACTAGATTCACAAAATTTTACACAGTGCGACGTTCGACGGCTCCATGGAGCTCCATGCTTTCCACCTTCTGCGACTAACTTTGATTGGAAAATAATATGTGGAATTTACACGCGAATTCGTGTTTTGCGCAATAATAAAAAATTCCCCCGCATTAATCGCGGTATAGTTTAAGGCAAACGACCGCACTAACTAATTGAAATCACACAAATGAAAGGAAATCAGTAACTTCCTAAATATTTACTTATATATGTGTTAACGCAGAATTATGCATCATTTTGAATTATATACAAATTCGACAGGACTATTGGGCAGGGCAATAAAAATAAATAAAAATCGATGCATTCTCGTCATAGTTACGCTCATACATACAGGATGAAACAAAAGCGTTGCCGTCATTATAATTTATTACAAAATAACCATTTATATAATAAAGTAACTTTTTGCATAATGTGATGAAAAAATAACTTTTTATTTATTTATTTATTTTTATTTTTTATTTGGCTATAGGCGTCATGATTGCTGCATCAAGAGTTACTCAAGGAAGATGGACTTTGTAGGGAAGACAATTTTGGTCAAAAGGGTCATGATTCAAGAGAAAGTCCAATGTGTGCTGTTTTATCACGAAACCAAATCGCCCATTAATGCTCAGAGAACATTTTGACGTTGTTATGGACATAACCCTTCTGATACAAAATCAATAAAGACATAGTGTGACAGATTTAAATAAACAGGGGATGTTACTGATCTGCCCAGAAGTGGCGAATCTAGTATGAGCGAAGCAACTGTTAAATGGAATCAGCAGTCATTTCAGCGGAGTCCTACTCAATCGACTTGTGAAGCTTCGTGTGAACTTCAAATATGATACAAATAGCAAAACCCGCGGCTTTGCTCGCGTAATAGTTGAAATATGCCAAATGATACTTCTATGTCTGATTTTCATTAGAAGTAATAATGTATTAAGGAATAATTCAAAAACTACCATTTAAGCCACAGTTTCACAAAATTTCCTCCTTACATACATTATTCTGAAATGAGATATAAAATATGAAGAAATAAAAATAAAAATAATTTTAAATAAAAGATAATTTTGAAAATATTTTGAAACTTTTATGCTCAAAGCATACGTTTAAATCAGTATTCTCCTCAAGTATGTAATTTTTTAGAAACAAACTTCGTGTGCATTTAAATCTTAAAATTAATCATCATGTCAAAATCCAAGTTTCTTTTCTAATGGTTTACTCTCTCTGGAGGAATAGAGGTATTACCATAACATGCCTATGTTGTAAAAGGGATGGTCATCATTAATTTTCAAATGTTAATTTTGAAAACAGTTTGATATTTTCTAATATTACATAGTAAAATGATTTAGAAAGATTTTAAAGGTTTTTTTAGATATTTATTGTTCCTGCTTACCCCAATATGTAGCGATACAGGCATAAAACATAGAGATGTTAATGTAGGATCATGAGAATGATCTATCTAGGAGCAGAAAATATCACTATTGATTCGAAACCTACACTTTTTTATAATCGGTTTATTACTTCCTGAGATTGCACAGAAATCGTAATTTACGAATTTTTTGAACGATTTTCGTACCGCCCTCTTCGTTTAACTACTTTTAATTTCAAAGTTACTCTCGACAGTTCTTAGAAGACATTTATATTTTGTGACTACCATGCCAAATTTAAAGTTTCTAGACTCCTTAGTATAATAAAAATATCCATTTCGAATATTTTTAGAACCTGTACCCTATGTTGATAGTGTCACCGACATAAAATGTAGATTAAATCTGTTATCTAATAATAACGCATTGCTCAGTGGTGCACAAAACAGGAATTTTAATATACATTTGTACAATTAAAATAAAATAAAACTTTCAACGTTTCGCGCCGTCTTCTGCGGGCGTCTTCAAGAAAATGTGATAATGGAAGGACTGCGTTTGCATCTTGATCGAGAGATAATTTTTCTACTAAATTAAAATCTAAATGAATTAAAATTTTAAAAATGTTGCCACTTACACGCGAGTAAAAATTAAAATATTGCACGGAAATAAAAATTTTAAGATTTTATGATGTTATGCCATATTTTTGGTATATTGTAGGATAAATTATCATTACATGGTTTATTTTCTCGTGCTATGATTTCGATGGATTCCCTTATTTTACCTTAAACTGGGTTATTGCATGGAACTATGATTTTGGCCTCCTCAAAATTAATATGGCAACCCTTGTTCGCCAAATAGAAGCGTGAAAGGGCAGTATTCTGTTTATATTATTTTATATCTCTGCGATGCTCTTTAATTTTAATTAAAAGTTTCCGCGTAGTCATGCCGATGTAGACATTTTTAAGATTATTAGATAAAGTCATGGGGATTTCATAAATACCAGATTTTTGATCTATTGGAATTTTGTCGATCTTATCTGTAACGAGGTTAATGAGATATGGAGGAGGAATGGCGACAAGTTTTATGTTATATTTTTGTGCGATCTTTTTTACTTTTTCAAATATATAAGGGATATAATGAAATTTTCTGTAAACCATAAGTTTATCCTGTCGTTGGCCAGATGTGAGAGGAGTGTTGCACTGTTGAACTATTTTATTTACAAATTTTGCTGGTTTTCCAGCAAAATTTGTAAATAAAATAGTTAGACGAAATAATAGACTAAATATCTCTAAAACTACTCTTTTTAATTATTTTTTAGTATATTTGATATCTTCAATCTCAGCTTCTACCTAAAATTGCTGCAGAGATATGTCAAAATGTCCTAAAAGCATGATCACCTCATTAAACCCTCTTCGGTGGGAATTTCTTAAATAGGCAACATTAGTTTCTGTGTGTATTGTAGCAGAAAGCATATTAAAATTGCAGCGGGAACTAGAATACCGTTTAGACATTCTCCAAGCTACAAAAGGGGAACATGTTGAAATTTACTTAGGTATGTTATTTTATAAATATAAATATAAATATATATATATATATTTATAGCAGCACTTACACTATAATTAAACAACAATTTATCTAATTATAATAGTGTGAGCATAGTAAATATTTATAATCAGGGCAAGATTTCCGGTTCGCCCTGTATATTAAAAACAATATTGGAAATTTATACTTTTTTTAAAATCTTAAATCAATTAAAAATGCATTTTCAATTTAAACATAAAAAAAGAAAGATAAGCAGTTGTTTTGTGAACATTTTATTATTAATTCGCTATTTCAAAGTTCTTCAAAATTATAATAATACGAAAGATCTGAAATAATTCTTATAATCCATATACCTGTAATTAAAATAGAAATTATTTAATAATAAGTGAAACGCAGATAAATGTTACTTAAACTTTATTACTATAATAAGATAACTAGAATTGAAGCTTAATGAACGATGATTTAGAAAAGGACTTAAGACCCGTAGCTTAAGTATAATAAAGCCTTTACGATTTCTCTCTTATCTCGCATTAAGCAAGTTTATGAGAACTTATACGAAGGAACGTCAATAAAATGAGCTTTCAAACGGTATTTTATTGCAATGGCGAGATTAATTAAAAACTAATGAAAAGATTTTGAATTCAAGGGATTATTGCCAATGAATAATAAAATAAATTAAAATAGAAGATATAAGAAATAGTTTCACGAAAATGTTAAAGGTGTTCTTGAATCAAAAAGGACAACTTTGTAACATAATCTTTAATTTATTTTTTATTTGAAAATGCATGAAACTAGCAGGTGTTGTTATTCAGAAACTAATTCCACTCAATTTTCTGTTTTTAAAAAAACGCAATAGATCTTCCATAATAAGCCTTCAAAGTTGGCGTTTTTTAACACATTTCCCGACGAAAGCAGAAATATCGGTCGAAAAGCAGGAGAAAAACGGGTGATCACGTAATCTAAATAGCTTAGAACTGGATAGGTAATTTAATTTCATAAAATGGAAAACTAAGTTCGATTCAAAATTGCTTCTATAGTCAAACCTTCCAATTTTATATCTTTCTATTAAAAAAATGAGCTTGTAAATGTTACAAAACGTTTTGCACTAGTTGAGCGGAGCAGTTGAGAGCAACCTTAAAAGAAAAAAATCAAATAACTACATAGTTAAGTTGTGAAGGCTTTTAAAATTTAAATGAAATATTTGGAGAAATGTATAATATTTAAAATATTTATAAATTATGATGTAATAAAATGAATCAGACCAGAAGTATTAATCTGAAACATCGATCCAGATTCCCATAAGGCTATTTTTATAGAGCAAAGAAAAAAAAATCCGAGGGAATAGTACACACTTCAGTGATGCACTGTCAGTATTTAAAATTCAATTACAAGTAAGCACTGAGTTATTGAAGATATTTTTACAAGACGAGTGATTTCAAAATTCTTGCACGATGTTATCTTCCTTTTACGTTCGTATTAATAATGTTGAGCTGTTTCAAACTGTTAGGAAATTAGAACTAACGCATACGAATGGATCTATATTCAGTTAATTTTTACTCAATATTCTGACTGACTACTGCAGAACTAAAAAAGAAATTTGAGTTCTTAAATTATAAAGTAACTTTTAGCAGGATTAAAGGTTGACACAGAGCAGCGCTATTTATGGTAGAAAATGGAACTAAAACAAGGAAGTGTAGTACAATGATTACTAATTTCCAAATTATTCATATAGAAGAATAACTCTGATAGCTTTCAACATTCACTTGAACATTTCAAAGCTTCAGTCAATATTAGGACATTTGTAAACTTTTTTGATGTGTTGAATGCCGAATTTCACACAGGTAAGAATATAAATTGTTTTGGGAGAAGCTACTTATGTACGTTGTTTGAGAATTCATTTGTTTGTTACAACACCCCGTCTCTATTCCGTTTCAACATGGGAAGGATCGAGCCTGAATAGATCCCTTTATTTTGTTGATTATGAAATGTTTGATTCAGAGATTTTTTTGTTAGTGTTACTAGATTATAGTTGTGCCGAATTTTAAATTTTCGATGTTGTCTATAACTTTTGATTACAGAGTTAGTGAATAAGTTCATAAACTAGCAATTTTGAAATTTGGAAGCTGATTAGAAGGTAAAAATGATCGAGGTGAAAAATTGAAAAACGCATTTTAATAAGCTTATTCAAAATTAGCTAAGAATCTATTTTTTAAATTCAAATAATTAAAGTTTTGAAGTTTTTTTCCTGTATGTGCGTGATAAAAATATGCGATATTTGAAATTCGATATCTCAAAATTTTTAAAAGATAAATTTATGATATTTAAAATGATAATATTACGTTGGAAATATCTTCGGATTGATAGAGAAGTTCAAAAGAGTGATAGCACTTTAGTTTACGATGAATTTTTAAAACAAATTGTGACCTGAAATGTAATAACTAGGACTTTTCACCTCCGTGCAGATTTGCAGATATAAAATGGCAAAATTATCTAAGTTTGATGATGTTCATTAAACATCGATCAAGTAAAATAAAAATGTCCTTCCGACGTGTACCGTGAGGAAAAAGCAATTTTTATTTTTCCTATTTTTAAAATAATCAGCTTATTGCGCTTTAGCACTCAAAGCTAAAATGAGAGTAACCGTTATAGAAGATTCAATCGCCGATTCTGTCAACACCGAATTTCAATGAGAATTTCACAAAAGTAATCAACTCTATGAAGATGGCTTTGTTTTAGCGTGCCAAAATTATTTGGACATTTGGTTGCCAATTTTGTGGATATCTTGAATTGAACGCAATACTGAAACAAAACGGCTGATAAAGCTGGACAAAAAATTTGGTCGAGGACTTTAGACAAGTTTAATCACATTCGTTTTATTCAAAATATATGCGTGTTATTGCATGACAAAATAGAATTGTTTCTAATTGCCAGCTATTCTAAAATTTCGAACTGCTCTATCGCAGGTATAATTGAAGATAAAAACGAAAGCAAGCATTCTGAATTCTTGTATCAAGGTCGAGCATTTACAGTAAAAAAAAAAAAAAAACAATTTGAACTTCTAATATTTTTTATTTTAATTTCTTTTTTCTTTTGTATTGCCACGATTCCGAAACAAGAATCAGGAAGAATCTGACCTTGATAAGTCCTGTGCACATACTGTATTACAAATATGAACGAATTTTGGTGTGCTTCAAAATGCCATCCACTCTAGAATTTCAAACTGCTGTATTTCTCTCTTTTGTTTGAGAATAAGCAAAACAGAAAATGCTACGAAAGGCTTGTATGAAACTAAAATACGTAATTTTTTTTTCAATTTAATGTTTTTGTGTCGCTTTTGAATTTAAAAACTTAATGTTTTTTAAATATTTGCTATTTTTACTCAAGATGGAGGGTGAAGCTGGGCTACGAACTTGTTTGAAGTCTTGGTAAGTACTGTGCACACATTCCGACACATTCAAAATGGATAATAAGTATTTAGAATGACAAGAATCAGATTCTTTCTAATAGTTATATACCCTGGAATTCAAACCGCTCTATGTCAGACATTTTTTAAAATAATGACGAAAGCAAAAATGTTCCGCAATCCTTGCATAAAGTACAAACACTTACAGATAAAACATTTTCTATTTATATATGCACCTGTTTTTAAATTTTTTAGAAAATTTTAATTGTGACATTTCTCAAAACAATTTTCCAGATAAAGTTGTCTAAAAAACTCGATAGTGATCTCAATAAATCGTGTGCATTTACAGTGTCGCATCCAAATCCGTTACTAAATATTTGTAATATTTCTTGACAACTATTGATTTGTACATAAATGATATCCACACTAGAATTTCAAACTATTATTATCTTAAGCATTTTTTAAAGTACAGACGAAACAAAACATGCTTCGAAATCCTTGTATCAAGTTCAAATATTTAAAAGAATTTTTTTCAATATTTAATTCATTTGTATTTTTAATACAAAATTCTTTTAGAATTTTTTAATTTTTGTAAATTTTAAGTGTTGGCCATTTTAAAATGATATGTTCGACTGAAAATGGTTCACGAACTTCCTCGAGACCTTAGTGTAAAACATATACTGAGTCTCATACCAATTGGTTCATAAATACAAGAGTTACAGCATGAAAAAATTATATACATGGTGTCCACTCTCAACAGTGGCCAATGACTAATTCTTTAACTGTTAGCCATAGATATATTGGTTAGCACATCATTAAGAGCAAGTAAACATTTTTGGGATGATAAAATATATTTGTAAATAGCATAATTTGTAAAAAGCATTTTGGATTATCAATTTTATTAATTCTAATTAGTCAGTTTTCTTTATTGCCTTATTACCTGCTAGCGGGATTTTTCTTTGTCATTATTTCTAGTATTAAAGGAATTTTATTTTTAAATTCTGTCGTAATGTACATTTTTTATTGTAAATAACGCCTCTTTTTATATTTTATTACATTATAATCATGTAGAATCAACAAAATTAACGTTTGTTTCTGTAATTTTTCTTCGTTATTATTTTTACTATGAAAGGAATTTTATAATTTTAATTTATATCATAATGTAGACATTTTTATTATACGTAACGCCTCTATTTATATCTTATTACATATAATCATATAGAATTAACGAAATTAACATTAACAATAATATTAACATTTTTCTGTTACAATTATAAGCAAAATTTTACATATCTTTGAAAATGCAAATGTTTAGTTGAGGTCTGATAATATCCAAAAAACTAATTTTCCTGGTACAGAGTACTGATTAATCCATTGTAAAAACTACTCAAAAATGTTTTTAAAAATGACAGGTAATAAAAATTTATCATGATACACTTTTCTTTAAATTTCGAAATTAATTTGTTTCTGAAGTTTCTTAAGATAAAGAAACGCTTTTCGGAATATTGGATGACTTGAAAGCAGTTGTTTTGTATTTTTATTAGTGATTACAATACATTATCATAGTTTAAGAAAAATGTCTTTTTTTATCGAAGTAATAAATGACAGCCACTTTAAACATTGCAGAAAGAGACAAACTTCTCGAGTTTCTCTATTTTACAATCATTTCAACTCTCATGTCTGACTTTTAAACGGCGCATGATAAAACTACCATTATTGTTAATTTAATTTCTGCTCCTTTTGTATTCATAAGCAGATAAATATTGATATAATTGAGTTTTAATTTATTTATACATAATGTTTTTAAGAAAAAATGCATGCACAACTTATCCATTAGAATTTGGTACAATTTTTTTGTGTTCAGATTTAACTAATTTGAAATAATGAGAAGATAATTGGAAAACAGATTTTGCTATTTGGCTTATCCTCAGTGGAGTTACATATTCCTGATAGGCCGAGAGTTGGCAGCCCAGACAATCATCTTATTGTGTAGGAGGTTAAAATTTGGAAATTACTTAAATCTCGATTCGCATGTTAAAATGCTAGTGGTGTGGTTCAAAAATTGAGATCTTGGTAAAAAAAAAAACACCTGAAAACCCGATTTTAGCGGTTGACTCCTACTTTTATCATTGTGTTTTCTTGCTGACATTTTTCCATGTTTTCAATTCTTTGAGGGACAGGAAAACATAGTGATAAATGTACGAGACAACCATTGAAATCGGATCTGAAGGTGATTTCTACCAAGATATGATTCGGTTCAGCAATAGTTTTTTAGTAAGCGAATCAAGTTTTCTCTAATACTAGATTTTCAGCTTCTAATTCGATAGAGTGATTGTTTATGCTGCCGCTTCCCGTTCTAGGTGGCAATTCGAACTTCAAATCATGGACAAGCAATATTCGGGAAAAAAAGGAAAAGAATTAAAACATTTTATGAAATCTACCTCTTTTCCAAAAGGAAAAGAGGTAGATTTCATAAAATGTATCTGTTCTATCAGTTAATTTTAGACATTATATAGTTTTCAAATTATTAGAGATCGGCAAAAAATTCAGCGGAATTCGGCCGAAACTTCTTTTGCAGCGTAAATGTTTCTAAAAATTCGATCGGACTGAAATTATCCGTATTTTAAAGCTTTCATTCTTTCTTTTAAAAATTATTGAATTAATGTGTATTAATTCAAATGGGACACTATTTATATCTATGGACTCCGCTTTTTACAATTACCAGTCATGATGTATTGAAGATGTAAGTGCAAATTATAAAGTAAGCATTGCATATACCACTAAACTTTTAAAAATCTTTTTACGAACTGATTAAAAGCTGTAGACTTGACGGTAATATAAATATTTGAAACCACAAAAGTATTTTGAATTATATTTGGAAAACTTATAGAATTTCAAATGATCATTTACAAAAGTCATTATAATCGAAGTGTGTATCTTTAAAGCACTTTATAATTAGATGAAACAATTATAAAAAATTATTTTGCGTCATTGGTGAGTTAATATATTTTATTTTACATGAAACTAGAAAGTTTTGATCAGATGCACAGAGAGTCAACTTGGGCTATATATATAATTGTAAGTATAATTAATTAATAATTATATGTATGTACATATTAGTTTTTTTTAAATAAAGATCATTTTCATTTTGTGCCGAAAAAAATAAATTACTGAAGTTTGGTTTCGGATTCGTTTTCGCACTTAAAAACTCATTTCCAATGATCTTTGGCTAAAATATACTAAGATACAGAAATTTGAAATAAAATAAAAAAAATGTCCTTACGGCTAGTACCGGGAGGAAAAGGTAGCTTTCAAATTCGTCCTTCAAAGAAAAAAAAATCAAGTTTCATTATTCAACAGTACAAAGCTTAAATTAGTTGAACACGATTATTGAAGATTAAATATTGTTTTTGTCAATATGAATCTGAAAAGGAACTTCGAGAAATTAATCAACTCTATACAAGCTAGTTATATTTAAGACAATTTATATTTGGTCGCCAAATTCATCGATATAATGAAGACCCTGCCATTTTAAAACAGCATGATGCGTGAAATTAACCAATGAGTTTGATCGAGATCTTAGTAAGTCCTGTTCACATGCTCATTTATATCAAAATCTGTTGATACATGCGAGTGCTGTCGCAGGCAAATAGTTTTTTCAAACTTTCATTCACTTTAGGAATTTAAACTGTTATATATAAGCCATTTTTTAAGATAAAGACAAAACAAAAAATGTTCCGTAAACTTTGTATTTTGATCAAACCCTTCAGAAAAAACTTTTTTCTATTTTTATTTTTATTTTTATTTTTATTTTTATTTTTATTTTTATTTTTATTTTTATTTTTATTATTTATTTATTTTTTTCTGTACATTGTTATAAACTTAAAAGTTTTTGACTATTTTAAATGGCCTCGATTTTAAAACAAGATGGCGTATGTGGTTGACTTACAAACTTGGTTAAAACATTGGTTTATTCTACACTGTAAAAATATCCATTAATATACACAAACTTTTCTGTAAAATTTTAATGGAATATTTTGATTAGATAGTTCAATAGATAGTTAAATAGACAGTTTAATTTCCGTATTTGACATTTTAATATCAGAAATCCCATTAAATAACGGAAGTGTTCCATCAAATTTTCGAAAACTGTAGAGTGTAGTGGTGCCATCTACCAGGAAAGTAAAAACATTATACCGAGATGATGTTTTTTAAACAATTTGCTAGAACATTTCTCTATTTCAATCTGTTTTAATAATAGAAAGCTAACGTATTTTTAAAATATTAAGAAATACATAATTAAAAATATTATTAATTCTTTTTAAGTTTGAAATAGCTGAAAAGGAAAGTTGATTATGATTTTTAAATAATGTTTAATTTTTTTATATCATATATATATATTTTTTACGTGCGTTGGATATTTTGAAAAAAGTGGAAAAAAATTCTCCTTATAATTTTAATATATATTTTTTAATTTATTCAAATTAAGAAATTCGCACATAAAATTAAAAATATATCGAACTATATTACCGAAATTATTATAATTTTTTGCAATTACATAAGTTATAAAAAATCAATAACCGAAATTTATTTTTATAACCCACTGCAATTTATTGAGTTTACCTTAGATCGTCATAAAATGTTAGAATTTTTTTAAATAAATAAATAAATATCTATAATATACAATAGAATATTAAAAATTTTTCAAAAAAGAAGGAAACAAAACTCCTAATGAATTCTTTCATTCATGTAATATTTTAAAGACTAATTTTTATATGCATATAAACCTAAAATTAATAAGCTAAATATTCGAAATTATGGAAAGAAAATCTGTAAAACATTTAGAATTATCCATTCAATAGAAAAATATTATCTCTACAAAAAAAAAAAAAAAAAAAAAAAAAAAAAAAAAAAAACCTGCGTTCAAAATATTATCTTAACTTTATGAATTGCATCCGAAATGACTAAGGATATTTGAAAGGGTGTTTTGAATAACCCTGGTGTAATGGTTTTACACTGCAAGCTACGACCGAAGAGGTCCCAGGTTTCAAACACTTGGAAGGTATGTGACATTTCTTCGCTGTTGTTTAAATTAAATGTATATAATATGTTCCTGTAGGTAGCTTTTTACTTTTGGTAATGAAAGCTACATAATAGCGTAGATGTCAAGAAGTTTTAAAATGCACACAAACGTAAATGGTTTAAAAACGTTTTCACCTCTCTTGCTGAAGCATTTTTAGCAAAGCTATATTTTAGAATCATACATTTATAAAGAGGTAAGATCAATTCGGCAAGAGACAGGGGAGATAATACTTTCAAAATCACACCTCCACTGCATTTTAAAACATCTACATTAGAAAAATTATTTTTCAGTATATGTCTATGCTCTCAATAAGGATGATCCGGTTGGTAATTATTTTTTAGACTGTTTGTATAATTTTATGAAACAACCGGCTTTCTCAATTAACTTAAATTCGTGTTCTAAGACTATGCTTGGAACATTTGAGCCGTGTTCTAAGAATTTACTAAAAAAAATAAATTTAAATGTTTCATAAAAAGTATTCTGTGCAGTTAACGTTTCATATGAATATAATTAACTGCATGAATACCTCATAATAATAAAGGATTGTAAGATAAAATAGTCTAAGTTGAGAAGCATTAAAAAGTAACAAAATGTTACAATGGTATATTCTTTTAAAATGATTTAAAAGATATTAAAAATGAACATAAAATGGTTATTAAATTTCATATAAAGAGACAAAAAATACTGAATGTAACGATTAATTTTAATGACTACAATTTTATTTTAGCTAAATCGATGAAAAGAAAAAAATCTGAATGATAATGTAAATTTCAATAACTCGTGAAACTCAAGACATATATTTTGGTAATTTGAATTTCCCCATTTTAAAACAGAAAAATCACAAGTTACTGACATTTTTTACATAATTAGATACATTATTAACTTAGCGTAAATTATGTACCTTATTTAAATTCGTTGAAATGGATATTAACCTTTTGTATTCCGTGTCATTTCGAGTTTGGTCTACCAGGAACTCCGCGTCATTTTACAAATTTCATTCGATTTTTTAAATTTTTTTCATTCGAATTTAATTATTACAAAATTTTTTCGAATCGGTTGGCACCACTTTTAAAAAAGAAGTTTCTTTCAAGTGCACAATTTCAAATATTCTCTCTTTCAATAAGACAGCTTTTTTACTGGTGCCAAAACAAATTTTATAAGAAAGGATGATGTCACCGCAGCGGCGACAATAGCGTTTTTCGCTTACCTTATCTTATCGCCACAGCGGCGACAACAGAGGGTTTAATTTACCTTACAATGTCACTGTAATACCGACAACAGGACGGAAATGGTTAATACATATAAGACATCTGGTTTAGCCCTTTCTGACTCAGAAAAGTCCTGTTCGTAAAATGATAAAATAATTCACTGACACCGGAATTCATAAACGACTTTTTTTATATAAATTTAAATATTGCTACTTAAAACTTTCATTGTGAAATCAAAATTTTACTAAAATACTCTTCGTTCTGTTTGTAATTTTGCAATTATAATTAGATGGTTCCGATGGGAATTTTGCGCCGGTAGGATTGAAACATGTCTTTGAGTTATTGCATTGGAATGCTACTGCGCCCAAATGCAGTTAACAAAATATGCAGATCACGAGTTGAATGTTAAAGGATCAGGGTAGGATGATAAGCAGATAGAAGCCAGCTTGTAAATCGCGTAACGTTCAAGAAATTAAAATGCTGCTGCTTACCCTCTTTCATTATCTTGCATTACCATTGCTTTACTTGAAAAGAGATATGTTTTGCTTAACTAAAGCGATGTTGGTACCTAAATAATAATAATAATGATAATAATAATAATAATAGTAATAATAGTAAAAATGTCAAAAATAAGTGCCTAAACCAGCGCTATAAAGCTTAAAGATCCCAACATATACGAAAATCGCTGGTAAATGTAAGCTCAATTGAAACTTGAAAAACAATTGTTACATTTAGCATACATTTTTAAATTAATCAGTAATTACACCAGCAATGCATTTGGTACTTTTTTATTAGCCACAAACCATCGACTATTCACGAAACATTTCAATATTTAAATCAAACCGTTTTGTTTTGATTATTTCAGAATTTTAGTGCTTCGTTCGATGAAGTAATTGTTCAAATCGCAAATTTATTACGTCATTTGTTCAGTTTTAGCTTCGTTTGCAATTTAATTACGAAACATTATTCAGAAACAATTATTTACATTGGCTTGCATGCAAACGGGTTAATATTCTGTAACCGTGTCGAATATTCATTTTTGAAATATGTTTAAAAATTTCTTGCTTGGAAATTATTTTTAAAATCCATAAAATATGTTATTTTATACAAGCTTTTAAAGACATTTCACTTAAAAGTAAATCTTCTTCTCTGTTTTCCAGTGTAACAGTTGAAAATTGTTGACTCAAAAATGTTAGAAAAAGTATGATACAAAAACCACTCAGGTCGTTGTTGCCTTCGATATGATATCAATGTTACTCAGGAAAATATTTTTGCTTTATAATAGTATCAGACACCACTTAACACAGGAGTTGTGATAAAGAATGTGATTTCTTATGCGATGAAAAAATTCGAAAGTTTGCATAGTAAAGGCAATGAACAAATCGATTTTTTTAATGTTGTTATAGAATTTACAAAAATAATGGGATGCTACTTTTTAAAAAGTTTTAATTACTTTTGAAGTACTTGTTTTTATAGAGTTACAATGTACCTGAAAAAATAATAATGGACTTCTTCATATTTTAAAAAGCAGTTTTGGTGTTAATATTTGTGTAAAAAATTTGTGATAACTTAAAAAAATATAGTAAAAAAAGAAAATATGACGATAAAAAATTTGCAGTTTTATGAATGAAAACAAAAGAAGAGGACAATTTTTTTAATCTACTTCATGTATAAAACGCAAATGAAAATTGCGTTCCTGATATACAGGGTAATTATAATTAAAGTTACTCTTTTTAGACCTATGTAAAGATTGCTCTAACAGATGAAACTTGGAATTATGCGATATTGTATAAGTTATGTGGACTATGGGGATAAAAAATCTGAAATAAAAAACTAGTTCAAATTTCGACAGATAGATGGCGTTTTTCTTCTACGAGAAAGGATTTTAAGCAAGTTTGGAGCGATTTAAAAACCCAGTAGCCGTTGCCATAAAATTCTTATGCTTCATGCTGTTAGAGAAGAAAGGGGGTGTGTTACCAGGGAAGCTTTTTTTATCAGAAAGCCAGTAGTTTATCATTTGTACTGCTAAAATATCATCGTATAAAATGATGTCGAGGTATGCTTTGAAAAAGATGATGTCTAAACTTGAAAAGATTGGAGAGTTGGGTGCTGCAAGTAAAAGAATGGAAATGAACTTAAAATGAAATTGCAAAAAAGTCGGTCTGACCGTTGTCGAAAATGATTTTTCTCTCTTTAATTCTGCAGTACTAAAAGTTCTTCGATCCATTGTAAAGTGGTATCCACACAACATTCACGTTGTGCAAGCGCTAAATCTTGCAGACCCGGATACACGAGCTCAATTTGCAAGAATGTTTTTGGCCAGAATAACCGTTGACAATGCATGGCCTCGGAACATTCTGTGGTCGGAAGAGAGGCAGTTTACTCTATACAGAGCAGTTATTTCTCAGAACTATCATATACAGAGTTATGCAAGTCCTAATGTTACCATGATGTTGTTGGCCATGAACAGTCATTGCATTCTGATTACATTGCTGTATGATGTGGTTTTACGATTCCTTTCAATTTTGGTCACTTTTTATTTAGGGGAATACTTTTCTGGGACTTAAAAAGTGTTTCATTACAGGTACCCGTTAATGCATGACCTTCTTCAGTAGCAGGTCATTTAATCCTTACAAAAACGTAAGTGTTTATAGACTACCGTATTTATAAAAGCTGGTGTACCAGTTCACATAGTCCAATGAGTGACGACATTGCTTCATATTCACTTCGGAGATATCGGATAATTTCGGGAAATTTATCGACTGTATGGCTTCTTTGCTGTTCCGACTTAAATCCCTGTGACTTCTGATTGTGGGGATTCTTGAAAGATCATTGTTAAGAGGAAACATACGGGCTCTGCCTGATTTGAAAACAAACATGACTCGTCATGCTGTTGCAATTGATCGAAAAATCTCTCCGCGCTGCTGTTTAACATGCTATAATACACTTTGAACATGTGCTTGACGCATGCGCACTGAACAGAGGCGTAAACAAAAAAGTCTTGTGCTTATAGTTTGATATTTTTGGTCTTCATGTGCCCATTTCTGACCTGGTAGTAAAAATTTGAACTAAAAATTTTTACTGTAGATTTTTTTTTCCCAAGGCCCATATAACTTACATTCCAAGTTTTATGAATACCTGTCGACCATAGCGGACTTTATGTAGGTCTAAACAGGCTAAATTTAACTATAACCACCCTGTATATATCTTTAATTCAGAAGAATAGATTTGATGGGATTGCTCTGTTAGTTACATATTTATTCAGCTAAGATTTTATAATTTAATATATAGTTTTATAGCTAATTAGTTATCGAATTTTGAGGAAAACTTTTGTGTTGAGGTGGACCTGATTGTGAAAGGACACGATTGTGAAAGAGTTTGGATATTTTGGATATTTTTAATTTACTGCATAGCATTCTATGTTGCTCAGTTAAGGTATAACAAGGAAAAAAGTTGTTTACCAGTAGTCATTTTATGATCAATATTAATCCACAGAGAGAGTAAAAATTTCTTCCATTTCATCATTGATTTTCCTTGTTGCAATATATTACTATTAACATATTTATTTATATTGTTTATTATTTTCTTCTATCTTCAATAGAAAAAATTGAATCGAATTTTTTTTTCGACTTTTGGTTTTCGATGGATTTACACATTTCAAGGGTCAAAGATTCCAAAAAACGTTTTTACAAAATTTCTGGCTGTCCGTATGTGTGTCTATGTGACCATATGTTGCCACTGTAACATCAAAAAGTTTATGAAGGTATGCATAAAATTCAACCAAATATTTTTGTGTATGTTTTTGGCTATGGCAAATAGAACTCAATTTCGAAATATTCCACCAAAAGTGGGCGCACTAATAGTGATTTTTATGCCATTTTAAATATTGTACCTCCGAAAAGTGTATGAGGTCATGCATAGAATTGAACAAAATATTTTGTGTAAGTATTTAGCTATGGTCAGCAAACCCTCCTTGAAATAAAGAAATCTACCGGAAGGGGGCGCTATAATCTCGATGGTTGTTTTATTTTCATTATTGTACTATGAAAAACTATATGAGGCAGCACTATGCAGATGAACGTATGCATATAACTGAATTAAATATTTTGTGTAGGATTATTTTTGGGTATGGCAAGCATGTCCTCCCTGAATTTGAAAAATGTGTGTCGGAAGGGGACGCTGTAAAAAATAATTTCCGTGCTATATTCATTACTATACCTTAAAAAATGTATAAAAGTTATGTACAGAATCGAACCAAATTTTTTGTGCATGTTTTTCGTTATGGCCAGCAGATTTTCTTAGATTTTGGAAATATTCTGGGGAATGAAGCATTGTGATAGCGTACAATTTTAGCGGGATACAATTTTAGAGCAATACAATGTCTTTAAAATATTTAAACATACGTCTACATTTTATTTTGGAAATGCAATGCATTTTATAAAGAGTGTACACATGTTACATATTTTATATTATGCATAGTCAGGATGTGTAAATAATTTATTAATCTTTTGTGTGATTTCCAACATTACCAATATTATTTTCATGTATCAACAGCAAGACCACCTCGTACCTTAGGGATACGCATATCTAAGGCTGCGAACCACTGGTGTAGAAGGTCATCATTAAAAAACGAAATATGAAACACGTATATCAAAATATATACGCAAAGGTGATTATATTTGGGTAAAACAATAATAAAACAGGCATTATAGAGAAATTTAGTAACGATTCGAGCAAATTTTCATAAATAATACCAATTATTTTATTAAAAATATAATTAAGATAAAAATTGATACAGTTACTCAAATACCCTCATATTTCATCCTGTAATATATATCTAATTTGTAATAAAAAGCATTTTATTTCCTTATTAAATAAAAATCTTGTTACCATTGTGATATTCTGGTCACAACAATAACAAAATTTTGATCTATCATGTGGACAAGTAAGATATATTTTGTTACGAATTAGACATAATTTATAAGAGAATATCACTACTGCTTTTAACTTGTTACGTCAATTTTTATCTTAATTATATTTTTAATGCATAATTCGAATTATCTAGGAAAATTTTTATCGAATGGTCAATAGAGTAACAGTGGATGTTCCCATATAGGATATATGTAAGGGATTTTTTTTACAATGTAAAGGTAAATGCAAACTAAATAAAACGTCTGTTATTTAATTTTTTTAATTGTTATTTAAAGTTGGTTATTTATTGGTTGATTTATTAAGCGACTGTATCTAAATAGTTCCTAATTATATGTTCGCAGGTTCTAGTATTTCTAAATATTAATATGAAGACAAAGTAGATACGAGAGAAACTAATGAAAGAAAATCAAAATCATTTGTGTAAAATTTAAATATATAAGTAATTATAGGTTTATTTTGAATACTTTGAAAGATTTTATAAATATTTTATTTTTTTTTCTGCCTAAGCAATTCAAAAATCGCCCATGAAACGTGGCAAATAAGATGCGTTCGTACAATATAGCTAGTTTTATAAATATTCAGAACTTGGTGCAATCTTATGCAAAAATGCATTACAAAATTTATTGCGTTGCTTTTATTAATTTCAGTAATAATGAAATTGTATGATTTGATCTGAAATGAGAGAGAATCAACATGGCTACCGGAAATCATTATCATGAGATAGCACCAAATTAATAATGTATGATTGGATTTAATAGAATAATCACCAGTGCAACTTAGAATCATTATCTATAGTGCTACATAATTGAATTAATTACGTATGATAGGATTTAATAGGTTGAAGAAAACTTTTATTAATATACTTTTTTATTTGGACTTGATTTTCATTAAATTTGCAATTAAACAACAAAATTATCCAACGATTATATATATTTAATTTCAAGCCATTAAACTGGTTAGTTTTTGCGCTGTTATAAAAGCTCAGATGGATGGAACAGACGTCAACTATAAGTGCTGCTTTTTTTTAATAATTACTAATGCACCTAAAAAAGGAACTTATAAGTATATATATTATTCCTATTGTTTCTATATTGTTTATTTCAGGCATTAAAATTTTCAACATTTAACAGTGTTTTATTTTACCTTCTATCTAGAATTTACTGTGGTTTTTTTTAAAGAAGCAAAGACAGACGATATATCTTCGATATTGTTTTTCAGCTTTGAGAAATAATATTAAACAAAATAGAAGGCATTATTTTATAGACAGAACAACAAAGTAGAAGCAATATTTCTTAACCAGTTGTTTACCATTTAAAGTAATGTTTAAAACATTAGAATCTTAAACTTGTCTAATCTTGTTTAAAACATTAGAATCTTATTTTAGAATCTTAATGGACTAATCTAATTAGACATCTCTGTTTCGTGGATTTGTGTCTAATATACAGTTTGAAAAGATTTTAAATCAATTGATGTGTTTTCCAATGTTAAGAGGATTTTAAGACATTTAAAATATATGTCTAGCAGAGTATTTGTTAAAGATTAGAATAATGCATTTTACATTATATTGACAGGGAAAATTATGTAGAGTAAAATAAGAAGGACTTAGAGACGAGAAATTTTATTTATGAGAACGAATTTTGTAAAAAAAATTGTAGCAAGCGAGGAAAAAGGTAACACAGATTTTTTTTAAGATATCACGTGAGTTTGAAAAGATTTGAATGGCAACAAAAAAATTATAAACGATAGAAAACGTACTATCGTGATTTTTTGGATAAGAAATAAAGCTAGTCCTTTTTATACCTCAGCATTAAAAAAAAGTCAAAAATGTAAATAAATTCTATGTGCAAAAAGCAAATTCAGCCGCTTTTAGTGACTACTTTGTACACTTTAAATGCAGCATACTATGTATTGCTAAACTATACAGGATGTTTATAAAGTCCCGGACCAATTTTGATGTTTAATAACTCATAAAATAATAAAGGTAGATTAAAATTAATAACATAAATGGTTAGATAGACTCAAAAAGTTTCATGACCCTTATCAATGAACTTCCAAGTGTGTCCCCTTCGTCGCACGGAGAATATCAAGTCCATTGTCAATTTCACACCAGGTAGCGGCAAGCATATCACAGAGGCTATTGCGGTTGTAATTCTGACTTTTAAGTCATCAAGGTTCGACCCTCTTCTCCTGTAAACATTTTCCTTTACAAATCCCCAAAGGAAAAAGTCCAGCGGAGTTATATCAGATGATCTGGGTGGCTAAGGAATTCGACTTCCTCGCCCAATCCATCTTCCTGGAAAATGATCATTCAAAGAAATAAGAACGATGGTATTCCAATGAGGTGGTGCACCATCTAGTTGCAAAAAAGACATGTGGATAAAGCTCTTCTAGTTGTAGAAAAACGAAGTTTTCCAACATGTCTAAGTATACGACTGATGAGACGCTCTTTTCTGTAAAAAAGAAAGGCCCAATGACTCGGTCGTGCATTAGTCCTCACCGCACATTAATCTTTGGGGAATCCCTTTTGTGCCTCACGGTATTCATGGGAGTTTTCAGATCTCCATATGCGCACATTATAGCGATTAACAATGCCAGAAACATGAAAGGTTGCTTCGTAAATCAGCATCATTTTCTATTCTCCTAGGCCTATCGTTCGGTTCCAAAACTTGAACAATTTGAACTTTGTATGAATGCAGTCTTAATGTTTTCTTAATAACCTTGTACACTGTCGAAATTGGCATGTCCAATTCTCTTGCCACTGATCTCACAGATCTTCTAGTATTGTGAAAAAATGTGTCTCTGACACGGTCAACATCAAAATCACTTGTGCAGGGACGTCCCGAACGTTTCTTATTTGCGATACTTCCAGTTTCTAGAAATTTCTTTTTCCATCGCAAGATGCTGCTTTTGGATGGAGGATCTTTTTGGTAAATTCTTCTGCAATTTCTCTATTCTTTCTCTTTCTTTCTTCTGCACTTGCTCTATCGATTTTGTTTCTATGAACCACCATAAAATCTGTGCTTTCTCTTGTGGTGTATGAATTCTACTTAATATCCGTTCGAATAAAACATCACATACAAAAGTAACGTCGAACAAACACATCAAAAGTACAGATAACATTGCAATAGTTGCCAAAAATAAAAGAGAGAAAAATGTAATTAATAAGCAGACGATATTTAGAAAAGTACAGGTATTTAGACTGGCAAATGAAATCATCTGAAATTAACCGCACGCGTAGACGATATTTACAAAAGTAAAGATATTCAAACCTGAAAAGGAGAATATATGAGTTATTTCATCAATAAATGCCATAAGTTTGTTTATATCAACATTATTTTATGAGTTATTAAACATCAAAATGGGTCTGGGACTTTATAAACAACCGGATATATGTATATTGTATATATGTATGTATTTCAAATTTTCAGCTAAAATTTTATATTGTATTGTATTTTCCATATGTACAAAATAGGGTTTATGTATATTATATTGCAATATTTTGTAACTAAGTGAGCTGTAATAATTAATTTTATATGTTTAACACTCTGTAAGTTTTTCATCCACTTAGTTCTGATGTCACGTGCTTTCAATACTAAAGAGTACCCTTTACATTCATTTAAATATGTCTATAATTGTTAAAATTACTTCGAGACCTCATTAATAAATGCGTGCATATCATAAGAATCGATATATATGCTGATCAATGGTGGGTTGGTGGGTATGAATGTGGTCAGTGAGCGAAAACTCTCGAACTTAGTTCACTAACTGTTAACTTTTAACTGAACTTGACTCAGTTTTTGATAAACAAACGTAAGCTAAACTATAACTCAAAAAAAAAAAAATAATAATAATAATAATAATGAGTTTGAACGATATTTACAACTCAAACTCAATTTTTTGCATATTTTGTTTAAAATTTTTGTAGCCGTTAAAAACACATTTTTCCCATTCAAATGCCATTTAGAACCTTACACAGACTCGGTACGAGTCGAGTTTTTTCCGGATCGTTCTCGATAGACCGGGCGGCGGCGACACGAATGACTACGTCATCGAGTTACGGGATGAAATCATGATGTAGGACAAGATTATTAGGTGTAGATTAAGGAATGACTGGTCTGCCTCGGCATTTCTTGGTACGATATGAGTAACAGCGGGCGCCAACTGGCCATTTTGGCGTCACTTTCACGTCATCGAGTTACGGGATGAAATTGGTGCCAAATTAAAGCTAAAATAAAGTATTTTAAAAATACTTCGGTCTGCCTGCACATATCCTGGTACAAACCTTCGGCAGACTGAAATTTATAAGAAAAAATGATGTTATAATGTAAAATTCAAGATGACTGCGTCATCGAGTTACGGTATGAAATCATGATGTAGGACAATACTATTAGGTGTAGATTAAGGAACAATTGGCCTGCCTTGCCATTTCTTGGTACGATATGAGTAACAGCGGGCGCCAACTCGCCATTTTGGCGTCACTTTCACGTCATCGAGTTACGGGATGAAATTGGTGCCTTAATCTACACCTAATAATCTTGTCCTACATCATGATTTCATCCCGTAACTCGATGACGTAGTCATCTTGAATTTTACATTATAACGTCATTTTTTGTTATAAATTTCAGTCTGCCGAAGGTTTGTACCAGGATATGCGCAAGCAGACCGAAATATTCTTAAAATACTTTATTTTAGTTTTAATTTGGCACCAATTTCATCCCGTAACTCGATGACGTGAAAGTGACGCCAAAATGGCGAGTTGGCGCCCGCTGTTACTCATATCGTATCAAGAAATGGCGAGGCAGACCAGTAGCTCCTTAGTCTACACCTAATAATCTTGTCCTACATCATGATTTCATCCCGTAACTCGATGACGTAGTCATCTAGAATTTTACATTATAACGTCATTTTTTGTTATAAATTTCAGTCTGCCGAGGGTTTGTACCAGGATATGCGCAGGCAGACCGAAATATTCTTAAAATACTTTATTTTAGCTTTAATTTGGCACCAATTTCATCCCGTAACTCGATGACCTGAAAGTGACGCCAAAATGGTGAGTTGGCGCCCGCTGTTACTCATATCGTACCAAGAAATGACGAGGCAGACCAGTCGTTCCTTAATCTAGACCTAATAATCTTGTCCTACATCATGATTTCATCCCGTAACTCGATGACGTAGTCATTTGTGTCGCCGCCGCCCGCTCTACGAGTCTAGCTTCCTCTGGCGGATCGGGCCCTGGCTCCCGGGTTTACTTATGGGTCTGTACTTTATTCTTCCTAGATGTCTGCAGTGACCGAAATTTTCTGTCATTGTCACAGTCACAACCTTGCTTGTATGAAAATCATTAACTCGTCCCTATCTGATTCATGCAAAAATCTGTTAAGGAACAACCTTTTGCCAAAAACACGTATATTTTTCTATATCTATCATTCTACAGTTAAAATTCAATTTAAAGAATAATAAATGCTATATTTCTAGGGGATAGGGGTATTTACAGAGCTTTGAAACCTGTTATAAGAATGTGTGAGTGACGAAATCATGTTTTAAACTGAAAGAAATTCTCGATCAGTGCAAAATGGTTATAATAAACCGTTTGAAAATAAGTAATACAATCGTAAGACACAACTGAACTGGTAAAAAAAGGAACTTAATTGTAACGATTTTTTTTCTCATCCAAGTGATTCCATCTTAAAAGGTTTTTCAATATAGAATTTTGCAGATTTTTAAGTCTCCAAGCCGTATAAATGGATTAATGATAGTCAATGACACTTCCCCTTGAAATGAACAAAATAAACATGAAATAGGGTCCGTTTGAAAATAAATAATACATTTGCAATAGACGTGTACATTATATTTAAAAACGAACGATAACGATATTTTTTCATGTATGTGGTTCCGTCTTAGAAGGTTATTTGATACAGAATGTTGCATATTTTTAAGTTTCCAAGCTGTTTGGGAGATTAATAGCATTAAGTCTATGGCACTTTCACATTAAAAAAACAAAATAAACATGAAGAAGAGACTGTAATAATTATGTATACATAATTTCCAAACTCTTCTCGCAAGACAAAATTTTAAGCATATTGACGCAAAAATAACTATCTCTACAAAATAATTAACACTATACGGGCTGCTGATGCAATTTATGTGTCATTTATAAAAACTAACATTAAAAAATTCCTGATTCTTCAAAAAGTTTGAATTTCGTTATATTTGATTATAATAAATATAAATATTTTTTGGATAAAATATACGAAAATTAGCTTTAAATATTATATGGTGCGGCTCAAAATTTCTGAGTAAAAAGTCCGCCAGAATTAGCAACATTGTTTGTGACCCGTATGGTGGTTAAAAATTCTTTGACTTCACCTTTAGAGGTTGAGGCTACGAAGATCCTTACAACGAGTAATCAAAAAATTAGTTCACAAAATTTCGTAAATTTGGATGATAAAGTTCTAATACATATTTTTTAAAAGTGAACTATTTAATGAACTTATTTCACTTTTATAGATGAGTTTCATTTGAGCGAGTTCGTTTGAAAAATTTTGAATTTGAACGTCAACTTGACTCATTTTTAAGAAATTGAAGGTGATTTTGAATTAGTTCGTTTTTTTAGTGAGCGTGCTCAACACTGATGCTGATGTATCTTTGAAGATGTTTCATAGTAATTTCAAAATAATTTTTGTTGTTCTTCGTAGTATTTGTCTTAAAGATTTAAGAGGTTAAATTGACATATTTAAATGTTCAGTAAAAATAACGAAAGCAAATTTTATATTAACAGCCTGAACATTTTTTTCAAAGAACAAATCCTAATGTTTTGTCTAATGCTGCAATCTAATATGGACAAAATAAGTGTAATTCCATTCTTTGAACTGCTCTTAATCAGAGTTAGAAGTGTACTTATTAGAGTTCAGAAGATATGGCATGTGGTACAGTAAAGGGTTAATGTCATATGAAAATATACAGTCTCTTAAAATTTGAAACTTTAATGATCTTCATGTAAAATTATCGGATTTTACATAAATAATTTCATTGTCATTAAAGCATGACTAATATTAGCTTGGTGCATAGTATGTTCCAATCAATATTATCCAGAAAATGCTGACATTATTTTAATTACCTAAAAAGAGAATTTAAAATATAAAATAAAGGAAATATGTCATTCGCAGTTAAACCTTTTAAGCAAATATCGAAAATCTAAGTAGAGAAACTTTCGTGATTTTAATGCTGGTTTATTGTTTTATTTAAAAATATAGTGTTACAAAAATATCTTCCATGACCTTAATCAGCTTTTGTCTTTTCAATTCAACCTTTTTTACATTTTATGTTAATTAAATTTTAAATAAAAGGGTACGAAATATAAAGATTTCTATTGAAATTTTACATAAACTCAATCAAAAATTTATCTAAATAGTTAATTTAAGCCTTCTACATTTTAAGTTTATACCATTAAAAGATATCGTCCTGAAAATGTATTAAATTTTACATAAATATCTATATTGTCCGTAAAATTTGGCGAAAATTAACTTGAAGTATAATATGCTCTTAACAGTATTATCTAGAAAAGAGAGGTAGTATTTTAATTAAGATGAAATAGTAGTTTTTAAAATAAAGGAAATATGCTATTTACAGTTTAATTTTATTAACAAATATTGAAAACTATGAAAATCATTTTTAATACTAATTTGTAGTTTTGTTTTACAAATTAGTGCTACATAAAAAAAGATTTTTTTTTTTTTTTTTTTTGTAATTAAAGTCAGTTCTTGAATTTTCCATTCTAACTTCTTTTCCGTTTTCACTAAATTTTTAATAAAAGAACTTTCTTCAAATCTTTTGTTTTAGAGGAAGATTTTGCAGAAACTCTATCAAATATTTATCTTTAAATCTTTTTTTACTCAAAAGACTCTTTTAAACTGGGTTGAAAGGACACAATATCTTTAAATTTGAATACTTTATAAATGTCTTGAACCGATACTTGAGTTTACGCAAATAGCTTCATTCTCAATAAAATATGATGAAGTTTCGCTTGGCGCAGATTACATTCTAAAAACAATATGTCACGGAAAATGGGTTTTTATTTTAATTAAAGTAAAATTACAATAAAAGAATAATTTAAAATAAAATAACACATATGTCGATTGCAATATTAATGCATGAACAAAACATCGAAAACCATGTAGAGGAGTACTTGATTTACTATATTTAAAAGATATAAAATACAAATTATATCTGTCAGATAGTTTTTTCATTTAATTGTTTTTTTTTAATAGATGTTACTAAAATGACAAATAAATGATTTTTTAATTGATTTAAATTTTGAAATTTTGACGAATTTAGCTTTTTGTGTCAATACATATTTGCAAAATGCCCCAAAATTATTGCTATTGGACATTATTATATGGACATTGAAAGAAAGTTTTAAGTATTGCTGTATCTCCAAGGAATGGAACCAATATAAATTGTTCATAGAAGTCTTATAGTACAGCGGAGGAGGAAGTGCAAGGAGAGGGTCCGAGGCTTGTGACACCAAAATGTAGAATGTTTCTGTATCGATACAGTATAGTTAGTATATAAATACATGACAGCCATAAAGCGCGACACCCAGGGAGTCTTGAGAAAATAAGCCTTAAAGTTCATGCTATAGTTTATAATTGGATAAATTTCATCCACGAGCGAGTGCCTCCGTGGCCTGTTCGGTAGCGCGCTGGATATGAATTTTTTCTACTTGGGATCTAATCCCGCTCGATCTTACTTTTTCGAAAGAAAATTTTTCATTGATTATTTTCGAACCGCAACTGAAAACATCTGCATAACAAGTGAAATTTATGAGAAATATAAATTGAATTTGCTTTTTTGTAAGATATCAATGCATTTTTAACTGCGAATTTTTGCTTATTTAAATGTATACACATTTTTTTTTCGTTAAGTAAGCATATTTATAATTTTATAGACTTGAAATTTTTTCTGCTACTAAAAGTATTTGCAGTTTTTTCTTTTATTTGCTACTATTTTTAAAACGTACTTTTATTACATCACCAATAAACAGGAAATCGCATAATTCTCAAAAATATTATGCATTTTTCGGTACAAAATCATAAATTATCTTCGTAGTAATTGTATTTTTGAATGTTTTCAGCCTTTTTACTTTAACCTCCTGAGTGCCGCCGGCTGATTTTTTCACACACTAAGCTGCAGGTTTCACTGCAACATAAGCAATATTTAAATTAGTATAATTCCACAAATAAAACCCAGTTCTGAAAAATTAAGTTAGGATTGATTCTATCAAAGATTATACACCGATACGAATAACGTATTTTGCATCAGGTTGGAAAAAACATCTTTTTTTTATATTTTTAATAAATTACAGAGAAAACAACATTACAATATTACCCTTTGGCTGGGCAGTCAGGGGGTTAACAAAATTTACAATTTTCATTTTAGCAAAAACAAAGCTAAACAGCTCATATAAAATTTTTCATTTTATATGAGCAGAGAAATAAAATACGTGAACAAATATGTTATTTTTATTTTGTTTCGTCGGTTTATTTGAAATATGATTTTATATTTTAATATATTTTATTTATTTATTAATTTCGGATTCTTGATTTTTCATTAGAATAAACGTCTTTGTAGTAATTTTTTTCGGAATTTTTTCTTGCTTAATATGTTTACACAATACAGTTTAATTATAGAAATGCAATTTTAGCTCCGAATCTTTGCATGTTTATACATTGAATGAAAAGTAAACATAAAAATAATTACTGCAATTTAAGTTATTAAGCTTTATTTTTCATAGTGAAATAAAATAAAATACCTCAATTAAAATTATAATATGTTACTTTATTTTTTGAATTGTAATTTTTCGATTATCATACTAATGTATAAATGTATTGCTTTTTAACAAATAGCATTTTAAATTTTAAATTTTTAAACTTGGATTACTATATTTATAGTTATAATAATTGTATATCTGATTTTTTTAAGTTATAAAAATATATTAATTGCTGAAAATAGTTATTAAGTACGCAATAATTATAAAACATAAATCCTAAAGTTTAAAAAATATAAGATTACGATAAACATCAAATATTTGAAATATTTTCATAACAAAACAAATTAAAATATTCTTATTCATGCATTTATATCACGAATTTTAATTTATTTCTTGTTAGAAATTCATAGAAATAACTGTAAACAATTTTAAAAAACAAACAAAAAAAAAATACGTGTGGCACTCGGGGACTGCCACGGTAAAGCTATTGCATAGCATTTTTTATCAACTTACAAAATCATCAATATCAAAAATACAGCGTCAATGTCTGCCGAAGTCTACCGAAGGATACCGTGCCGAAGTCTGCCGAACTGAAACGAGTGTTAGGATTTTTCTCGTTACTCGGAATTTCTAGATTCGGTCGCCGCGCTCAAAGCCCGCGATAAAAGCTATGCAATAGCTTAATAAATTACCAAACAAAATTTGATCGCGCTACGAAAATTAGATCGCGAGTTATAAGCATTTTAAATTTTTCGAACCGCACGGTATGGGGGTCTCCTGTCACCAAAAATTAACACTGTCTCAATAAATTACCAAACAAAATTTGGCCGCGCTACAAAAGTAGATCGCGAGTTATAAGCATTTTAAATTTTTCTACCCTCACCGTGGGGGGTCTCCTGTCGCCAAAAATTAAAGCTGTCTCATAATAAATTAACAAACAAAATTTGGCGGCGCTACGAAAATTAGATCGCGAGTTGTAAGCATTTTAAATTTTTCGACCCTCACCGTGGGGGTCTCATGTCACCAAAAATTAACAATGTCTCATAATAAATTATCAAAAATTTGGCCGGGCTACGAAAATTAGATCGTAAGTTATAAGCATTTTTAATTTTTCTACCCTCACCGTGGGGGGGAGGGGCGCTCCCGTCACCAAAAAGTAACACTCCCCCATTATAAATTACCAAACAAAATTTGGCTTCGCTACGAAAATTAGATCGCGAGTTATAAGCATTTTAAATTTTTCGACCCTCACCGTGGGAGGTCTCCTGTCACCAAAAATTAACAGTCTCACAATAAATTACCAAACAAAATTTGGCCGCGCTACGAAAATTAGATCGCGAGTTATAAGCATTTTAAATTTTTCGACCCTCACCGTGGGGGGGAGGTCTCCTGTCACGAAAAATTAACACTGCCTCATAATAAATTACGAAACAATATTTGGCCGCGCTACGAAATTTAGATCGCTAGTTATAAGCATTTTAAATTTTTCGACCCTCTCGGTGAGGGGGGGGGTAGGTCTCCTGTCACCAAAAATTAACACTGTCTCATAATAAATTACCAAACAAAATTTGGCCGCGCTATGAAAAGTAGATCGCGAGTAATAAGCATTTTAAATTTTTCGACTCTCACCGTGAGGGTCTCATGTCACCAAAAATTAAAAATGTCTCATAATAAATTACCAAACAAAATTTGGCCGCGCTACGAAAAATAGATCGTGAGTTATAATCATTTTTAATTTTTCGACCCTCACCGTGTGGTTGGCTCCCGTCACCAAAAAGTAATGCTGCCTTATAATAAATTACCAAAAAAAAAAAAAAAAAATTGGCCGCGGTACTAAAATTAGATCGCGAGTTATAAGCATTTTAAATTTTTCGACCCTCACCGTGCGGGGGGGGGGGTCTCCTGTCATTAAAAATTAACAGTATCATAATACATTATCAAACACAATTTGGCCGCGCTACGAAAATTAGATCGCGAGTTATAAGCATTTTAATTTTTTCGACCCTCACCATGGGGGTCTCCTGTCACCAAAAATTAACACTGTCGCATAATAAAATAACAAACAAAATTTGGCCGCGCTACGAAATTTAGATCGCGAGTTATAAGCATTTTAAATTTTTCGACCCTCACCGTGGGGGTCTCATGTCACCAAAAATTAACAATGTCTCATAATAAATTATCAAAAAAAATTTGGCCGCGCAACGAAAATTATATCGCGAGTTATAAGCATTCTAGATTTTTCGACCCTCACCGTGGGGGGTCTCTTGTCACCAAAAATTAACACTGCCTCATAATAAATTACCAAACAAAATTTGGCCGCGCAACGAAACTTAGATCCCGAGTTATAAGCATTTTAAATTTTTCAACCCTCACCGTGGGGGGGGGTCTCCTGTCACCAAAAATTAATACTGTCTCATAATAAATTGCCAAACAAAATTTTGCCAAGCTGCCAAAATTAGATCGCGAGTTATAAGCATTTTAAATTTTTCGACCCTCACTGTGGGGTGTCTCCTGTCACCAAAAATTAAAAGTGTCTCATAATAAATTACCAAACAAAATTTGGCCGCGCTACTAAAATTAGATCGCCAGTTGTGAGCATTTTAAATTTTTCGATCCTCACCGTGGGGAGGGGGAGGGGTCTCCTGTCACCAAAAATTAACACTGTCTCATAATAAATTACCAAACAAAATTTGGCCGCGCAACGAAACTTAGATCCCGAGTTATAAGCATTTTAAATTTTTCAACCCTCACCGTGGGGGGGGGGGGTCTCCTGTCACCAAAAATTAATACTGTCTCATAATAAATTACCAAACAAAATTTTGCCAAGCTGCCAAAATTAGATCGCGAGTTATAAGCATTTTAAATTTTTCGACCCTCACTGTGGGGTGTCTCCTGTCACCAAAAATTAAAAGTGTCTCATAATAAATTACCAAACAAAATTTGGCCGCGCTACTAAAATTAGATCGCCAGTTGTGAGCATTTTAAATTTTTCGATCCTCACCGTGGGGAGGGGGAGGGGTCTCCTGTCACCAAAAATTAACACTGTCTCATAATAAATTACCAAACAAAATTTGGCCGCGCTACGAAAATTAGATCGCGAATTATAAGCATTTTAGAATTTTCGACCCTCACCGTGGGGGGGGGGGTCTCTTGTCACCAAAAATTAACACTGCCTCATAATAAATTACCAAACAAAATTTGGCCGCGCTACGAAATCGCGATCGCGAGTTATAAGCATTTTAGAATTTTCGACCCTCATCGTGTGGGGGGGGGGGGGGCTCTTGTCATCAAAAATTAACACTGCCTCATAATAAATTACCAAACAAAATTTGGCCGCGCTACGAAACTTAGATCGCGAGTTATAAGCATTTTTAAATTTTTCTACCCTCACCGTGGGGGGGGGGGGGGGTCTCTTGTCACCAGAAATCAACACTGTCTCATAACAAATTACCAAAGAAAATTTGGCCGCGCTACGAAAATTAGATCGCGAGTTATAAGCATTTTAAATTTTTCGATCCTCACCGTGTGGGGTCTCCTGTCACCATAATTTAGCACTGTCACATAATAAATTACCAAACAAAATTTGGCCGCGCTATGAAAATTAGATCATAAGAAACATAAGTTTGAGACTTGATATCCTAATATCTGAAAAATACCGCGTCAATGTGTGCCGAAATCTACCGAAGGATACCGTGCCGAAGTTTGCCGAACTTAAACGTCGTTAGCCGAGTGTTAGGTTTTTTCGTTACGGATGTGTTAGGATTTTTTCGCGTTACGGAATTTTTGGATTCGGTCGCCGCGCTCAAAGTCCGTGATAAAAGCTATGCAATAGCTTAAAAATTTAGTCTATGGAAAAATAAATAAAACTGCTTTTTTTGACATAAAATGTTTAAACATGCTAAATTTCGCAGCTAAAAATGCATTGATATTTTATAAAAAATAAATTTAATTCATATTTTTTCGTACATTTCACTTGTTATGCATATTTCTTCAAATGCGGATCGAAAATAATCAATGAAAACTTTCGTTCCGAAAAAAAAGGCAGGAGCCTGGATAGATCTAAAGCAGAAAAAAAGTCGAACCCAGTGCGCTACCGAATAAGTTACGAAGACGCTTGTTGCTTGCGGAAATTTTTCCAACTGTAAACTATATTATGAACTTTAAGGCTTATTTTTTAAGACCCTCTGGGTGTCGCGCTGTATGGCTGTCATATATTTGTGTGCTCTATCGATACACAAGCATTCATCCAATTCGATGACACAAACCCCGGACCCTCTCCTTGTAAGTTAATTTTTCATGCCAAAGTTTTATTTTTTATATGAGCTGTTTGGCTTTGTTTTTGCTAAAATGAAAATTGTAAATTTTGTTAAATTAAAAAGGCTGAAGACATTAAAAAATACATTTATTACGAGGATAATTTATGATTTTGTACTGAAAAATGCACAAATTTTTTGAGAATTATGCGATTTCCTGTTTATTGGTGATGACGTTTTAATCATGATTTATTATTTTATTGCTGTGTTATATGCGTTTAAAATTATGTATTCTAACCTTTGAGAAAATATTTTTCAAATCACAGATGATGGATTTCAAGTAGTCAAAGTAAGGTTTATTATAAGCAAATCAATTTTTTGATCACATTTCTTTGCAAAGAATATTTTCTGAGATAACTTGCTTCAAGAAAATAGCTCTTTTAAAAGGATTCAGTACCGTTTAACCCTTTCCGGCGCACTACTCTTTAAAGTTGGAATTTAAAGGGAAAAAAAATAGACAATCTATTTAGGCCTAGAGAAGTACACAGGTATTGTTTTGTAAAGATTGCACTAACCATTTTAATTATACAGCTGTTGCCGAAGTGGCAACCTCCCGTAAGTAAAGCATTGATAAGCGCAGTAAGAAGAGCATTGCTGTGAAGCGCGTATTACAGTAAAACATTTTACATATTATTTAAAAACAGTAGAGTTTGATCTCTGTGGTGCTGCCATCTAGAACTCATAAGAAAGATTTAAAGTAGCCATTAGAGTAGTTTTTGAAATATTCACTGAAATTTTTTGTCTCTAAACAGGGGAACTTTAGGTGTTGCCGACCCGGCAACACTGCGCGTTAAGGGGTTAAACTGTTTTTTAAATGTAGACATTTTAAGGTACATTTTTGGTTTAATAATAAAAGACCCAATGTAGAAAAATGATTTTACTAAAACAGTTTTAGATTTTCAATTTAAAATTCGAAAAATTTAAGTAAATTTAAAAATGAATCATCTCATGCAATTTTGAACATTTTGAGCCTACTTTTTAAAAATTAATCGTAGAAGTGTGATAAGTATCGGATTTATCATAAGTTAATTAGTTTAGAAGAAAAAAAAATTGCAAATATGTGTAAAATTATAGTAACAAGTGAATTTATTTTATATTTTTATGTTAAAAAAAAACTATTTACTTCAATGTAAATTTGATACTTAGTTTTACGAAATAGACCACAAAGAACAACGACAGAAGAAAAATCAAATCAGTTCAAAAATTTATATGAAAGTTTTATCACTTTGAACATGACAGATCGTTGAAAACACACAAACTGAACACTTTTAAGTAGATTGAGGTATTTAAAGGGACAGCGATGCTTATGAGTGCTTATCAGTAAATTTATTTCTTCGTTCAATATTCTTTTACGTAGAAAATGGTATTTTGATCTTTAAATAATGTCTAGTAAATACCCCTTTTTCACTTTCAAATTCATAAACAAAAAAAATAGTATCTAATATTACAGTTTTATTTTATTTTCTATTGTAGTTTCAAAGAACTAAATTTTTCCACATTTGTCAAACTTGGATTTATTTACAGTAACTTCAAATTGATACCAAAATTTTCGAAATTTATCTGGTTCATCTAAACAATTTTAATGCGTACTTTTGGTAACACTATTTTATTTAATCTTCTAAAAATATGATTTGTCCATACTGAACAGCATTTGAAAAGAAAAAATATTAATTTTAAATCTTTTAATCTTAAAATTTAATCTAAATCCATTATGATGTTACTTTCAGATCACATTCACACACGACTCATAATTTCATTTTCTGCATTCTTTTGCATTAACTACGCAATTAATAGCATTATGGACACATTTTAATTTTTTGTATTTTTCATTTAATTTAGCAATCTGTTCCTCCAAATATTGTAAGCATTAATTGTATTGAATTGAACAGTATTTGTAAATGCTGAACAATTTCTTTAAAAATTTTGCTTAAGATATTGCTATATGCATTGCGCATCTTTTTCTGATTATGGTCACAATTCCTTTAAAAGAAAAATATAATAAAACAGAACACACTATCTGTAAGAAAAATAAGTAAAATAATTTTTTTCATACTCTGCATTGCTATTTTCTTGTCAGGTAGAATGTTTCCGTTTGCAGATTTAACAAAAAATATTTTATTCATTCTGTTATAGCTAACTCAAATCAAGTTAATCTAAAACTCAGAGCAAAATCTACTTTATTATCTGTTTTGGTAGTTTCATATAATGCTTCAAAAATAATAAATTTATTTAACAGCACAAATTAACATTTAATTAATAAAAAAAATATATATAATGTACTAGATTTATGCAGCGATATAAAGCATATAATAGTGTACTCCTCGGTAACAAAATTATTTCGTTTAGTTCAGATCAAATGAGTTCAAAAGGCTAGAAAAATTTTAATCTCCAAACTAAAATTAAAATAAACAAAAAACATGACCTCTGTTTTTTAGAATTTAGTGTCATCCCAATAAAAATAAAAGTAAAATATTATTAAAGGATGCAATCCGTCGAATTTTGAATAATGAAAATGTTTAAGACGGAATTGCTTCATGGATTTATAATAACATAGAAAATTAAAAAATACAACAAATAAAAAATGCATCTTATGTTTTTTAGTATGTTATTTCAATGTAATGATCACTTTTCTTCTATAAAGACACTCTAAATTTTTACGTTTTATCAGCGTGGCATTTCAATAACATTTTCAAAAAAGAGGCATTTCCACTTGTGAAGAATTTGAAATCCGCTGGAGTAAAAATGTTGCATTTCTACAAAACTTATTTTAATTTAAATTATAGGTGGAGACTCACAGTCACCAGTTCCTTCGTGGTGACTAAAGTGTTTTGTCACAGCGTCAACTTTGCCGATTTTTGGCGAATATTGTGTTTTTCTCTTAATCATTTGACGCAAATTACATTTTTCTGCGTTTCTCACACAAGAATACCATGTTTTTTTTTTTTAGATTTTTTAATCAAAATCGCGTGTCGATAAGCGATCTTTTAACAAAAATCGCGTTTTTTCCGAGATCATTTGACAACAAGTCGCGTTTTTCAGTGATTTTTTAACGAAATTCATGGCGTTTTTTACAATACTCTGATAAAAGTAGCTTTTCTGCGATCTTTTGACAAAATTGGCGCTGTTGCTTTGCGTTGCTTCCAAATTTTCTTAAAAATTAAGCCCTGGTAGCGATTGGGGTATTCGGGTTTAGAAGGTATAGCCTCCTTAAAAAATCTGGAAACATGCACTAATCGTTTTAAGACTTAAAAAACACGCTTTTATTTTATATAAAATAACGTCAGTAGCATACTGTAAAGAGCTTCATACTTTCGATCCAATCATTAACATCGATAGAAAGATGTACATATGATGTCACTTTCGTGGACATTAATATGGATATTTAAATTAAAATTTTCATAACAGTACCATGTTTTATCTGAAATCTTTCGTTTACATATTTTTTAAATAGTATGTATTTTAATTAAATTCTTTTCACAGTTTTAAGAGGACAAAGACAACAAAAAGATATAGTAATCTATTTTTTCCCATTCTCCCCTTACATTATACAGAAGTGGACTGACAAAATTGCCACTTATACAGAAATTACCTTAAAATCTAGAAAATGAAAAAATGAACAAACAAACAAATAAATAAATAATAATATCTCAAAAATATATTGCGATGCCTGTTTCTAACAAATTCAATTGAAAATACATTTCTTCCGTAGCGTCCATACGAGCTATGCTCGCAAGCCAATGTGCCGTAGACACTAAAAGCACGCTAATTTAATAGGAAAAAAACTACTGAAGATTGAATTATAATTATAAAACTCAGAATTTTCGTTCGCAAGATTTTGAGAAGATATCATTTCATGTTAAGAGGATTTTTTCGTTTTATATTAAAAAAATGAATATAAGCTAATATAAAATAAATATGGAAAAAAAGGTCTTTGTCTTTGTCTCCTGGATATTTTTAAAAAGACTAAAAGAAAAGGATTTGGAATAATAAATTTTAAATGTTTCGTTTTAAATCTTATGTAATTTTTACCATATATACCATATTCGCACGAAAATACTTTTGTTGTTAGAAAGGAAATATTATTTGTGCTGTCTTTTAATTCAGAAAATAGTTAAAACATCATTTAAAAGTATATTATAAATATCTCGTGTAAATATAAATTTAAATTCTTTTCGACCATTATTATTTGGTTTTTTTTATATATAAAGCAATTTTTCTTATTGAAAGTAACTTTAAACGCATATTAGGAATTTTTTATTTTCAAATTTTCTTTCTCTTTTTGACATTCACATGAAAATAGTTTTGTTTCTAGATTAAAAGCATTTTTTATTTTTCCTGCCTGACAATTGTCAACAATGATTTAATAGGATTTGTCCAACAGTTCAGTTACCAGGGGCATATTTCATTTATTATCCAAAAATGAAAGGTGCCATTAACACATGTTTAGAAATATACACTGTTAAAACTAATGGTGACACATTGCACCTTTTAGGGGTGAAAGGCTTGTCTCTCTGGTGACACCCCTAAAGGAGCCAGAATGGCACCTTTAATTAGGGTGAACAGATAGCACCCTTAATCCAGAGTGTCCAATAATAAAAAATTAAAAAATATACAAACCGACTTTTGGCCGCCGAAGGATTCGAACTCACAACGTCTGATTACTAGCCAGCCATGTCTAGTTAATATGTTTAATTGATTAGATTTTCAAGATCGCAGATTAACTTAAGCTTAATAAAATGCATTCCGAATGTTAAATGCTGTTCCGTAAATAGCCGCTATAACCTCCATAATTTTAAAGCAAGCCCACACATGTGCATGCATTGTGTTACAAAGGTGCCAAATGTCACTTTGTGGTATGATGTTCTATCTTTGTTGTACTTGTTGTGTCAACAGTGTGACGATCAGTGCTGGCTGGGGATGATGCTGGAGCTGTTGCCCAATGATATCTCATACGAGCTCAATGGGAGACAGAACTACTGATCTCGCTGATCAAAGTAACATGTCGACAGTTTGCAGAGCACGCTGCGTTACTGCAACGGTATAAGTGTGAGCGTTATCCTGTTGGAAAACTCCCCTTGAATGCTGTTCACGAAGGGCCGCACTACAGGTTGAATTACCAGACTAACGCACAAATTTGCAGTCAATGTGTTTGGGATAACCGCGAGAGTGCTTCTGGTGTCATAGGAAATGGCTCCCCAGACCTTCACCCAAAATTGTAGGTCCAGTGTGTTTAGGCCGCAGACAGTTTGGATGCAGGTGTTCCCCTGGTCTTCTGACCAGCACACAGCCATCATTGGCACCAAAGAAAAACCTGCTTTCGTAAGAAAACACACCATTGGCGTCTCAAACGGCAATGATTTCGAGTCAGTGGAATACTTGCAATACGGCACATTGCGCGGAGCTATTTCTTAAAGTAACCGATTTCTAAGAGTTCGTTGTGTCACTGTCGTACCCGCATGGTAGGCCTCCCCGACGCGACATGTTGAACGCTGTCACTGTGATACCAACTGCAGCTCGAATTTCTGTCGCAGAAGCAGTATGATGCGTCACAGCCCTACGCTGAATACGATTGTCTTCGCTTTCAGTAATGCCACTTGGACATCCGGAAACTGATCTTCTTGAGGTAGTACCATCCCTTGACCACTGCTCCCAACAATCATGCACAGTGGATATATTCCGTCTAAGTCTTTCTGCAATATCGCGGAAATAAAATCCACTTTTTCATAACCCTATTTATTATACGAGCTCTTTCCAACTCGGGGAGCTGATGATAATAGTTTCTTCGTCTTCTTAAAGGCATTCTTGGTTAACCTCATTTCGTCAAATTTTGAAGATAAATAATGCTCACAAACTTTACAGCACACATTTAAAGCAAACCTCACTTGCCAGTTGTGAGTGGCGCTACTGGTGTCGCACTTATGCGCGAAGCGTGAAATTTGAATCGATGTCATCTTTCAGATGTATAAACACGCGAACAAAATTTCGTTTATCTAATACAAGTCTTTACTGGTGATGGGAATTTTTTTCCGTCAGTATCATCTATCCCTGAAATAAATATGTGGCGAATCAAAATATATTCCGGATTCCGATTTTGATAAATGGATGGACATAATATCTACATTAATAGATCGTAATGCTCAAAGGGATATTTCTAATTGCGATGAAACTGGACAATTTTTTGGGATCTACCTACGAAAACTCTGACTGAAAAGCAAAAGCATGTTTTGGTGGAAAGCTCTCTAAGGAATGCCTGACTTTGTTTCTTTGCTGCAATAAGAAAAGAGAAATGGAAAAGCCATTAGTAATCGGAAAATTACGGAAATCAATATGTTGCAAAAACATTGATGTGTCAAGTTTACTGGTAATCTGGAAATCTCAAAGGAAAGCGTGGAATACAGCAGTAATCATGGAAAAAGGGTTAAAGTTGTTCGACAGAAAAATGCATTAAGATATACGCCATGTGTTATTATTTTTAGGTAATGCACCTTAGAGGTCTACACGGGCCGGGCTCGGGCCGATTTCCAATAATGGCATTCGGGCAGGGCCGGGCCTAATTATTAATCTTTTCGGGCCGGGCTGGGCTTGGGCCTTAATTTTTTTGCTGGAGTATCGGGCCGGGTCAAACTTTTTTTTTTTCCGTACGAAGCCGAGACTGATTCCATTCTTCCTAGTTTTCATGGACCAAAGTAATCAGTTCCTATTGAATCTTCCTATATGAAAATCTTTTTCTTGACTTTTTATAAATCAGTAATATTTGGCTTTGTCCAAAAATTTCTGCAAAAAAAGCATATACTTTTAAGCCGTCATTATTCTACAATTAAACATTAGAATTTATTCCTTTTAAAAAATCGTAGATTACTAGGCGTTTTAAAACAGAATAAAACACACACACACACACACACACATACAAAAAAAACATGATTATGACGGAATTTTTTTAAAAATGAAAACTGAAAGTTTCTTTTAAAATGTTCATCGATGCAAAATGAATACAACAATACGGGAGAAAAAAATATATTAAACATTTACATCTGTTAAGAACGGAATGCATTATTTTTCGTTCCAAAGCGATTTCGTCTTTGGAAATTTTACCATTTACCGCTTTTTCGATTTTTTGTCTCTATTACAGGGAATATGGATTAATAATACTAGTGATAACTGAAACATTTGCATACAACAAATAAAGATTCATTTAAAAGCATAAATATCGCAGCCTACGGCACTTCTGCATAAATGGAGATTATAAACATGAAAAAAAAAAGACTAATATAATTTTTTGGTCAGAACTCTTCCATAAGATTAAAGATCAATGTTCTGTAGAAATTCACTCGAGCCGGGCCGTGTTCGGGCCGAAATTTAAAAATTTTTTCGGGCCGTGCCGAGCTTGGGCCGAAATTTTAACTTTCGGGCGGGCCGGGTCGGGCCATTATTTTTTTCGTTCGGACCGGGCCGGGTCGGGCCAATATTTCTTTCGTTTGGGCCGGGCCCGGGCGTGGAAATTTCGGCCCGTGCAGACCTCTAATGCACCTTGCCATCCCGAGATTGAGTTAACAAATGTAAAACTACAGTTCGTTACAGGAATATCACATCTAGAACACAGTCCTTTGGATAAAGGGATAATCAAAACTCTAAAAACTGTCTACAAAAAATATTTCCTTCGGTCAATTTTAGTTGCAATGGGAAGAGCAAAGTCTGCATCCGAACTAGTTAATACCGTCACTGTTATGGATGCAATTAACTGGATTGACAGGGCATCTAAAGAAATCACACCTGTTGCAATAATAAAGTACTTTAAAAAGTCGGTGTTCATTTTCGACATCAAAGAAATTTGAATTAGTGATAAAGATAATGTTGAAAAAGAAGAGCTTCAAAACCTGATGAATAACATCAAAGGTTTCATATTGGATGGACAAGGACACACGAATGTTACTGAATACATAAATGGCGATAATAAACCTACTACATTTGATTATAATTATTCAGTGGATTTTCTCATTGTGCAACAGCTAGAGGACAACAGTGGTAGTAGCACTGATGAATATGAATATTGATAAATATATATCGAATATGAAGTGACAAGTATTAAGTCATATCAAGAAGCTCTTAAAAACCTAAAGCTTTTATAGAATTTTTACATAGAGCGAAACAATAATGAAATTATACCAATGTTAGCTGAAATGCAATGTGCTACGAAAAAAGAAACAATTAAGGAAAAAAAATAAACAAACAACAATATTCGATTTATTCTCAAAATAAGTTTAAGGCAACATAATTTTAAGGCATTTATTAAGGTACATATTATTTTATTTTCACTAAAATCTGTAATTTTTGACTGATACTAGTATGTATGTATACTCTCATTAAATATTTTAATGTAAATTATTATTACTATCAATTTATAAAAATATGTAAGGATTTCATATCACTTCAATTAAAAAAAATTAAAGATACTTTTAACTTTTAGCCAAAGAAATGTTTAATACTCTGTGAACAGGATGCCTATAAAGTTTTTCTGTTAAGCCGGAAATCTGTCTTAGTCGGAATTTTACTTCAGTCCCATGAAATTCCGCCTCAGATAGATTTTACTGTTGTTGTTCTGTTAGGGAAGCATAGTAGTTGTTGTAATACTTGTCTAACAGTGATATTATTTTCAATGAATTTCCTACATATAAGCTAAATAGGGTTCTATGTTGAATTCATTCCAATCAGTCCCAAATATTTACTAAACAGATGTTAAATTGGTATTTTAACCCATAAATGTCATGGTGCCATCGATAATAGGAACAGAAAAAAAAAGATAGCCAGTTGGTTCATAAATAACCTGTTATTATATTTTTTTCTTTCTGTTTTAAAAATAAAAAGCTGACATATTTAGTAAAATATAAAAACAATATAATTTTATTAACTCTTTTTAAGTCTGAGATAGTTAAAAAGATAAGTTAGTTTATTTTTCGTTATGATTTTAAAATAATGTTTAACTTATTTATAACATATTTTTGGAAAAGTATGTATAGGATATTTTTAAATAGAAAAAATCAACTTTTAATTTTAATATATATTTTTTGACCGATTCACTTCAAGAAATTCGCACATAAAATGTAAAACATACCTGAAATATATTAACAAAATTATTACAATATTGAAGATTATCTAAGTTATAAAAAGAAATAAAGAAATTTATTTTAATAACCTGAAGTAATTATCTTTATTGATTTAACAGTAGATCGACATACAAATAATTTTTTAAAATACATGTTTTAAAAAAATATACGTTAGTATTCTTTCAAAAATAAATACATAAATAAATATGAATAATATTACAATAAAATTTTAAAACTCTTTTAAAAAATAAAAAAACAAAACACTTAATACATTCTTTCATTCATGTAATATTTTAAAGGCTAAAATTTATTTCTTTATAAAGTTGAAATTAAAAAGCTAAACATTGGAAAGGAAGTCTGTAAATCATTTAGAATTTTACACTCAATAGAAAAATATTATCTCTACAAAAATAAATCCCATGATCAACACCTTGCTTTTGCTTTATAAAATGCTTCCGAAATAAGTAAAAATATTTGAAAGCGTGGTTTGTGTAACCCTAGCGTAATGATATTATGCCGCAAGCTGCGAGAGAACAGGCCCCTAGTTCGATCCCCAAGGAGTGTAATTGACATTTCTTCACTATTGTTCGTATTGAATGTACGTGTTCTGTGCCTGATGTAACGTGTTTTTGTAAAGTAAAGAATAAAAATCATAAAGATATCAGTTTGTTCTTGAAAAATTCTTTTTTTGCCTTTTAAGGGCAAATTTTTACATCAGGAAATATGAAAACAATCGGAAATCTTTTGCGAAGAAATGAAATATTTCTGGAATAGGCAAAAACTGTTTACCGTAAAAATACGGGAACAGTATTGGCGTATAATTTACCAGTAGAATTTCCGTATTCTAAAAGAAAAAAGTACATGTATAAACAAGCAAGTAAACAAGTAAATGAATGAATAAAAAATGCAATCACAGAGAAACCATGTGTAATATATCAACATCTATATCACTTGTCTTTCTGTCTGTAAGATTAAGTTTAAAACTAATAATAAACATTTATTTGCGAAGACATTGCAAATAAATACCCCTTATCATCAGTTGGCGATTATCGGGGAGATAAAATTTTGTTAATCATGATCAAATATAAAATGCAGTGACTAGAAGCACAAAGAAAATAACCCTGAATTTGCAATTCAAAGCCTCGAATGTTAGCTATCGGTTACGATAAAATTTTGAGGAAATATCCTGGCTTATAAATAATAAGTATTTATCTTCGTTATCTATAAATAAATGATATTTACTGAAACGGATCTAAGCTGGATAAATATTTTTCATTAACTTTCAATCTTCTTAATACCATTTGTGGTGCTGAATGTAAAGTTCACATAGAAAATAATGTATTCGCTAACATGTTGAACAAACATGACATGCATATATTTTTCGCAATTTTATAATTTGCTGGATTTTTTTACAACATCTAACATAAATTAATCATAGATTTCTTTTTAAATTTATATTTGTTTTGCTCAATGATATTGACACTTGTTTAATGTCAAAATTTTATGACTTTTTTTAGATTTTAACACAGATAGTAAAAAATTAGGTCACTTAAAAAAAAAAAAGCATTTTAAAAATCTATATACAGTTAATGTAATAATAATAATAATAATAATAATAATAATAATAATAATAATAATAATAATAATAATAATAATAATAATAATAATAATAATAACAACAACAACAACAACAACAATAATAATAACAACAACAAAAAAATAATAATAATAAAATAAAATTTTTGTAGATCTGTGATAAATACTCGTATTTTCAATTTAATCTAAAAAAGCGATTTAATATTAATTTTCATTTTATCATTACTGTGTTGAAGATCTTATGAATTTAATGATAAATGCGATAACATAAACTAATAACGCGTATAACTTATACGCTTCATATCGTGCATAATTCGAAACACGAAATTAGTTACCTAATTAAGTAGTATCGTCTTTACACTTACGTACATATCAAATTGCAGATATATAATTTTCTTTAAATTAAATAATTTCAAATGTGCTATTGAATTTCCAATTATCTTGGTGACTTTCCGCACAAACTTTTGAAATAACATTAGTGAGATGTTTTGGTGAAAAACTAATAATTTCAATTTAGTAACGGGTAGAGTATCAACACTGGGGATTTACTTGAACATTTTCATCAACTGTAATGGAAGGAATGAAAATAAGAAACCATTAATTAAGAAAAGATTAATTTTATCCCATGCCAAAGGGTAAACAAATTTACTCTGAAATTTGGGAGAAAGTGCGGCATTCAATTTCCTTCAACTCATTCAGTGTCTTATTAAGTATGTAGAAGTTTGATATTTAAAGAAGGGGTTCTGGTCAAAGTAATTTCTAAGGATTTATCAAATTTCTAATGAGAATAAAATTCCAAAAAATTTATCTTTATGTATTTTATTTCATCATAACTATCAAATATATGTGTTTCATTTATGAATAGTAGTTAAAACATTGTAAAATGGTTTTACTGGTTTAAAATTTAAATTAATTGTAATAATTGAAGTTTTGTTATTTGATATTTCAGACGATAAATATTTTCTGACGACATGCATTAAAATTTCAAAGAAATAATGAAAAAGCTTTGCTATTAGAAGAATAAATAAATGCATAAATAAATAAAACGATATATAACCTTTCATTAAAAATACATAAATTTAATTCTATTTTGAGTTATTTCATAACTACTATTAAAAATATCTGTAAAAACATAGAATAAAAAAAAATCTCTTTAAATTTACACTGGTTCTCAGTAGAATGCATTTGTTTGAGTCTCCCGACCTTCAATTTGCGCATATTTCCCTTGTCTTGTATGTAATTTCCTGTAGGGATTTCCATTTTTTTTTAGTTAAAGATATTTTTATTGTTATTAAATTTTGTAATTAAAAATACCTACTTTCAAAATTCTTTTGCAATTTTATTACTAATATTAAAGAAGGAGAAGAAAATTCAAATATATTTTTTAAAATATTAGAAAAATTTAGTAAGAAAAAAACGATTTCATCAGATTTAGTGGGGATTTTTCTCCGCTAACTCATAAAAGACACACTTTTTACTCAATGAAAATAGCCTCTACAGCTTAGTCAGTAAGGCGAACTTCCACTGTCAAGAGGTCTTTAGTTGAAATCCTCGAATGGGTTGAAACAATTTGTGTTAAAATTTGCTAATCAGAAGCTCTTTTTTTAAGCTCATGAAAGATTTAGTGATTCGCTTATTTAAAAAAATAAATTTAATTACTGTCATTAAAAATAAATTTGCAGAGTTTGTGTATTTTGATCGATATTAATTTACAGAGTCTATTCTACATTTACCGAGTCACTTCTATGTCTTTTAACATAATTTTGGGTTTTCTAATCTCTGTAATTTTATCTAAGTCTTAAGATAATAGATTACCCGTAGATTCTCTGAAATTTCACAGAAAATTGTTTAACACTGTACATTCATATGTGCATAGTTTCCAAATCAAATAATTTCACTCATTTATTTGCTATTTGTTAGCTTAGAAACTAATGTCTCAAACAAAAGTTTAAGAAATACATTTATCAGTGAGACAATTTTACTTATGAGTGCAGTATTAGTTACTTTGCTGAAACGATGCAAAATAACACTCGTTTCCATCAAATCATTATATAAGCAATTCTCATTTTTATATGCATAAACTGTATTACAGGTTGTACAGTAGGGTGGATCGAAAAGTATAGGTAAATTTTTTTTTTTTTTAGAAATCACTATCGGCACGGGGTGCAAAAGTTGCCTTTTATGTATACTAGTTTCCAGGTTTTTTTTATTAAAATCCATTCATATCTTCCGGTGCCCCAAGCGCCCCAAAAATAATTAAAAATTGAGTTTTTTATAATTTCTTTTATATTTTTTTGTTTTATTATTTTTCCTTAATTACTTTTGGCGCGGGGCGCAAAAGCTATCTTTTATCTATCTTAGCTTACATATTTTTTAAAAATAAAATTCATTCATATCTTCCGGTGCCCCAAACGCCCCAAAAATAGTTTAAAATTGAAATTTTCTTGAAAAAATATTTTTTTTGTTTTATTTTATTTTTATTTTACTTTATTTTATTTTACTTTTTGAAATTAATTTGGCACTGGGTTGGAAAGTTGTTATTACAATACTACATAACTCTGCAGTTCCGATATATTTTTTTAATCATAATCCATTCACATCTTTGATGCACCAATTATAATTAAAAACTGAAATTTTTACAAAAATGTATTAAGAATTATAATTTACGAAAAATACTTACAAATTTTGAAAACAGTTTAATTAATAACGTATAAGGTTATAAATAACATTAATTTTACAATAATAAGCGACATATAAATTTAAAAATCAAAGCATTAAATCATAAAAATTACAAAAGTCGAACTTACATAGAGAAAAGTTTTACATCCTTCAATTTGGAAATTTGCATAGTTTTAAAGTTTGTAATCTTTTTTGGTATCAAAGTGTTTTATATGGCTTCTTGATTTTATTCTATTCAATATAAATATATCGTGTATAAATAATATCGTGTCTCTTTTCTTGTCCAGATACAGTTTCTGATGCCTCAGACACCAGTCGAACGCATCTTTCAACCGCTTGGGTATGGCATGGATATTTTGACCATTCATTCGTTTTTACAAGTTTTATCATATTCTCAATTTCTTCGCAAGGCACATTCATCAAAAGAGGTGGTTCAAAACGTCCAACTCGTTGCTAGTTAATAAGTTCAAAATAATCTTTCGCTTTGAAGTTTATTTGGGGTACTTTGAAAATTCTCAATTCTGGTGATTTTCTCTTTATATTTCTAGCTTTCGCATTGCTAAAGATCTGATATGCTCTGTTTTATCTGTGAGCATTGACAATAGCAAATTTTCAGGGTAGCAAAAAAAAAAAAAAAAAAAAAAAAAAAACTATTTTGTTGAATAACAGCATCTACAATCTTTCTTAAATTGGGTTCAAATATCTAGAATATGTGATAAGTTTCCAAATATGACGCGCTCCTTCAGCTATGGATGGCTTTGTTTTGATATGAAACCATACAGGTGCATATACCTTCATAATGTATGTTGTAAGAGTAATGAGATTATCAGAAGGATTTTCTGTAGCCACTTACAACCTTAAAAATTCTACACGCAGTTGTTAGCCATCTTGAGTGATAAACTGGACCAGGTTTCATTAATGCCAGATCATAATCACATTCACCAAGTGATATTGCTATGCAAATATCATATAAATATAGCTAGTCATTGCGGAGAACTCTTCTATCTATGTTGTCTTCCAAATAATAAAATATAAAAAGTTTATTTTATACATTTAATAAAATACGATTAACGATTTCTCATCCTCTCGATCTACGTTTTACGTTAGATAAATTATTCTTTAACTGTTAATTTTACTTGTATTTTTTAGCTCAAAATTTGCATGAAACTCGATTTTCTGCAAATAATTAAAAGTTTTGGGGAATTTATCAAAGTCGAAAATTATTTGGATGCATGCTAATATACTATAAAATGCATCTTCTTTATCCCGCTGATAAAATAATTTAAAATAAATTAAAAAAACAAAAATTATAAATATTTATAAAATTTCAATTTTTTTACTATTTTGGGGGCGTTTGGGGGTTTTGAAGATATGGATGGATTTAAATTAAAAAAAAAAAAAAAAAGATTGAACTAATATATATATATAAGGGAACTTTCGCAACCTGCGCCAAAAATAATTTTAAAAACATTAAAAAGCGAAAAAAAATTATAAAATTTATAAAAATTTCAATTTTTAACTATTTTTGAGGTGTTTGGGGCACCGGAAGATATGAATGGATTTCAATAAAAAAACATATGTGAATTAGTATGTATAAAAGGCAACTTTTGCACCCCGCGCCGATTCGATTATCCGAATTTCGATTTTTCGATCCACCCTATTGTACAGTCAAACCTCGTTAACATGAACATGCTTACCGTGAATTACTTTTAACGTGAACTGTTTTCACAATCCCCTATAAAAACGAATACAAAGATTTGAAACTGATAACATGAAGTACTGTTAACATGAACAAAATATTGATTCCCCTCGAGTTTCATGTTAACGAGGTTCGTTATGTGTTTTATGTGTATATGTTTTAGCTTTATTTATTTAATAAACAACTTTAAGCCAAAAATTGACAAAGGAATTAAAAAAGGGTATTAAAAAAGATTTGTTCAACTATACATATTTCTTTGCTGCAACAATATAAAGTAAAACTCAAATACATCATTAAAATCATCTATTAAATAAACATTTTTCTGCATAAAAATTATATTTACTTGTGAATTTTAAAAGAGAAAAAAATTGCAAAGTAATAAATTCGTAAATATGCATTAAAAGTAGTAAATAATGAAAAATTACGTCAGATTAAAAAATTAAATAAGGCTGTGCAAATAACAATATTTCGTTTCTAATCATAAAAAAAATTCGCGTGAATCCTAATACATATATTAAAAAGAAACACTAATGATTTGGAAATGGACCAATGAAAATCGCGCAAATACCGCGAGGAGCGGAGCCAGGTTCACTCGCCAAATATCGCCAAGTTTTACCACCAACTTGGCGATATATCAACAAATTTGGTGATTAAAAATTACTCGCTAAAAGTGACGCCAACTTGGCGATACCTCTAATATTTCGATAAGTTCCCATAGACTTCCAATGAAAACCAATAGCTTGCTTGCATATAATTAACAAATTGAGACATTTTAATGCAAGAAAAACTAATATTATCTCATGAAGAGAGCTTAACCACTCAAATGATTTGCCCGTACGTCATCCGGGCAAGAAGTGTTTGCTTGATTCATCACTTAAATCTTTTTACATCACTAATTATTTTAACTAAAATATCATACTATTTAATGGCAAAAATGTTTAGAAAAGATGATACGAATATTTTAAAAAGTATTTTAAAGACTTTCAATTTATTGAACGTAAAAAAAGAAGCAGTTAAGTGGTTACTAGGATTACTTAAATTACTTTTGAATACAAATTCAAGCTATTTTTCAAAATACAATATATGAATATGAACTTCTCAGACAAACAAATCCATAAGCTAAAAATTAAAGAATGCTGCTGGAGAAGAATGTGTTTTAAATTTATCTATATCTAGATTATAAAGAGGTAATGTTTGTTTAATTGTAGGGGAACTACCGAATCTATTTCAAAAGTAATGGTTCCAAAATGATAGCGTTCGCCTCGAATCAAACATAGGCTAATCATACGTCGATGCCACTAACCCAAAGAAGGTGCAGAATTAAAAAGCGTTATAAGAATGCGATTTTTGTGTTATTGAAAGGCACAAGAATATGAGATTTGGCATGCTGATTCTTATAAGTTATAAATGGTCTCTAAGACCATTTCTTAAAAAATACGTAATTTAAAAGGGGTGAAAGTGCACGAAAATTGTTCTAAAAAGTTCTAAATTGCAATTTTTGAGCAATCTCGGGAACTTACTAACCGATTTTGGTGTTTGCCGAGAATCAAATATAGGTTACATCTTATGTCTATTCTTCTGACCCAAAGGGGGTAAGGAAAAAAAACTCTCTAAAATGCGATTTTTGTTTTACTGCAGGGCCTAGAAACATGAAATTTAACATGTTACTTACTTATTAGATTGAAATGGTCTCTAAGAATATTTCTTAAAAATCATGAAATTTAAAAGGAGTGAAAATAAACGAAAAACGTTCTAAATTGCGATTTTTAAGCAATCTCGGAAAGTAACGAACAAATTTTTAAAATAATGATATTAAAATAACAGTGACAATCATTCCTCCAATTTAGGCTATATTTTATGCCAGTGTCACTACCCCAAAGGTGGTACAGGAGCAAAAAGCGTTCTGAAAAGGCAAATTTTGTGTTACTGAATGGCGAGCTAACGAACCGACTTAAAAAAATAATAATGTCAAAATGATGGTAACACCCGTTGCTCTTATACAGGCTTTATTTTATGTCGACGTTAGTAACACCTCAAGGTCATAGAATTCATCTAGACATTGAAATAAAAAACAATGTAAAGAAAAACATTGGTCAGATATGTAAATTGAAAGTATTTTATGTCAACAAACGACGAATTTTAACAACAATTGTAATGTATCTATCGAAGAAAACATTTCAACTTGAAAGTGAATTGAAAACATTATCATTTACAGAAACATAGAATTGTGAGTTTGGAAGGAATACCTCTAAAATCGCAGTTTTTTGTTGCAATAATTTTCAAAGTTATTAATTACATAACAAAGTTATTCACTAAATTTGACATTTAAACAAAGAAAAAAATCATCTGAATCGATTCAGCATGATTAATGTTACATAACAAATGTTTTATAAAATATTGACATTAACAACACAAATTTCCAAAATACACTGGATATTTTATGTAGCTTTATCATGTCTCAGAGATGCCACAGTCGACTATTTTTATAATCCGTTAGTACCAGTATTTTTCTAATACAAATTTTGAAAAAAAAAAAAAAAATTGCAAATGTTGTCAAAATCTCTATTAAATATTTCTATTTAAAGAAAGTGGTGCCAGTTAGAATTAAAAAAATCGCACTTGGCAGCCCTGTGTCTAATAAAAAAAAATGAATATAAATGTATTTATTTGGCTTTCACAATCCAGAAATATATGATATATAGGGTAAAAACCGAGTGAAAAAGAGTCTGTTTACTGTTTACTTAATTCATTTTATAGTTTATTTTCAATGTTTTAACTAATTTTTTAATGAAAGAATCAAAGATGAAAATAGACTTTGTACATCCTGATAGTACTAATTGGACTTTAAAAGCCTTCGATCAAAGAAATATAAATGGAAATCCATTTATATGGAGATCGACCTTGTTTTTTTTTTTTTTCAGTTATAATTCAAAATTTTTAAAGCGGATGTAATTAGCACGCTTTCAGAGCCTTGGGTGTGTAGAAGAGGATTGGCGAGCATAGCACGCAGGGGGCAAAGCCCCATAGTATATTAAAAAATTTAAAAATCGTGTAGACCTGAGATAAATATTTAGAATTCAATCTAAAAAGAAATTAAACCAATATATTTTTTTCATTTTTACAAAAATGTTTTGATTACTTTATTTAAAAACAATTGAAGGCCATTGAATGCCAGGTGATCAATGCTGAGTGAAGCGTCGACCTGGCCTTTAATCACCATCAGCGCCACCTACTGTTTGAAATTCGAACTAAAATAAAAAATTACGGTAAAAAAACTCCTGACATTATACATAACCCTCCTGCAAAAAATTTTTAAATAGCTGTCACCGTTTGTAAGTTATTGAATTTTAAAACCCATCAGTCATTTTGGGACACCCGGTATATATCACATTACTTTTATGACATGCTTAATATGATGCATGAGCTTTGCTTCCTGTTTTATAATTGCTTTTTTACACTTCTCACATATAAATTTTCAGAAATATAATTATTCTTAAATTAAATATTTTGAAACATACTATTGAGTTTCAAATTATCTTCGTAAGTTTTTTTCGCATTAACTTCTAATATAACACTAATGAGACGTTTTCATGAAACGTTTAAAATTCCAATTTTAGAACGTATAGATTCTGAACGCTTGGGATTTACTTGAACACTTCCTTCAACTTAAAATAAAAATCATTAATTAAGAAAACATAAATTTTATCTCACAACGAACGATGCACAAATTTATTCCGAAATGAAGGAGAAAGTGCAGGATTCAATTGTGTTCAACTGATTTCAGTGTTTTACAAACGCATAGAAGATTCATATTTAGAAAACTTTTGTTCAGAAAGTTTACCAAGGAACTCTCAAATTTCTACTAAGAATATAGTTAAAAACGTCTTTAAATACTTCTTTTAATAGTAAGAATCTTATTTGCATATTTAATTTTCGAATCGTAATTTAATCATAATAAAATAATTTTAATGGTTTACAATATTATTGTATAATAATAATAATAATAATAATAATAATAATAATAATAATAATAATGATAATTAAAATTTTCTCTTTTAAATCTCACTCAGTACAGTAAAGTATTCTCTAATGAAAAAAGTTGAAATTTCAAAGGGATAAAAATAAAACTTTGCTTTCGAAAGAATAAATAAATTAACGAGATATTATATATTCTTTGATGAAAAAAAATATATTTTTTTATATTTTTATTGCATTCTATAATTATATATTTATGCATGCATAGATTTCTAAAACAAATAATTTCACTTCCTTTATTGCTATCTGTTACGTTATAAATTAATGATTGCAGTAAAAGTTTAAGAAAAACATTTGCCAATGAGACAATCTATCATGTCAGTGTAATATTAGTTACTTTCCGATAACAATGTGAAGCAACATTAGCAACTATCAATAAAATAATCAACCTCAAAACCAATATTCTATATAAGATTATATTGTATCGCAGCTGTATATATATATGCATATTTCAGGCTTCTTCAATCTATTACTAATTTAAGGCCCAAAATTGACAAAAAAGTATTTAGCTGAATAATGAGTATTTTTTTTAAACGACAATGTGAAGTAACTTTTGCACATATCAATGACTTTATCAAATTAATGACAGTATTGTATATAAAATTAATACGCGTTTACCGGGACTGCATTTGTCTATAAATTTCAGGAAATTTTAAACTATGTCCCTTTTATGCCCGAAATTAACAAAAAAGTATTCATTAATTTATAAATGTTAGTTTACTAAAACAATGTAAACAATATCAACAACAAATAAAAATCTCAATGAGACCTTCTAATCACATAAAAGCATCTGCATCAATCATTTTTCTGTCAGTAATGTTAAACTAAATATTGACAAAAATCATTTATTTGCTACTACATTGCAAAGAAATCTTTACATTCATCAATGTGTGTAAAATTTATCAAACATGAGAAAATATCAAATGAGGTAATTGGCAGCCCAAAAAACATCTGGAATTTGAGATTTAAAGTCAGGTCAGTGTAAAATGTGGATTTGTTTTGACTGTCCCGTATATGTCCCCTACAGTTTTATCATCTTTGCTTAGTTAAAAATACCCCTTCACGAATTTCCATTGGTGAACTAAAAAATATACTTCAAATGTTTTATGCAGCCTGTACATGATCGATAGAACTTATACACATCAAGTATTACGGTGAAAAATTTATTTGAGAACTCGTACCACAATGTAAAACACATTTCGAACAGTTATTGTTCACAGGGAATAATGTAACTGAAGTATTTTATGTGTCCATGTATTCGAGCTATGAATCCTTTGCACATCATATTCTTAAGTATCTGGTAGAGCAAGCACTATTAGACATATTAATATTTCACTGTGTTTGAAATAGTATAATATGAATAACATACACCAAATTTTCAAACAGACAAAAACCTAAAATTTTTTTTCAGCGTCCCTGTAAATAAAGGAAGAACGCTATCTATAGCATATACTATATAAAGTATCTTGTATTGTACCTCACAGATATTTGTATATAAATTTCAATCAAAGTTGATAAACTGCGTTAGAAGTTCTGAAACACGGGTAAAATACGCAGGAAACGATTTTTTACCCTTAGGACGTAATATAACGGAGTTCTTTTGAATGTCCCTGTAAAGGAACAATAACTGATACGTACTTCATTTTCAATACCGAGCTTTTCATAGTGAATGTCAGTAACATATTTATCAATTACATGGAAATCTGAATATATTAGCTTGAGTTAGAGTGCGGATTAATCGGCAGACAAATAGACAGACAAACTAATAAGCTGAATTCATAAACACGCTTCAATTATATTGTAAATTGTAAAAAAACAAAATTTTTGATATAATTAATGACAACATTTAAAAACATCCAAATACGCTTTTATGATTTTAAAAGTAAGAAAATTCAGGAAATGACGTCATTTTCATATCAGCCGCCATCTTGAAATTTTACGACTTTACCTGATGCCTCCCACTCTGATATGCTTTACATTAATAGAAAGTAGATACTCACCAATCTGTATATTCTTATCATGATTTGCAGTTTTTACATTATTTTTGCCGTGTAGCACTCGGACTATTATGGAAGCTGCGAAAAATGGCTTCAAGCGGTTCTTCCTAAGAAGAACCTATGGAAGATTTTTTTATGAAGAGTTTGTATTGTAGAAAAGTACATTTTAAAAATGACAAATGAGTCCTATAAATAAAAATGATGAAAACAATACAAATGATAAGTTTTTTAAACATTGTTCAATTTATGAAATAATTAAACTAAGAGATTAGCTTAGGTTCAGTGGAAATTTGATTGGATTGTGATTAAAAATCATATTTCTTACAAAATGAAATTAAAATTTAAGGAATATATAACACTATCTACTACAAACATTAATTATATCAATACGGATGAAATTTTGATTGTTTAGGGAGAGGGTATATTGTTTGGTGTGTGTTTATATTATATTAAACTATTTCACATTTCATTCAATTGCTGAGGATTACTGCATAATAGGGCGGAGCGTAAAAAAAAAAAAAAATTCAAAATTCTTTTATCCCTAGCGCGGAAAAGATGTGGAGTGTTATCAGTAAAATTTCAAAAAGTAAACACGCAACTAACTAAAAACTCGCAAAAGTAAACTTTTCACTAAACTCGCAAAATTTCAAAACAATCAATAAATATCTTCCGTTTCCACTTTTGGGTCGATGCAATTTTAGCCAAAATGTTGTAAATTTTCACATTTCTGTAATTTTTTAACTTTCAGTTTTTTTCTTCGCCCTAGCGCGAAAAACCTGAAAGAATACTTAAGGTACATAAGTCTAAAATATTAGAATAATTTAAAAATATCTTCCGGTTCCACTTTGGGCTCTATATAAGGAAAATTTATCGAAAATGATGCAAATTTTCAGATTTTAGTCATTTTTTTAATTTTTGATTTTCTATTCCCGCTGGCACAGAAATGTTCGAAGAATACACAAGAAACACTAGTAAAAAACTTTAGAATAATCAATATATATTTTCCGGCTTCTCTTTCAGGTCAGTTGCCACAGTAGCCAAAAATTATGTAAATTTTAACATCGCAGGAATTGTTCTTATCAGTTTTCTCTTCTCGCTGGAGCGGAAAATACGGAAAACCATATGAGGAACATAGTAGAAGGAGTTATTGATGACACATGTCCTATGTAATCGCAACCAGGTTCTTCTATAAGTGTCACATATTCTTCAAGCACTCCTTGTTGATGGACCGTTCCCTCAATATTCCTCTGAATTAATGTTTGATCTTGTTGACGGTAAAAGTACAATCTTTTCAAGGTATTGGTGGACATAAAACTCTGATCTTTGACACGTGATCTTTGATTTCACGTGATATTTCTTCCTTTGTCTTCTTATATTATGCCTGTCTATAACATTGCACATGTCGTCATCTGTCACAATTCCTAAGTCCTCTAGAAGTACACTTGTTTCTGATGCTGCAGCTCGATTGAACACTCCCATTGTGTCTCAAGGTCTGGCTAGGGCATGAAGGAAGACGTGTTGTTCGTGATATACTTACAGTATTTACGTTCGATTGCAATGACGTTAAAGGTTTATCACTAAGATCGTAACACAATTGTAGATCAACAAAACTAAAAAAAAATAAATAACTCCAAGTCTTTGCATGAAGCAGTTGTGATTGTTTTTCCCCTTTTATGTTTTTTTCTGAAACTTTCCTATTCCTTTTCAAATCTGCACATTCGTTTACTAATCTTTCGTGTTGTGGATCGTGTTTCCGCGTGTATCAACTGGGTCTATCGACATTTTCCTTGAAGTTCTCCGATCCTCAATAAACTGTCTTCCTATTTTGGAACTTTCCTCTCACATGGGCATTTACATCCTTTTACAGATATACACTTGTATAAAAAGAATTTCAAACAGACATTTTATGCTTCCAATCGGAAAATTTAAAATTTTGACTTCGTCTGTTCTTTAGCGACAATTTTCTTCATACTATTGCATTTATCATTATATGATCTAATCATTTGGAGTACTCTTGCCTAGAAACCGGCAGAACTGAGGCAGCCTGCCAAATTGCTTCAACTTTTTCAGCACATGAACCGCTATCACCCCAAAGGTAGGTCCAATTTTTAATTATATTGCGATTCATTTCTCACCAACAAAAAAGTACTTCATTATATCTTCGTAAGATGGTAGAACGACAGCTCTTAATTTTGTAGGATCCCTAAATATGGGAAAAGAGAAATATTGTGTACTGCACCTTAATTTTGATATTTTTGTAAAATACCTTCCAAGCACACTATTATTTCAACACAATATTAAAAATTAAAATTTTATAAACACTTTCAGATGTACTATTTTGCAATAAAATACAGAAGCTAAAATAGAATATCCTCATTACGAACCTATCACCAGCAGAGTATTAAACCAACGGTAATACTTCTGTAAACGAACATGAAAACTGTACTTATTAGGGGAATTCTCCTCAGATCACTTTCAATAATATTTCTCTATGATTTTAGTATACATTATCGGTATGCATATGCCAGCTTAAGTAATGAAAGTCAAACCAGGTGATATTTATTAATTACTTTAATTTTTTTTCACTTATGTCTCTCATATGATTTTCCGAAATTTCCGCGCCAGCGAGAAGAGAAAATTGATAAGAAAAAAATACATGAGATCGGAAAATTAACATAATTTTTGGCTACTTGACATTTTTAGATCCCGAATTGGAAACCGGAAGATATTTATTGATTATTCTAAAGTTGTTCATTCTTGTATATTCTTCCAATTTCTCCGTGCCAGCGGGAATAGAAAAACCAGAATAAAAAAGAAATCACTAAAATGTGAAAATTTACACCATTTTCGATAAATTTCCCATATTTAAACCCCAAAGTGGAACCGAAAGATATTTTTTAATTATTTTAATATTCTGCCCTTATGTTCCTTATGTACACTTACAACTTTTCCGCTATAGAGCGAAGAAAAAATCGAAATTAAAAATATTGCTGAAATGTGAAAATTTACAATATTTTCAACTAAAATTGCATATTTTGAGCCTAAAGTGGAACCGGAAGATATTTATTGGTTATTTTGAAATTATCTGAGTATGTTACCGATACCCCTTCATATAATTTCCACGCTAGGGAGAAAAGAATTTTGAAAAAAAAAAAAACCTTTTTATGCTCCGCCCTGCTGCATAATATAGGTTCCCGCATAATAGAAAGTATTTAGTATTTGAAGGGATACACAAAATATTTCGAATACTATATTGTATCCGAAATCCTGCATATTTTTAAAACTTTGTTGTAGTACGATCGCAACTATTTTGCTACTATGTCGGACATGCAAATTCCAACTTGTTTTTAATTTAGAATTTAAAACATTATCATGGATAGTTTTGGAAGATTTTGGAGAAAAAGAAGGAGAATAGATATGAAACTATGGATGTTAAGTGTATTTTTATCTATGTTCAACAGTCGCATATTTATGGCATCTAAAAACTTGTGCCTAGTGTGGCAGCCATAAGTTGCTCTTTTCAAAGGTGAGGGGAAACCCTACATTCGTTACATTAGCGTATTATATAAATAAATATAGAAAGTTTAAATTACTTCAGTGAATTTTAATAATAATAATTATAATTCTAAATTTAGTTATTTAATATTTGACTAAAAATCACATAAATTAATTTTTTTAATGCATTTGGTAACTATACATTTAGATATGGTCAGATTTTTAAACAAAAAAATCCCATTTCATATTAGTCCGTTTTCTAATTACAGCTTTTCATAGGTCCGTGTGCAATTTTATGATTAAGTATCGTGAGTGGTCTCATTTTGTTCCTTATGTATTGTAGACTAAGAAAAGCGATGGTGGACATCTGGGACCCGCGACTGGGGAGGGGGAGGGGGAGGGGGAGGGGAAGGGTTGAAAAGTGCAAGGGAAAAAATTCCATTTCATAAAAATAAAGAAAATTATCGATAAATATTAATGTTTAAAACATTTGTAGAATAGGAAAAATATTTGTGGAGATCCGGGATCCCCGACTGGGGAGGGGGGGAAGAAGGGGAGTGGTTGAAAAGTGCAAGGCAAAAAAAAATTCCATTTCATAAAAATTAAGAAAATTATGCAAACATATTAATATTTAAAAAATTTATAGATTAAGAAAAACATTTATGGACATCCAGGAGCCGCGACTAGAGAGGGGTGGGGGAGTGGAAGAGTTGCAAAGTGCAAATGAAAAAATTCTATTTCATAAAAAATAAAGAAAATTATGTATAAATATTGATGTTTGAAACAATTATAGATTAGGAAAAACATTTGTGGACATCCGGGACAAGCGACTGGAGAGGGGGAGGGGGAGGGGAAGGGTTGAAAAGTGCAGGGGAACAAAATTCCATTTCATAAAAAATAAAGAAAATTATGCATAAATATTAATATTTAAAACATTTATAGATTAGGAAAAACATTTGTGGATATCCTGGACCCGCGACGGGGGAGGGGGAGGGGAAGGGTTGAAAATTGCAAGGGACAAAAATTCCATTTCATAAAAAATAAAGGAAATTATGTATAAATATGAATGTTTAAAACATTTATAAATTATAAAAAAACATTTGTGGACATCCGGGACTCGCGACTGGGGAGGAGGAAAGGGAGAGGAGAGGAATTTGAAAGGGGCAATAAAAAAAATTCTGTTTCAAAAAAAAAATTATGCATAAATATGAAAGTTTAAAACGTTTATAGAATGAGAGTGGCATTGAAGGATACTCGGGACTTGTGATTAGGAAGACGGAGGGGGAAGAGGAGGGGAGGGAAGGAAAGTGAAAAGTGTTGAAAGAGGCAAGAAAAAAAGCCACTTAATTATACACACACACACACACACACACACACACACATATATATATATATATATATATATATATATATATATATACATATTAGTATTTAAATCTTTTATAGAATAAGAAAAGCAATAGTGGGCATCCGGGATCCGTAACTAGGCTAGGGGGAGGGGGAGGGAAGGGGAAAGGTTGAAAAGGGTAAGAAAAAAGATCTGAAGCTTTAGTGGGACTGCATTCTCTTTCTGGATCTGACACCACTGGTTCATTCAGTGGTAAATAAAAAACCAGTTTTTGGAAGAGCTTCATAAATGCTGACGACAGAATTCTGAAAGCACTTGACGCATAAGGTCAAACAGATATCCTTGAGAGTGAAACATATATTGCACTTGAAGAATACATATGTTCAGTGTACATGCCAAAATTAAACATTAAAACATTCAGTGAGCTAAGATGGTGGTTATTTACAAAAGAAGAAGTTGAAGGAACAAATATGCCTCCAACTCAAGCCGCCCTTTACCCAGCCATAAGAGTTCATTACCAAGCAATAATATGGCAAAGAATACACATTTTAAAAAATAATATTCCACCCCCAACTGATTTTGGCTGGATAATAAAGGAAAAATAATACCTACCTGTCATGTGTAACATGCCATGTGCTCCTCAAGAACTGGTTTAATCGGTGCGTTGTTCGTGTGTCAAGTGAAGATGTGTAGCATCCTGTAAATGTTCACAAAATGGATTACCTTGTAACTGAAATGTGTTCATGCTCGGGTGAGACTGATAAATGTGATAATGTTGGAGGCCTTGATGATGTAAATTATGATGACAGTGGTACCGATGATCCTACTTTGTTCTGAAGTTAAACTTTTACTTGCAGTTTAAAATTTGAAAGTTTTTACTATTTAGGTATATGATGTATAATATAGAATAACAATACAAAGATAACAAAAAATATTTAGCGCTACAAAATTTGTATCATTTAGAACTTATCATCACTCAGTTCCTTTTCAATTACCTTTATTACTTATTTTTTCCCTCGCACTTTGCAACCCTTCCCCTCCCTCTCCTCTTCTCCAGTCGCGGGTCCCGGATGTCCGCAAATGTTTTTCCTAATCTATACATGTTTTAAACATTAATATTTATACATAATTTTCTTTATTTTTTATGAAATGGAATTTTTTCCCATGCACTTTGCAACTCTTCCCCTCCCCTCCCCTCCCTCTCCTCCTCCCCAGTCGCGGCTCCTGGATGTCCACAAATGTTTTTCCTAATCTATAAATGTTTTAAACATTAATATTTATTCATAATTTTCTTTATTTTTTATGAAATGGAATTTTTCTCTCTTGCAATTTTCAACCCTTCCCCTTCCCCTCCCCAGTCGCGTGTCCTGGATGTCCACAAATGTTTTCCCTAATCTATAAATGTTTTAAGCATTAATATTTATGCATGATTTTCTTTATTTTTTATGAAATTGATTTTTTTTCCTTGCACTTTTCAACCCTTCCCCTCTCCTTCCCCCTCCCCAGTTGCGGGTCCCGCATGTCCACAAATGTTTTTCCTAATCTATAAATGTTTTAAACATTAATATTTATACATAATTTTCTTTATTTTTTATGAAATGGAATTTTTTCCTTGCACTTTGCAACTCTTCCCCTCCCCCACCCCTCCTCCACCCTTCCCCCTCCCCATCCCCCTCCCCAGTCGCGGCTCCTGGATGTCCACAAATGTCTTTCCTAATCTTTAAATGTTTTAAACATTAATATTTATACATAATTGTCTTTATATTTTAAGAAATGGAATTTTTTTCCCTTGCACTTTTCAACCCTTCCCCTCCCCCTCTCCCTCCCCAATCGCGGGTCCTGGATGTCCACAGATATTTTTCCTAATCTATAAATGTTTTAAACATTAATAGTTATTGATAAATTTCTTTACTATTTATGAAATGGAATTTTTTCCCCTTCCATTTTTCCCCTTCCCCTCCCCCTCCCCCTCCCCAGTCAAGGGTCCCGGATGTCCACCATCTCTTTTCTTAGTCTACAAGACATAAGGAACAAAATGAGACCACTCACTATACTTAATCATAAAATTGCACACGGGATGTAATTAGAAAACGGACTATATGTTTGTCGTTATTTTCAGCAAGATGTAAGCATTGATACCGTACGTTAGTCAAGACAGATAATGTGGAAACAAAAGCTATAGTGAAATAATAAGTTTATCACAAACGAAGGCATTAAAAGCTCTAGAGGCTGTATACCATTTTAAAAAAAATTCCCAAAGTTAAATCTTATAAACTTGTCATAAATATGTACAATATTATTTATGCATTAATCTGAAGCAAAATTTCTTTATATTTTAATACTGCTATGTATACTTATAAAAATAAGTTCAATTAGACGGAGATCATTTTTATGTCATAATATATTTTACAGTTATATAGTTACAATAAGCTTGAGATTAAACTTCAGCATATATCAAATATCAAAAATAACATTTTCCATAAATTAAATAATTTCAAACAGAATTTCGAATTACCTTTCCAGTTTTCCTTCATGAATTTTTAAAGTAGCACTAATGAAATGTTTCCACGCAAGTAGTAAATTCCCATTTCTTCATGGCTGGAGGCTGAACTCTCGGGATTAACTTGAACACTCCCATAAACTTTAATGTAAATAATCAAAATTAGAAACTATTAATTAAGAAAACATTAATTTTATTCAACTTCAAAAGGTAACGAAACTCGTTTTGAAATGAAAGTTGAGAGTAAGTGTGGGATTAGAATGTTACTCTATTGATTTAGTGTCTTTTAAAAGATAAAGAAGACTGGTATTTAAATAAGGGCTCTTAGTTAAAGAATTTTCAAATGAATTCTGGAGTTTCTAATGAGAATTCAACTATGGAAATGTTTGTACGTACAAACATGTAAACAGATGTAATTTTTTTTACTTGTATATTCTTCTTATTATTATTATGCATTTGTATTTAGTAAATTTATTTACTTCTAGGCACCAAAGGTATAGTGTTAAATAATTTCTAGAAAATCATATAATTATGACAAAAAACTTTAAAATGTTTTTAAAATCTCCTTAATATTAAAAAAAATTAGCGTGATTTCACGAAAATTTTGAATACTAATGTATTTGTCCGGAAAGAAAAAAAAAAGAAAAGGGAGGAATATTTGTAAATTTTTGTACAAAGAATCCCCTAGATTTAGGCACTGGATTCTTCATTTTGAAATTGAAGACGTCATACACTCTTAAAACGAAGGAGTGAATTTGGAATCTCAGGAAAGAGCTGTAATTTATTGGACCGTGACTGAGTTGTTTTAAAAACGTTTTACTCATCTTGATTTAATTTTTATCAAATTACTCATCTTGAAGTTAATTGTTTAAAAACAACTCGTTTACTCGAGTTGTTTCAACTCTTTACGTAAGTTAATTTTCAGATCGCGAGATGAGTGGATTTTGTCTCAACTTGAGTTATTTTGTGGCTGAAGTTTAAGAGATTACCTATGCTATTAATTCTTGATTACATTCCTTATATATTTATCAGTTACTACACGATAATTTTCTCCAAAGAACCGGTAATAAAATAATTTAGAATTAGCTGTAAAATTCATTGACCGATTTTAAGAAAATTTATATTTTTATCACAGTCATCAACAACTGTCTTGCCAAATGATAGTTCAATTAGACAGATCATTTAGAAGTTACTCTGTTCACAAATTTGCATCCCAATGATTACAACACTTTCCTCATTCTATTTGTTTGGAGAGTAAAGATGTAAATTTGTTTGCTACTTAATCGCCAGACTACAGTTATTTTCTTATTTCGTAGGTGAATTCTCAAATATTTTGTGATAAAAGCAAATAAAAAGATCACTGCCTTCTTAAATAAAAATGTTGAGCTATAAAAAAATAACTTTAATTATGTTTAACAAGTTATATTTATCAATATAATGTACGTTATCGCAGACACTGAAAAAAAAAGAATACTGTCCAATTAAACTGATGACATTGAGCTAGGCTATGCACACTAATTGTAACTGCAGTTTAATGCCAGGAACTAACGCCTTTCAAAAAACAAATTAAGATGGGGAAATGACCACCAGCTCCTCCTCTTTATACCTCCAAAACTAATCAGGGATACAACTTATCATATAATAAACCTATATCTAAAATTCAAAGCAAGTCGGATAATTCTGCAACTTAACCGTAAAACTTCCAAAACTATTCAAGGATTCGCCTTATGAGAATAACCTACATCCAAAATTTAAAGGAAATCATATAATTCTGCATAAAAACTCATTTATCTAATTTAAGGAGGGGGGTGTAATTGTCCATATCCCAATTTATCATTAACGAAAGAACCCTACAACTAATCGGAGAAGCGTCTTATCACTACCTGTAAATGAATTTGCATTCAAGAATTGAAGGAAATTGGTTAGTTCTGCGTGAAAAACCATTTATTTAAATTGATAGGGCTAGTGCCCCAGTTACCTCCTTTATACTTATCCAAAGTATTTCCAATACAAATCAGGGAAGCACCTTATTAAAATGAACCTTTATCCAAAATTTGAAGCAAATCAGTAATTTCTGCATTAAAAACCCATTAACTTCTGAAAAACGGAGAGGATAGCCCCATTACCCTTCTTTATACTTTCTAATGGACACCAAATACTAAACACGGAGGCGCCACATCAGAATGATCGTATATCTCAAATTAAAGGAAATCTGATAATTCTGCATAAAAAACCTATTTATCTAAATTAAGGGGGGGGGGGGTTGCACTACGTATCTCTTGATACTTATTCAATTAACTCTAAAAGCTTATTATGGAGGCACCCTCATCATAGCGATACTATGTGTAAAATTAGAATGAAAACTGATAATTCTGCATCAAAATCTCAGTTATCTAAATTAAGGGGGGATTGGCCCCTGCCCCCCTTCCTTATTCTTATTCAATGAACTTTGAAATCAAATCATAGAACCGCCTGATCAGAATGATCTTACATCTAAAATTTGAATTAAATCTGATTATTCCGCTCGAAAAACCCATTTATGTAATTTAACGGGTGGTGTATTAGCCCCCGTTATCCCCTTTTTTATACTTGTCGAAAGAATTCCCAAAACTAATCAGGGTAGCGCCTTTTTAGAATAAATCCATATCCAAATTTAAAGTAAATCGGATATTTTTTTCATGGGATATCGTGTTACATGTATACGTACAAGCACACATACGTATTTTCAGTATGGGCTGGAAAATAAGCTCCCAGGTTTTGATAGCCTTTGAACTAATAACAGTGTATGATATACTATATGGCCATTAATTATTGGACACTTGCGATTTTAGACATTTCACTAAATATCTAGAAAAATACATGAGAAATCATCTCGAAACTCTTAGTGTATAAATATAATAGTATACGTCATACATCTCCGTGAAGATTTTTTACCGAAACTCCATAGGGGATCGTCGACAAATTAAAAAAAAAGAATATCGTTTGAATAACCCTGTCAAAACTAATGTAGCAAAAGCGCTCAAACTCTAGATTATTATTGAATGCCTTATTGTAATATACTGTGTTCATTTTTATGCAAATAGCATGCATACTCGCAGAGTAATTAAGGTTTTTATAAAAATGGTCCCAAATTTTTTCAAGTGTTTCCCTTATAATTTTCAGAGTTCTTAATATAAAATAATATCTTTTTCAGAAAATATGACAAACAACATTGCACACAGTACCCTGTAATCAGAATTAAAAAATAATAAAAATTGTATGATAAATGAGTAAGTTTACTAAATAATTTTTTACTGCGCATGCGTCAAAGATATCAAAATTTCATTTGCATATTATGTTAGCTAAATGCATAGAGCAACTTTTGTAAAAGTCTCAAAATCATAGCTTGAAAATTCTGAAAGTAATCGTCTATAGAAAAAGGACAAAATCTGTTGTTTCCAAAATGAAGCAAAAAAATGAGGGATTACATCCAAATGTAGTAGTACATCCCTTATTGTGTAATCTATATTGACACTAATCAATGAATATATGGATACAACCCCTCTTGTTTTGCTTCATTTTGAGAATAACGGATTTTCAACTTATTCACTTGACGATTATTTTCAGACTTTTCAAGTTATGATTTTGTGACTTTCACAAAAGTTGCTCTATACATTTAGCTAACATAATATGCAAATGAAATTTTGATATCGTTGACGCATGCGCAGTAAAAAATTATTTAGTAGACTAACTCATTTTGTATACAATTTTCATTATTTTTTAATTCTGATTACAGGGTACTGTGTACAATGTTGTTTGTCATATTTTCTGAAAAAAATATGATTTTATATTAAGAACTCTGAAAAGTATAAGGAAAAAACATGGAAAATTTTGGGACCATTTTTATAAAAACCTTAATTACACATGCGAGTATGCATGCTATTTGCATAAAAATGAACACAGTGTATTACAATAAGGCATTCAATCATAATCTAGAGTTTGAGCGCTTTTGCTACATTAGTTTTGACAGGGATATTCAAAAGATATTCATTATTTTTTAATTTGTTGACGGTCCCTAATGGAGTTTCGGGAAAAAAACTTCACGGAGATGTATGACTTGTACTATTATATTTATACACTAAGTGTTTCGAGATGATTCCTCATGTATTTTTCTAGATATTTAACAAAATGTCTAAAATCGCAAGTGTCCAATAATCAATGGCCATATAGTGTATAAGGAGAAGGAGAAAAATACAATAACTAAATAACTAAATCCGGTTTTCCAATGTTTGCAAAAAATCTGTACAAACAGTATAAATCTTAAAGAAGTTTTCACAAAATTAAATTTCATAGATCTATCATAAATGTTTACGATATAATATGAGAAATAATTGAAGCGATGTTTCTTGCTATTTCATCACTATTTGTTAGATATTAATTAAATTTAATGGGTAAATACCATAAAATTTACAAATAACATTACGTTTATGATGCTTGAAACGCATTCTGGATATGCCATTACGTAACTTCAACATTAAGTTTAAGCACGGATGAAATCAGATTAATATAATTTTCCTTAAATTGGATTACTTTAAACCAGGGCTGCGGAGTCGGTGGGAAAATGGCCGACTCCAACTCCGACTCCGGAAATTTTAACGACTTCGACTCCGACTCCGACTCCTGGCTATCTAATATACTAGTACTGTTGGTGGTAAAAATCAGGAGGGAACGAAAGAAAAATAAGGCAAAAATATCACTATTAATCCAGTTCTTTAATCTTTAAAAGAAAAAACGAAAAAAAAAATAGTTTTCGTTTTACAAATTCTTTAATTTCTCGTCCCACTAACCTGAGAAATCAAATTACCTGAATCTTAAAGAGAAAACAAAATGGAAATTTTATTATTTCGGATTCGTGGACTCGAAATAGGGGAAATCAGTACAATTTTGATGTTAATTACTGTTCTTCCGAGCAGAAAATTTCGATGGAAAGAAAAAAAAAATAGTAGATGTGTTAATCTCCAAACTTTCTTCTGTATCATACATGTTAATACTTCTTGAAAAATGCAGCATAGCAGCGCCAACGCTAAGGTGATTTACACCAAAATCTAATCAACAATTAATATCAACTTCAAATTGAATTGAAATTTTGATGAAAATCAGTACATTAATTTTTGAGATAGGACTATTGCGGATATCTTAAAATTCTGCATAACAGCATTACCTGTTGGGTGATGTACATAACAAACGAATCAGGATCAATTTCTATCAGATACTAACTGAATATAAAATTTGATTAAAATCCATGCATTAATACTTGAGCCACAGCAGTTGCAAAATCGTGAAAAATGCAGCATCTGTAGCGTCATCTGTAGGGCGATTTAAACCAAACACTAAACTACACTAGTCTAGAATAGGAACTAATCAAATATAAAGTTTGATGAAAATTCGAGCATTTGTTTTCGAAACAGTGCTATTGCAATAATCATGAACAATGCAGCATATCAGTGCCACCTGTTGAGCAATTTGCACGAAAACTTTTACAAACCTAATTATATCAAAAACTAACTGAATTAGAAGCTTGATAAAAATCCGCGCTTTAATTCTAAAGATATAGCTAATATAGAAATAGGGAATAATGCAACACCAACGTCTCCTGTCGAGTGATATACATCAAAAATTAATCAGCTCCAGTTTCTATCAGGGTCTAACAAAATCTAAAATTTTGTGAAACCCATTCATTAGTTCCTGAGATAGAGCGCTCTACAGTGAGATAGAGTGACAGATTCACTGACAGACAAAACTATCAAATCGTGTTCAGGATCTTCTAAAACGTATAATTCCATCGAAAACCTTGAAGTCGAAATAATTCACAAATCCAGTACCTTAATCTTGTAACGATAGAAGAAAAAAAATTGAAGATGAAAATTTTACAAGTTCGGAAACCCGGGATCTACTAGAGCTTTTAATTAAAAATAGTTTACATCTACTGAATACGCTGGGCAATACATTGGGAATATTTAACTTGGGTAGTCCGACACAATCCAAAAATAACAATAATAATTCCCTCCATGGATTTATAATTGCATATACCGTATTTACTCGTGTACAAGGCGCACTTTTTTCCAAAAAATTAAGGCAAAACTCCTAGGTGCGCCTTATACACGGAATAATTTTTTACTGTTGGATTCAGACGAACAATATACATATGAAACAAGAAATTATTCAAAGAAGATATTAAAACTCGGAAAATGTAACTTAACTGAAGTACTACTGCATATTTATTTCACTCATTGCAGTTTTTTATACAACAGAGCTAGTGACATTATCTATACGCTAATTAGCAATTCTCTTTACCGTCACTCATTCCTATTTCCCGTCATTCTCTTACAACCTTCAGTCTAGAAATGCATTTTCGTCTTGTTTTCTGGTTTGGTGTAATGCTTGTTTCGACTTTTTTTTTTTTTTACTGAAATTCATTTGGTCATTCTTCGTTAGCGTATCATATTTATGCTGCTCGTTATCTACGAGATTTTAAGAAATCGCCATTTTTACTTGTAAAGTAGGGGTGCGCCTTATACACGTGTGCGCCTCATACATGAGTAAATACGGTAATTGGTTTAATTTCAGTTTAAATGTCTAAGAAAAAGCCGGAGTCGGAGTCGGCTTGTTTTTTGGCGTCTTCGACTCCTTTGTTCAAAAATGGGTCTGACTCCGTCTCCGTCTCCGCAGCCCTGCTTTAAACATGTTATTGAGTTTTGAATTACATTGGGGATTTCTTTGTTCGAACATTTAAAATAACATAATCAGGTGATTTTCATCTTATACTGGCTAGATTCTCAACCTTAGGAACTGACGTGAATATTTTCATCAATGTTATTGCAGATAATTAATGTATTGTAATAATAAACTAGTTATTGTGGGACACCGTAATACTTACCCATCATGGATATGCATAATATAAAATATGTAAATAAAACGTATGTAAAATATTATTAAAATGCATTGCATTTTCAAAATAAAATTTAAATGTATATTTCATTTTTTTAATACATAGTACTTCTCTATTACGGAATTGCGGGTACTACTTGATTATCCCTTCGATCCATTTCAACAAGTTACATAAATCTTCGAATTACTCGCAAATTATACAAATTTGCGTAATTTTTACTTTAAACAATGAAAAACTAAAAAATATATTAAAAGATTAATAAAAATATAAATTAAACGTAGAATTAAAAATCGCTTGACAATTTAACAAACACGTGTAAATAGTTTAATGCCAAGTTAGTGCGACTTATACCATAAGCTTTTATGGACATTTAATATTATAGTTTAGCAATAGTTTTTTGGTTGACGGATTAATCAAATAGTAAAAAAAAAATATTTTTATGTCTCCAAAAATAATAATCATATTAAGTAACAGTTTACTGAATCTAATTAAAGTGCCTTATGTTCAATTAAAATATGTTTTCGAATGGAAATTTGAATGAAATACAAGGTCTTGAAAATTTGAAGAGTGGAAAAAAATGTAAATTTTTATGTAATTTCATCAGAACGAATATTTCGAAAGTTAAAAAAAATTCCGGATAATTAACGTTACTAATATTAAATAGGCATCTTTCTATAATTAAATACTAAATACACATAAGGGAAATTTCAAGTCTCTGTGTCAGTTTGCTCGGGAGATAGAGCATTTATAGACTCACAGATAGACGGACGGCATTCTTTTTCTAAAAATAGCTTTTTTGGAATCTCTAATGTCTAAAAAATATAAATCTGTCAAAAATTTTTTTTTTCGATTTTCATAAGGACTTACCCTATACTACGCATGGTGGGTAAGTAAAATGATTAAATAAAATCGACAATGTCATTAGAGCAGGGGCTATCGCTCGACATACACTGTAAAAAAAAAAAAAAAAAAAAAAAAAAAAATCTGTAAAGGTACTAAACATTTTCTAGGAAACTGGGATTCCAAGAACTTTTCATGTAACGATAACAAGAAAAATCCATATAACCGATTCTAAAACTTGAGTTTGTGTTGTTACCGTTACAGGAAAAAATATTGGAATCCCAGTTTCCTAGATAAAGTGTAGTATTTTTACAGATTTTTTTTTACAGTGTATCCAACACATATTTTGTTAATTTAGAGAAAGCAATGCTATTATAGAGTTAAATATATGCATTTTTCATATCATATATTGTTTTTTAATTTGTATAATTGCGCATTATTATATTTACACATTGTATTATAATTTTCATTATTGTTTATGTACGGAAGGTATTTTGTGTTTTAAAAGATTTATTCTATAGTAGATTTTGTTTTTCGAGGATGTAAATGCCAGATGGTCTCTTAAAAAGAAATAAAAACCTAAAATTGTGGAGCATTTAAAGGAAGTTATGAACTTGTCAATCCTAACAAGGAAGGTCTCCATACTGGGCATATTCAGAATTTTTTGAAAAAAATCCTGGTTTAACTACTCATGTGTGTAAAAAAGGATCAGTCAAATTTAGCGGCGGAATTACAGAAGAAACTCAGTAAAAAAATAAAATATTTTCCAGTATTTGGCGCGAAAAGACGAAAGAGCCACGCTATTTGGTGAGCAGCCTTTTCCTTCGCCAAAAGCAAACGATTTTAATGCACCAGAAAATTTCTTGCCAATTAAATTTTAGAATACGTGTAAATAGTATTAATGAATTTAAATTTGAACAATGAGAGAGTTTGACATATCGATGTATTTTATATTACATATTTCTGTTGCTTTTGCTGCAGTTATTTAATTTTATCACTTTAAAAATAATTTCTTATATAAAAAATACTTTCATATTGAAAAATATTTTTTCATATATTTAAGCGTATGACAAAATAAAGGTCAGATCAAGAATGCTGCAGTAATAAATTTCAATATCGGAGAAGTTTGTTTCCATAGGAACAAAACTGAATCTACAGAGCTCAATTAGATTGGAGTTAATTTTGAGATTGAAACAATTTTAATTAATTTATTTAAATTTTGCTTTACTTCATAAAATTTCACAGTTAGTTTTTATTCTAAATGCATTATGACAAAAATATAGTTAAAATAAACTAAAGCTGACAAAACTAACATTATATAAATAAAATTTCTTTTAAAAAGTTCAAGATGAAACATTTTTACCTTAAAAAGAAATTGACATAAAAGAAGTATTTTTTGAAATTTTATTTCGTCACCAACCGATGATAAATCGCCAAATAAAAGAAATGTTCATAATTTTTTACGAGCATTCTATCGTGGTTCCGCCAAAAAATTTTTTACAAACATATATATCCATATCAGAAGAACGTTATGTAATTTTTTCAGAATTTTCTGAGTATGCCCGTATGGAGACCTTCCTTGTAAGTGATGGAAATGGGAGGGATGTACTTAATGTGGAAGCTTTGTTTTTATTTTTTTATTGTAAAAATGTTGTAGAGATTTGTTTACCAAGTTACATCTGTTTATGGGGGATATTCTAATGCTAATAGCCCAAGAGCTGAAAACACAAAAACCTAAGGTACAGAGCACCGAAAATAAAAACTTTATTTTATGAAAGAGTAGTAATAGGGGAATCTAATGATCCATGTCAGCAGGAAGTGAAGTGGTGCATAAGCCAAATACTAATACCACTAGTGGTTCTCTCATAGGCTTATCATTGTCTTTGCGGTACAATCTAAGTCATGAAATGATTATATTTGACTCTTAGAAATCGAAATTTAGAACATTTTTAGAACGCTTTTAGCACATTTCCCCCTTTTTTAAATTTGTATTTTTGGGGAAATGCTTTTAGAAATAATTTTTAACTTATAAGTAATTAACATGTCAAATTTTATGCTTCTAGATCCTTTAATAAAGCAAAAATTGTATTTTTAGAACGTTCTTTGTTCCTGCTCCCCCTATCAGAAGGAAACACATACATAAGATATTGCGTATTTTATAGTAAAGTCTGTCACCACCATTTTGAAAACATTATTTTTTAAATCGGTTCGTTACTTCCCCAGATTGTTTAAACATTTAATCACTATTTGTTAGATATTAATTAAATGTAATGGTAAATACCATAAAGAAAAATTACAAATAATATTACATTTATGAAGACTGATATGCATCATGTATATGCCATTACGTAACTTCAAGATTAAGTTTAAGCACGAATGAAATCAGATTAATATAATTTTACTTGAATTGGATAATTTTAAACATGTTATTGAGTTTTGAATAACACTGGGGATTTCTTTGCACAAACTTTTAAAATAACATAATCAGGTGATTTGATGAAACACGCATGATTTCCATCTTATACTGGCTAGATTCTCAACCTTAGGAACTGACGGGAATATTTTCATCAGTGTTATTGCAGATAATTAAAGTAATGTAATAACAAAGTAATCGTTGGGGGCCACCGTAATACTTAACCATCATGGATATGCATAATATGAAATATGTAAGTAAAATATATGTAAAATATAATTAAAATGCATTGCATCTCCAAAATCAAATTTAAATGTAAATTTAAATTTTTTAATACATAGTACTTCTCTATTACGGAATTGCGGGTACTACTTGATTATCCCTTCGATCCATTTCAACAAGTTACATAAATCTTCGAATTACTCGCAAATTATACAAATTTGCGTAATTTTTATTTTAAACAATGTAAAACAAAAAAAAAAATATTAAAAGATTAATAAAAATATGAATTAAACGTAGAATTAAAAATCGCTTGACAACATAACAAACACGTGTAAATTGTTTAATGTAAAGCTAATGCAACTTATACTAAAACTTTTATTGGCATTTAATATTATAGTTTAGCAATAGTTTTTTGGTCGACGGATTGATCAAGTAGTAAAAGAAATTTCTTTATGTCTCCAAAAATAATAATCATATTAAGTAACAGTTTACTGAATTGAATTAAAGTGTCTTATGTTCAATTAAAATATGTCTTTGAATTGAAACTTGAATGAAATACAGGGTCGTGAAAAATTGAAGAGTGTAAAAAATAGGATTACAAATATCTTGGCAACTTATTATCCGATCGACATAGTTCTTTGGGCAAAATTTATTTTTTTTTTATGTCTTTTATATTCATACTTAAAAAAATCATAAATTTTTATGTACCTTTAATCAAAACGAATATCTCGAGGGTTATAAAAAATAGTTCCGGATAATCAACTTTACTGATATTAAATAGGCTTTTTCCTATAATTAAATACTAAATACACATACCAAATTTCAAGTCTCTGTGTCAATTTGCTCGGAGCATAGAGCGATTATAGACTCACAGACAGACAGACGGTCATTTTTTTTCTAAAAATATGTTTTTTGGAATCTCTAATGTCTGAAAAGTGAATGATCCCAATGTCTGATCCGAAAAAAAAAATCTATCTATCTATCTATCTATATATCGATTTTCAAAAGGATTGCAAGATTTACCCTATACTACATATGGTGGGTAAGTAAAATGGTTAAAAAAAATCGACAATGTCATTGGAGCGTATGATATCGCTCAACATATCCAACACATGCTAACTTACAGAAAACAATGTAATTATATAGTTAAATATATGCATTTTCATATTCATATATTGTTTTTTAATTTGTATAATTGCGCAGTATTATATTTACACATTGCTTTACAATTTGCATTATTATTTATATACGGAAGTATTTTGTGTTTTAAAGGATTTATTCTTTAGTATATTTTGTTTTTCGAGGATGTAAATGGCAGATAGTCTCTTAAAAAGAATTAAAAATCAAAAAGTGTGATGCATTTGAAATGAATTTATGAACTCGTCAATCCTACGTCATTGTAATGGGAAGGATGTACTTAATATGGAAGCTTTGTTTATATTTTTTATTGTAAATATTCCAGTAGAGATTTGTTTACCAAGTTACATTTGTTTAAGGTGGATATTCTAATGTTAATAGCCCAAGAGCTGAAAACACAAAAGCCTAAGGTATTGAGCACCGAAAATAAAAACTTTATTTTATGGAAGAGTAGTAATAGGGGAATCTAAAGATCCATGTGAGCTTAAAGTAAGGTGCATAAGCCAAATATTAATACCATTAGTGGTTCCCTCATAGGCTTATCATTGTCTTTGCGGTACAATCAAAGTCATGAAATGATTATATTTGATTCTCAGAAATCGGAATTTAGAACGTTTTTAAAACGCTTTTAGCACATTTTTAATTTTTTTTTTGTATTTTTAGGGAAATGCTTTTAGAGATAATTTATATCTTATAAATATTTAACATGCCAAATTTTATGTTTCTAGGTCCTTCAATAACACAAAAATAGTATTTTTAGAACGTTCTTTGTTCCTGCACTTCCTATCAGAAGGTAACACCGACATAAGATATTGCCTATTTTATAGTAAAGTCTGTCACCATCATTTTGAAAACATTATTTTTTAAATCGGTTAGCTACTTCTCAAGATTGCTTAAAAATCGCTATTTAGAACACTTTTAGAATGTTTTTCTTGCATTTTCTGCCTTTTTAAATCTTGTGTTTTTTTAGCGAATGTTCCCAGTGATCATTTATGTCCTTTATAATAGACATGCCAAATTAAATTCTGACTGATACGAGTTGAGTGCAGAAGGTTTCAGAGTTATCTAAATCATTATAATAATAATAAAAAAAGCTCATAGTTAATTTGTTTGGTTTCTAGACTTTATCGATAAAGGAAGGATATAAGAATCAAAATCGATCTAAAATTTGCTGGGTAAGTTCTGTGGTGTGAAAACTATAGATTTATTTTTTAAAACTTTGCTTATTACATAAATTTGAAGTGTATTTTATGTACGTTGAAGATATTGCGGGAGGTTTTCAATGTGCATGTGAGTTAGCTTATAAACGTAACTTTTTGCGAGATAACTTTAAAAAACACAGCACAATTAGCATACTGGAGTAATAATGCCGTTCGCTTGGGATATAACCCCGGTTGATTCTTTTTAATGGCGGAACTACAATGTAAAAAAAGCGGACGATTTTACGGAAATATTACTAGTAATCTGGTCGCCAGTACAATTTACTGTTTTTTAACGGAAAAATTTCCGTAAATTCCCGGAAAAACTCGTAAAAAACGGAATATTTTCCGTTTATTAACGGAAAATTGTACTGGCGTCTAGATTACCAGTAATACTTCAATAAAATAGTCCGTTTTTTTACCGTGTACATTCGAAAAATCTTTATTTATTTTTCATTTTTATTTTATTTATGCGTGATAATGTATGTTATTTCATTATTGAAATAAAAAAAAGGGTAAAAAGAAATTTGCATGCTTTAAAACTATTTCTTTTTCATGTCAGACGAATAAAGTATCAAACGAATATCACTGTATAGAGGTCTGCAAGGGCCGGGCCTCGGCCCGAAGCCCGAGCCCGCGGGCCGTGCCGATTTCCAATAATGGCATTCGGGCCGGGCCGGGCCTAGTCACTAATCCTTTCGGGCCGGGCCGTGCTGGGCCTAGTCACTAATCTTTTTGGGACGGGCTGGGCTCGGGCTAACTCTTTTTTTCCGTACGAAGCAGAGACTGATTCCATTCTTCCTAGTTTTCATGGACCAAAATAATCAGTTCCTATATGAAAATACTTTTCTCGACTTTTTATAAATCAGTAATATTTGGCTTTGTCCAAAAATTTCTGCAAAAAAAAGCATATGCTTTTAAGCCGTCATTATTCTACAATTAAACATTAGACTTTATTCCTTTTAAAGAATCGTAGATTACTAGGCGTTTTAAAATAGAATTTTACACACACACACACACACAAAAAAAAAAAACATGATTATCACGGAAATTTTTTTTTAAACTGAAAACTGAAAGTTTCTTTTAAAATGTCAATCCATGCAAAATGAATACAGCAATACGGCAGAAAGAAATATATTAAACATTTACATCTCTGTTAAGAAGGGAATGAATTTTTTTTCGTTCCAAAGCGATTTCGTCTTTGGAAATTTTACTATATACCGCTTTTTCGATTTTTTGTCTCCATTACTGGGAATATGGATTAATAATACTAGTGATAACTGAAACATTTACATACAACAAACAAAGATTCATTTAAAAGCATAAATATCGCAGCCTACATCACCTCTGCATAAATGGAGATTATAAACATGGAAAAAAAATCCCTGTCGGCTGGGCCTAGACGGAGGTAGATTTCGAAGAGTGTTCATTTCAACAATATATATATATATATATATATATATATATATATATATATATATTACAAATTTTAAATTTTTTTCGCCAAAACTAACCTTTACACTATCTTAATTTTCTTATAATAATATTCCGTACTTACTTCAAATTATTTAATTAAAATCTTGTTTGTAGATCTAATCTGTTAATCTTTATGCAGACGATATAAATTCTTAATTTGCCTTAAAAAAACATTATTCCAGTATGCGTAAATTTAAAAAGATGGCTCTAAATTAAAAATATTCTTAATTAAACTTTATTTCTTAATATTCCAAATAAAACTTATTCCTTCTATGTTTTTATCAACCCTTTTTAAAAAAATCTTTTAAATTTATTCCAAAACCATACCTTTCAAAAAATATCATTATTTTATTTTATCTATTTATTTATTTTTCCTCCGTCAACCTTTGATAGTGTGCATATCAATAAATTCATTTCTTTTCTTTTACTCTTAAAATTAATCATCTATAAAAATCGTCTGCCTAAGAAATTCTGAGTCGATTATAAATTGGTTAAATAATATATTATTTTTTAATAAAATTATCGTCTGTGGAAAATAGCCTCGTAGCTGGACAAGAATTCTGTTTACATAAAAGAATGATGGTTTGAGGTTACAGAATGTTCTAGAATTTTCTTTTTAGATTTAAAAGAGGAAGCTCGAGAGGTGGTAAGGGAGATTTAAAAGAGATTCTTGGGTGCGCTCTTGCATGAGTACGACTTGATGCAGTAAAGCATGAAATATTTTTTGGATGTTTCGGTAAAATATCGTCTGCAACAGGAGCTTTTCCCTATATTATAGCTACCGTTTAATAAAATGAACTTGCAGCAGCCAAGGAGTGCTTATTTTGACCTTATACATTTACTTATTTTGTTTTTTTTACTCGCTGGCCATGACTTCTGTGCGGAGAAAGGAAAACCTGACGATGATGTTTCTACCCCCCCCCCTAGCTTTAAATCGTCATATATGTATATATATATATATATATATATATATATATATATATATATATATATATATATATATATATATATATATATGATTAGGGATAAACCCAGTTTAATAACTTCATTTGGCCGTTTATGAAAAATTTTTAATTTCATTTTTCTCCAAAAACTGGTTTTATCAGAATCATCTTCAATCAATTCTGCTCAAATGCCCATTTTGACAACATATTTTGAAATAAATTCTGAATTTATTAAAAAATCGACCAAAACCGTACATTATACAGTTCCTAACTAACAAAAAACTGTCAGTTTAATGCATTTGAGAAAAAAATTGAATTTAAAAATGAGTCATAAAATAAACGATTTGTTGTTTGAATACATCATTAAGTCTTAAAACATGATTGCTTCGGAAAATTTTGTGCGAAATACTCGCTTTGACAGCATTTTTAAAAATATATTCTATCTTTATCAAAAAACTGGCCAATGAGTCACAGTATATAGTTCCTAAATAAGAGGATCTGTAAATTGGATGCATTTAAGAGCGAAAATGGATTTTAAAACGAGTCATAAAGAACGCAATTTGCTATGTGAAAACTTCCTTAAATTTTCAAATCGCGAAGACTTCCAGAAATTCTGTTCAAAATACCCTTTTTGGTAGACTTTTTCAAAATATATTCTGTCTTTATTAAAACATCGATCAATGCATCACATTGTATAGTTCCTAAATAAGAGGATCTGTAAATTGGATGCGTTTGAGAGCAAAAATGGATTTAAAAACGAGTCAGAAAAAAACGCAATTTCTTACTTAAATACTTCTTTAAATTTTCAGTCACGATGATTTCGCAAAATTCTGTTCAAAATACCCTTTTTGGTAGCCTTTTTTGAAATACATTCCGTCTTTATAAAAAAACTGACAAATGCATCACATCATATAGTTCATAAATAAGAGGATCTGTAAATTGGATGCGTTTGAGTACAAAAATGGATTTAAAAACGAGTCAGAAAAAAAACGCAATTTCTTATTTGAATACTTCCTTAAATTTTCAGTCCCGATGACTTTGGGAAATTCTCTTCGAAATACCCTTTTTGACAGCCTTTTTTGAAATATATTCTATCTTTATCAGAAAATTGACCAATGCGTCACTTTATACAGTTTCTAAATAAGAGGATCTACCATTTGGATGCGTTTAAAATAAAAAATGAATTTAAAAATGAGTCAGAATATAGGCGTTTGGATTTGAGGTTTTTTCTCCAACTCCTATTTTTGTTGAATTTATTTTTGCTATACAAATTGGTCCTATGAAAAACTTGTCAATATAAAAGTTGTAGATATTTTTGAGAAGATGTAAAATAAATTTAACCAGATTCGATATCTTAAAAATTGACGGAGTTATGGATTTTTCTCTTTTTTTCACCGCCCTTTTTCTTTTCGTTTTTAATTTTTTTCATCGGTAAATGTTGGTCCTATCAAAAGCTTGTAAATGCAAAAGTTTTAGATAATTTTAAGAATATTTACAAAAAATTTAGTTGGACTTGATATCTTAAAAATTGACGAAGTTATGAATATTTTTCTCTCAAAACCCCTGTTTTTTCCACCCCTTGAGCCCACTTCTAAATTTATCAAAAATCTGTCGCATAAACTTTTGGCCCATTTTTAAGAAGTAATATAAACTTTAAACCGATTCGATATCTACTTTAATTAAGAAGTTATGGCGTTTTTTCGGTTTTCACAAAAACGCCCCCTATTCCGACCCCCTTGGTCCGATTTTGCGCATTAACGAACTTAGCTGAGATTTTAATTCCTTTGATTTTATGTACCAGTTTGGTGGAGATTGGTGAAGAATTATAGAAGTTATCGTGTCCATAAAAAATGAGATATATAGATAGATAGATAGATAGATAGATAGGTATATAAACTGGTGCGAGTGCAATAGGTAGTATTTCATACGAAATCTACCTAAAAAGACTAACATAATTTTTTTGATCAGAACTCTTCCATAAGATTAAAGATCAATGTTCTGTAAAAACTCTCTCGAGCCGGGCCGGATTCGGGCCGAATTCGGGCCGAATTTTAAACTTTTTTCCGGACCGGGCCGAGCTCGGGCCGAAATTTTAACTTTCGGGACGGGCCGGGTCGGGCCAATATTTCTTTCGTTCGGGCCGTTCCCGGGCCTGGAAATTTCGGCCCGTTCAGACTTCTATCATTGTATCTTGAAATGGCAGTTAAATGTAAGCAAGAGCAATATGATAGTTTTTAAGGCTGCAAACCTTGTATCTTTAGAACTGAACAATTTGCATGCCATTATTCCAACTTATTTTATAGCTTTGTTTGCACACTGGAAACAATGAGTTCTGAAAACTGAGTAAAAAGTACCCAGTTTTAAGTAATTCACATACTTAAAGTAGCTCCGACCCAAATGTACTCAAAACTGAGAAACACATGTACTCATCTTTGATTCCATGATTCTATTCAACTATAAATCGCTATTAACTGCTCCTCAAACTTACAAATTAAAGTAAAAATATGCTGGAATTTATACCTTGTTCATAATGATTAACAATAAAGGTTTAATTGATTGTTTATTAAGAAAAATATCAAAATTATTAGCAAAATACCCAAATCGAATATTTTTAGTTTTCTCTCCGCAATCCCCTTGAGGTAAAAAATATTTCTTTCTGTTTGACGGCGTAAAAAAAAAAAAAAAAAAAAAAAAAAATGAAATTGCGAACTGTCGAAAAGTTAAAAAAAAACGTGAAAGAAAAAGCAAAATTTATTAATCAGATGTTACCACCATCAATATGACATCGGCATTATTTTTCGAAATATTTTTGCTTTATACTTTACAGTTTATTTCATCGGCAGTTACAGGACATTTGTGTCAGTGTAACATTTGAGAGAATTAGAGTTAAAAAAAAAAGCTGTGTGGCTATATTTTACTATTTATAAACTGCCGAGAAATGAAAATAAATGCATTTTTGGAAATTTTTAAATAAGCGTTCTCCGTTAATCGGTCATTCATCCACGCGAAACCTTTTTATTGTATAAATGTCATCATTCGGTCGCGATAGATGGCGCGATATGTCTACAAATAGACAGTTCAGTTATCGCAAAAGAAAATTCAATAGTAATGTAATGAATAATAATCAAATCACAGATTAAACTTCATTTTTATATTTATAGGTATAATGGGAATATTCTTATGTTTCTGTAGTTCTTGAAAACCTTGGAATATGTGCATGCATATGTATTAAGACATTTTATTCCAACGAGTTTGAATTAGTATATTTTCTGCAAAAATACGATAGATGGCAGACTATGTTCAGAGTAAAATATTTAGTACATAATTTTGAAGGGACATACATTTGGATAAAATATTATTAATACAGAAATTTATTAAATAGCAATGTCTTTCTTTTTTATGAAGATGAAAATATTGTTAAAGTATTTTGTTTCTATAATGCATCCGATGCGACTTACTAATACAGCTTACTGAGTGTTTATGAAACAAAAATTATTTTAGCAGATATGTATACATAAAATGTAGTGCAATGATGTTTTGTCCAAGGTTGTTTGTCGTTATTGTCCACCTATGTCGGTAATATTGTCTTACAAACAAAAATAAGATAAGATGGAATAAATGGCATGTAAATTTTCCAATTCGAACGATACAAAGCTTTCAATCCTAGAAATTGACAAATTGCTTTTACTTACCATTAATTGTTATATCAAGATGTTGTAATAATTATTTGATAATTTATTTTTTTTACATGAAAAAAAATAGCAGCATTTAGGAAATACATTTTTTTTCTTTTTGGTTTTCAACAGTGACAACAATGGTATCTCATAAATAAATAAATAAATAAATAAATAAATATCGTTCCGCAAATGAAAAGAAACAACTTGGATGTTAACGCCATTGGACGGCGCTATAACCACGGGATACATTTTACGTAGTAATTGTTTTGCGTAGTAAATGTTATTGCGCCACTAAAAGAAAAAAAAAAAAAAAAAAAAAAAAAAAACGGGGTAATAACGCCAATGGATGGCGTTATTACCTCAGGATACATTTTGTGTAGTATATTTTAAAGTACAAATTACCTTGCGAGCCCATCCAAAATCCTTTACAACATTTTGAAAGTTCATGAAATACACTACACATTTACACAATAAACAAGAATTTCCTTAGAAATATATAGTACTAGCTGTTACCCGTGACTTCGTTCACATAACATTTAAAGAAGAATTAATTGAAGAATGAAGCAAAAGAATTCGTTGATTAAACGCATGTGTAATTAATTTTTTATCGCGATTTATAGCAAAAAATTTCTCATGATCCCTGTTTGCCGATTTTTTTGCTGGTTGAAATTTTCCTATCAGTGATTTATAATAACTAGCAGGGGTGACCGAGCTCATCTCGGTCAAAATTAACTTTGTGTTCAACTCGATAAAGTATTATTACACTGTAAAACATGTTATTAATAATAGAATTATTTACAAAACAATCAATAAGAAAACTATGTTTGTATGCACATGTTCATAAATTTTATTTTATTTTAAAATTTACAACGAAAGGACATCAATCCAAATCACTTTTTTAGCTCGACTCTGGTTAGTTTAACTATGCATCTCGAAGACTATTAAGAATGTATAAGAAATTTCTTCACATTCTGAAAGACAATATTTTTTGCCAGATATAACCAAATTTGGACACATTCTTTCATTTGGTGACAAATATGTGTTTTGGATTCGTAACCTTAATAGTCGATTTTTCGGCCAAATTTTGCCTGTATTTTGTCAAATATCGCCAACTTATTGGCTTTTGCCATAGTCTCATGATCCTGACCTTTATTACCCAAATGATCCACTAATCACATGTGATGAAACATGTGACTTAGCTCAATGGTCTTCAGGTAATCAAAAACAGTAGAGTATAAAATGAATCAAAATCGTTTAAGCCATTTCTTAAGTAAAACTAGCTTGACAGCATTCAGCAATGAAGCGATATGACCCACTAATATAATTTTGTTTAATATGCAACTCAGCTCAATAGACTTCTCGTGACAAAAGACGTTCCGTTGCAAAATTTAGGTAAAATTGACTGAATCGTTGTTATACATAATTACCCGAACCCATTAAGACCTAAAACGACCCACTAATTGAATTGTTACGTGCATGTGTCCTATCTCAATGGTTTTCTTTTGCCCGAAAACGATATAATAGAAAATATACTCAAAATGGTGAAAAACAATTTTTTAGATAAAATTAGCATGATCCACAAATGACAGTTATATCGAAATCTCTCGAAAATGTGACTTAGTTCATTAATTTTTGCGTGTCGAAAAACGTTAAATGCAAAATTTAGATAAAATCGATTGAGCCAATTTTTAGGTATAAATAGTTTGACCTTGACCCATTATGATCAAAAATGACTCATTAATCGAGTTTTCTCAAACATCTGACCTAACCCAATCACTGTTAAAAATAAAGGTGACAAACCGGTGCCATTTGGGACCCGGAGGTGAAAAGGCGGTGCCATTTGGAACCCTAGGGTGTCATAGGAGCTTGAATATGTGGTTGGGGTGACGACAGATCTGTTCCTGGATGATGGGAGCTAAATAAGGTGCCATGTACTTCGTATTGGTAGCAATGTACCACCTCATCGGGTGACTGGCGACTGGCACATGCGCTATGACGTGTGTCTTTCTGCTTTCGGTGTCGGCAAGTAAAGTTTACAGGTGTGAGGAAAGTAAAACATGGCGGTGTGTAAACTGGCTATATTAATTTAGGACTAACCACTGAGCTACAATAAAACAACAATGAGGACTTAATGATCCGATTTGTGCGACCAGTGAACCGGGCAAAATCTCATTAAAGGTAAGATTTAACTTTATTTTATTTTATTTTATTGTTACGTTAATTTATCGTACATCCCTATATGTAATGTCATAAGAAAACAGTAAATTAGATTTTTTTGTTAGTATGATTGATTGGTAAGTTTATTATGTGAAGCTACAAGCTACACTCTCACCAAAATACCCGCTTGATAATGTTAAACCTATGAGGCAGTTATTTTACAATTTCTCGTTTACATGTCAATATTTTTAAATGATTTATCGAGGCCTTAGCTACCGAGGAGCAATTGGAGCAAACTGCTCTAGGCACGGGAATCCTAAGGACGCACAATTAGAAAGAGCGAAATGAAAGATTGTAAAAATATTTACATATTTTTTCATTACAAATCAGTTATTATAGACGAATCTTGTTGCAATCGGAATATTCTATGACCATTTTACCTTGTGTTTAAACTCAACTGTTTAGATTTAACCCTTAACTTCTGTTAGTGGTCTCAGACACCGTGAGTTTTTCAAGTTTCACAGTTTAACTTGTAATTTTTAGTTTAACTATAGATACTGGTCAATTTTTTAAAGTTTGGAGTCTTATTACTACCTCTAAATACTTCTGAATAGCTGAATTTGATTTATAATATTCTTGTACATAAAGTTTAATACATAAATTGCATTCTGAGAATTAATGAAACATTTTATTCATCTTCAGATTAAATGGACTGACAGACAGGTCACAGTAATTATGCAACAATTTTTGTCAGAGCAGTTAAGGTTAAAATATGTTTTTGCGTCTATATACAGTTAAAAGCAATTAGTTTTATTCGCGAAGTTTTAATTTAAAACTTTACGCGGGATCTCGGACAGCATCTGGCTGGCTTTGGATATATTGTCGGATAGATGCTATCCGAACCCCTTCTGTAAAGGCTAATTCACACCATATTGCAGCCTCGCGTAACTTCTCTAATATTGTTTCAGTATACCTGATTTGTCTTTATTTGAAAGGGGGGGGGTAACTTTTTCATTTAAGACAATTGAGTACTTGTAAATCTTAAAGTAATCAAAACTTATTTACAGGGTTTTCATCTATACTAATAAAAGAACAAAACGCTCTGTCTGTGTGTGTATGTGTGTGTGTGTGTGTCTGCGATGGCTAGCAAAATCTACAGCATGTACGAAGCTCAAAATTTTTTTGAGAGTAGCCCCAAATCTCTCCTGATGCACCTGAGTTTCAGAATTTCGAAATTCTAATTATTAAATGAGTAATTAATTAAAATCGAGAGGTCACTCTCATAAAAAATCATCTTTTCCCAATTTTTTTCTCTTTCGTTTGTTTACGGTTGGTTGGTTGTGTAAAAATTTTCGCAGAAGTAATAAGAAAGCTGAGACAGAATTAAAGAAACCCATAGAGGAATGAGATAAGCGGAGGTGAAGTAAGCCTCAAAAAAATGTTTGCAATATGAAACCATTTATCGCTCAAATTTTAATGTGCCAAACAAAAGGACGTGGAAGGGATTTTGTATTTTAAGACGAATTGAAAGTAATGAATTACAATTGAATCATATTTTAAGAGGAAATAGCAAATTTTTAAAATGGTCTTTGTTCTATTATTATTTATTAAAATAAATGTTCGCTTTTAAAATGAAGGAAATTGGAAAATTACCAATAATTAAATATCAAATTAAAATTAAATAAGATATTGAAAACATTTGATACGAACTAAAAATTTTATAACTAAAAGTTTCCTTCAATAATGTAATTTTAAATACTTTATAACGTAGATGAAAAATGTTTATGACTTAATAATTGCATGTAAATAAATATTTAAAATATAATGATGAAAACATTCTTTTAAAATCATGTATGAAAACTTAAGTAATAAATATTAATCTAAAATATAGATTTCTGACTGCAGACGATTTTAATGTATTAACAAAAGAATGTTATATTTTCAAGCTAAACGTTAAAATAATTTTCTATATTGATATTTAAAACACATATGATAAAATAGTTAAACAACAAAACTAAACAGAACTAAAAAGAACAAAAATATTCCAAACAACCATAACCGTATCCAAAGAAGACAAAATAATTTCCATGGACATGAATCAAATCCGAACTTAAAATTCGGATGTTGTACAAAACATAATGCGCTCCGTAGCGGTGGAAAATGAAACTAAGCACTTAGTGCGAGATGGTTAAGATATTTCGTTTATAGTTAGTGTTAAATTAGAACTTGGTTACGGTTAGGTAACAGTTAGGTTGCAATTACGTTCTGGTGAGCCTTATGTTACATTTAACATCCGGTTAGGTTACAGTTAGGCCATGGTTAAGTTACAGTTAGATTAAGGTTAAGTTGCGGTAAGGTTGTGGTTAGATTATGGGTAGGTTATGATAAGGTGACGGCCAGGTTACATTTATGGTATATTTAAGTTACAGTTAGGTTACTGTTAAGATACAGCTAGGTTACAGACAAGTTATGATTACAATACAATTACCGTAATTTCGTGTAGATAAGCCACAGCTCAAACAATTCTGTTTCGACCCAGGAATTTTCAAAAATAAAATGTAACATTTTGAATCGCTGTATATATTTATCTTAAATTACTGAATGGATTTTCTGGGTCGAAAATGAATTGTTTGAGCTGCGGCTTATCTACACGAAATTGCGGTAGATTACGGTTAGGTTTTTGTTCACAGAAAAAACATTACGCATGTTTGATAAAAAAAAATATACACCTATTTCTGTAAAATGGCTCTGAAATTATAATAGTATATACTAACCTTTTATCTAATCATCGAGAATCGATTTCATTCACGGTATAGTCGGATTTAAGAGTGATATAATTAGTTTGAAATTCAAAATATTTCACTTGATATCTATGTTGATATCTATGTGAAAAAAGTATTTGGTTAAGTCACTTAACAGTAATTTTAAGGATAAATATCAACACTTTAACACGAAAATCACGCAATCGTTGGACACATATTCCCTCCTGCGTTTCTATTGCAGTCATTTTGGGTATTTTTGAAGCTAAATATTATTTATTTTAAACCGAATTTTGACACAGTCAGGGGGCACGTATTTAATATAATGTACGCTGTAAACAATTTGACCCTTTTGCTGCATCATCACTCCCCCGCTTTTATAGAATATCTCTCTTTTGACCTATGAGAATGCTCCATAATAGGCTGAATTAATCATTTTCTATAAAAGCGAAGGAGTGACGATGCAGAAAAAGGGTCAAATTTTTAACAGTGTATTTACACATATTTCGAGTTAAAGATAAAATCATAAAAATTTCAAGTTGGTTTAACATTATTATTACGGACCCGGGCAACGCCGGGCGTGTGATGTAGAATCACATATAGTTTTCTTAAATTTTACATTTTTCTAAATTACAGTTAAAGCTAATCTTTAATTAAATATCTAGTTTATCTTAATGTTTTATTTCGATCCCACAATAGCTTTCCGTTCAAAAGAAAAGAAAGAAAAACATCTAGCATCTGCTTTATTACTGATAAACGGCTGTCAGATAAAGAGAATTCATTAAGATGCGTATTTCACCCTTGCTGGAAACAAATAAAAAAAGAACAAAGATATGCTTTGCTTGCGGTCAGTAAAATCGCTTTTCTCTCTGCTTAATTGTGATTCTAACTTATTCGTTAGGTAATAATCTTTCCTTGTGCATGCCACATTATTGTGTCTTTCATAAATTCTCCCAAAACAGAGTCCTAACGTACGAATTTGGCGCGAATTCTTTTTGGCGTATTTTTTTAGGACTGCCCATTTCTGGTTGCCCTGCATTAAATTCAAAATCATCTTAATTGTTTAAAGCGTAACAGAAAATTTCATGGTTATGATATCATTCACTTTTCATATGCTCCTTTTCGCCAATTCTGGATGCCAATGTGTGAATTCTGAATGAGAAAATTGAATTGCCTCTCTCTCGCTTCATGCACTCAGTCATGTAACAAAGGTCTCTTGAAAAATGGTTACAGGCACCATCCCTAATTATTTCAGTAAGAAATGATTTAATTTTTATAACTCTACCTTAAATAAACAAAGTTCTCAAAAGGCATTTATTTTATTGATCACAGCCTACAACTCTAGCGAATGCATTTTTTTTTGAAAAGAACCTGGTCGCAATACTTTAAAATACAGATCTCCAATACAGGGCGGGTCAGCTAGTTATTAATATTTTCCTTATTAACCACCATTATTTCCAAAATAATCTTCATAATAAGCTTAGATCGGGGGGGGGCGGTAGCACTGACAATCATTTAGTCTCATTTAAAAATAAAAATCACGGATAAAACCTCGATTTGCATATTAAAACTTTATTAGTCAGCCAAGTCATACCTTGGTGGGAAATGCCTAAAAACCCGAATTTAGCGGTATCTTCGGTTTACCATTATGTTTTCTTACTCCCAATTCTTCATATTGTCATACTTTTGGTTTCATTTTCTTTCAAAAAGTTGAGAAAATGTTAGGGAATTGAAATGAATATACCTTATGATCTGATTATCGGCTATACAGATTTACACCCATTTTTTTTTCGAAAGTATTCTTTCGCATTAAACCTTATTTAGTAGCAGAATTTTATGGTTAAATAAAATAATTTTTTTTTTCAATAACAGTAATTTAAGTTTGATTAGACCGTAATCAGTCCCCCCCCCTTTCTCAATCATCAACATCATCCCATATGACAAATTTTTAGTCATGAACATTCAAATTATAAAAGGAAAACAATCTGTACTTACTCCACTGAACTTTCAGAATAGTTTACAGAAATAGTGTGTGTTCAAAAAATATAACAATGAGTAAAAACTTATATCGTAATTTTACACAAATGTGAAATTTTTCCTCAAGTGATGAAGATCTCGTGTTTTAAAGGCGATTTTTGCACTGTCATTTATAAATCTTAAATCACAATCTAACAATCTTTCATTCCACCCTTTCTGAAACAAGACCAATAAACAGGGTTGGCTTTTTACCGGTAAAAACCTGGGGTGAAGGTGGTAAAAACCTAAGGATATACAATAAACTGTTGGCCCTTAAACTGTATTTTAATACTATTGATAAAAATACTATTTTCAAGTAATTGGTGTATTAATATATAATATCTATATACAAGAGAGTGGGGTGGTGTGGGACTTTTTTTACAAAAGTATGATTTTTTTTTATATACAAAAAGAAAAATTTCAATTTATAGGATGCAAGGTAAAACACTTTTTAATCCCCCTGAACAATATAGAAACATAACGTGCAAATACTATTTTATTTTAAAGGGAACGTAAGTTTCAAAATGTGTCTCATACCTCCTCTTAAGAGTTATGGGACAGCAATAATAATAAAAAAAAGCTATAAGGCACAAAATAACCTATAGTGTCGGTAAGATAAACAATCAAACAAAGACTGAAAGTTGATAATGTATATGCCACAATATAAAATTCCAGTATCTTCATGACTGGAATGAAAATTCAGGATTCTCTGTCATAGGTGTCGTTAAGGCCCCACACTAGGCACAGAAAGAGACCCGGATGATAATGTAAAAGTCTATTGGAGCGTTCTTTTCAAATACCTAACTCAAATTTTAATATTTTTACATGATTTTTTTGAACAAGACAGCTGAGGATGATCCATAACCGGCCTAGTTTTTATTTCTATTTTCGATTTTGCTTTTATATTTTTTGTATAACGATAGTTTCAATTTCAGAACCAGTTTAAACCGATTTCGTAAGTTAAAGTGATTAAAAAAAAAAAATCTGAAACCAAAACTGAAAAAGTAAAAACTACGCCGGTTGCGGATCGCCCTCAGCAATCTTGTGCAAAACAATCACGTAAAAATATTAAAATTTGGGCGAAATATTTTAAAAGAACGTCCCCATAGACTTTGCATTATTATCCGGGTCTTTTTCTGTGCCTAGCGTTGCGCCTTAAATAATCACCAATTTATTTACGATTTGAAGTATGAATATATATATTATCAATGTTATAAATAATATATTACCCTCTAAAAATATTTGCATGTTAGCAATTCGCATTATTATTAATTTAAAAAAGGAACTGGGCGCGTCCCAATCCTCCCTTTTCTGACATGTCCCATTCCTCGCCACTTCCTTATTTGTGTTAAACTTCTTCTTCAAACGAAAATGCTGCTTTAGGCTTAGTTTAAATTATGGATAATACACAGTATAATGTTCCATAAATAGGAAAACTATTACATTTATACATAAACAAGCCTTTAATATATTGAAAGCAAATAAATCAAATTTAAATTGGATTTTTGAAATAATTTTTTCTTTCATACATTTGCAAGTCTATGCATAACAATATCTTTCGTAAACTGAAGAATAGATTACCATTGCTTCATCTTGTGTGCGATCGATGAAAAGTTTAGAATAATGCACAAAAAAAAAAAAAAAAAAAAAAAAAAAAAAAAAAAAAACTACTGTCCCATTCCACCCGACTTTCCCCCATATAGCAAAAGGGGAAATAAAGAATTAGCCAGTTCCCTAAAGCTCTTGATATACACTATATGGCCAGAGATGACCGTCCACTTGCGATTTTAGACATTTTGTTAAATATCTAGAAAAATGTATGAGGAATTATCCTGAAAATCTTAGTCTATAAATATAATATACACTACCTGGCCATTGATTATCGTCCACTTGCGATTTTAGACATTTTGCAAAATATCTAGAAAAATACATGAGGATTATCCTGAAACTATCAGTGTATAAGCAATATAGTACAGGTCATATATTTCCGTGAAAATTTTTTCACGGACAGCACGAGAAAATTACATGAGTAACTCATACTTGTCATTCAGTTATACTTTTCCTGTGTTATCATTAAGAGTTACAAACTATTTACATTATTAACCATATTTACAAAACATATTTTGCAACAAAGTGTCTATTCCAGATTAGCAACGAATTTCCCTAACATATCCAGGTATTCCATACCAGTAATAATAATAAAAAAATAAGGAATTTTATTCAAATTTATTAGTAAGCCCCTATTATGTATCCTATATTCGCACTAATCAATAAATATATGGATACAACCCCTCGTGTTTTTCCTTCATTTTGGGAATAACGAAATTTCAACGTATTCTATTGACAATTATTTTCAAAATTTTCAAGATGTGATTTTGCGACTTTCACAAAAGTTGCTCTATATACACTTGGCTAACATAATATGCAAATGAAATTTTGATATCTTTGACGCATGCGCAGTGAAAAATTATTTAGTGAACCTACTCAATATTCGAACAATTTTTATTATTTTTAATTCTGATTACAGGGTATTATGTGCTATGTTGTTTGTCGCATTTTCTGAAAATAATGTTATTTTATATTAAGAACTCTTCAAATTATAAGCAAAAATCTTGGGTAAATTTGAGACTGTTTTTCGGATTAGTAGAAAACCTTAATTTTTCTACGAATATACATGCTATCGACATAAAAATGAACACAGTTTATTACAATAAGCCACTTAATCATAATCTACAGTTTGAGCGATTTCGCTACATTAGTTTTGACAGGGTTATCCAAAAGATATCCAAAAGGCATTCATTCTTTTTAATTTGTTGACGGTCCCCTATTGGAGTTTCGGAATAAAACCTTCAGGGAAATATATGACTTGTACTACACTACCTGACCATTCATTATCGTCCACTTGCGATTTTAGACATTTTGCAAAATATCTAGAAAAATACATGAGGACTTATCCTGAAACTATCAGTGTATAAGCAATATAGTACAGGTCATATATTTCCGTGAAAATTTTTTCCAGAAACTTTATAGGGGACCGCCAACAAATTAAACAAAGTATGAATGTAACTCTGTCAAAGTAACTCTGTCAAAACTAATGCATCAAAAGCGCTCAAACTGTAGATTGTGATCAAGTAGCTTATTGTTATAAACTGTGTCCATTTTTATGTCGATAGCATGTAGAAAAAAATTTACTCGTAGTAAAATTAAGGTTTTTATAAAAATATTCCCCAATTTTTCCATAATTTTTGCTTATAATTTGCAGAGTTCTTAATATAAAATAATAATATTTTCTGAAAATGTGACAAACAAAATTGCACATAAAACCCTGTAATCAGAATTAAAAAATAATAAAAATTATATGAAAAATGAGTAGGTTTACTAAATAATTTTTCACTGCGCATGCGTCAACGATATCAAAATTTCATTTGCATATTATGTTAGCTAAATATATAGAGCAACTTTTGTGAAAGTTGCAAAATCATAGCTTGAAAATTCTGAAAATAATCGTCAATAGAATCACTTAAAAATCCGTTATTTCCAAAATGAAGCAAAAACAAGAGCGGTTGTATCCATATACACTATATGGCCATTGATTATTGGACACTTGCGATTTTAGACATTTTGTTAAATATCTAGAAAAATACGTGAGGAATCATCTCGAAACTCTTAGTGTATAAATATAATAGTATAAGTCATACATCTCCGTGAAGATTTTTTCCCGAAACTCCATAGGGGACCGTCAACAAATTAAAAAATAATGAATATCTTTTTAATAACCCTGTCAAAACTAATGTAGCAAAAGCGCTCAAACTCTAGATTATGATTGAATGCCTTATTGTAATATGCCTTGTTTATTTTTACGCAAATAGCATGCATACTCGCAGAGTAATTAAGGTTTTTATAAAAATGGTCCCAAATTTTTCCAAGTTTTTTCCTTATAATTTTCAGAGTTCTTAATATAAAAATGAATTATTAAACCGATTTTTCACACAGTCAGTGGCCACGTATTTCAGACAATGCATTTCTGCATATTTCAAGTTAATGATAAAATCATACAAATTTCAAGTTAGTTTAATATTGTTAATACGGACCCGGGCAACGCCGGGCGGGTCAGCTAGTATAAAATAATATTTTTTTCAGAAAATATGGCAAACAACATTGCACACAGTACCCTTTAATCAGAATTAAAAATAATAAAATTTGTATGAAAAATAAGTAGGTTTACTAAATAAATTTTTACTGCGCATGCGTCAAAGATATCAAAATTTCATTTGCATATTATGTCAGCTAAATGCATAGAGCAACTTTTGTAAAAGTCTCAAAATCATAGCTTGAAAATTCTGAAAGAAATCGTCTATAGAAAAAGGACAAAATCCGTTGTTTCCAAAATGAAGCAAAAAAATGAGGGATTTTATCCAAATGTAGTAGTACATCCTGTATTGTGTATTCTATATTGACACTAATCAATAAATATATGGATACAACCCCTCTTTTTTTTGCTTCATTTTGAGAATAACGGATTTTCAACTTATTCAATTGACGATTATTTTCAGAATTTTCAAGTTATGATTTTGTGACTTTCACAAAAGTTGCTCTATACATTTATCTAACATAATATGCAATATTAGTTATAATATTATGTTATAGTATAATATAACTAATAAATATAATATAATATAATATAATAATATAATATAATAATATAATATAATAGTTATAATATTATGTTATAATATTATATTATAACATAATATGTTTTAGTTTTTGAAAAAACGAAAGCTAACAACAGTTTTAGCTAATGTTAAGCTCTAAAAATACTCAAAATGAGCGATGAGAAATGTGGGCGGGAATATGCATCCAACGACTGCGTGATTTTCGTGTTAAAGTGTTGATATTTATCAAAAATCACTGTTAAGTCACGTAACTAATTATTTTTTTTTTCACATAGAAATCCCAAGTGAAATATTTTGAATTTCAAACTAATTATATCCTTCTTATTATATCTCTTAAATCCGACTATACCATGATTGAAATCGATACTCGCTCGTAGCTAAAGTGTTGATATGTATTATTATAATTTCAGAGCCATTTAACAAAAATAAGTGTTATTTTTAATCAAATCATGCATAATGTCCACTCTATGGATAAATTCCTAATCGTAAACTTTTTTACCGTAACCATAACCTGCCTGTAACCTAACTTTGAATTAACAGTACCTTACCGTAAATTAAATATAACATAAATGTAACCTAGCTTTCACTTTATTGTAACATATCCTTATTCTAACCATAAAACAAATGCGATTTAACTTTAACCTAACTTTAACTTAACCGTGACCTAACAGTAACCTAACGGGATATTAAATATAATAAAAGACTTACCGTAATGTAAGTGCAACCTAAATGTTACCAAACCATATATTGGTTTCATGTCCATGGAAATTATTTTGTCTTGTTCAGATCTGGTTATGGTTCATTAGATCATTTTTGTCGGGTTCAGATTTTAAGTATTTTTTGATACTGAGTTATAATGTTCGGGTCGTATTCATGTCCATGGAAATTATTTTGCCTTGCTCGGATACAATTATGGTACTTTGGAATATTTTTGTCGGGAACAGATTTGTTTCAATTCAGATTTCGGTTTTTTCTTCAAATGGAATTTTTGGGTTCGGGTTTTCTTGCGTGTTCACGGAAATTATGCTGCCTTGTTCGAATAAGAACATGCTTCACTGGAAGATTTTTTTTCAAGTTCAGATTTGGTTCTGTTCAGATTTCGTGATTTTTTTCAAAGAGTTTTTTTAAGTTCAGATTAGGTTCAGGTGAATGGAAATTTTTTGTCTTATTCAGATCCGGATACGATTCTTTGGAATATTTTTTATCAGGTTCCGATTTGGTTCGATTCAAATTTCAGGTATTTTTTTCAAATAGAATTTTTAGGTTCGGATCTCGTTCATGTCCACGGAAATTATTTTGTCATACTCGAATCCAGTTAAGATTCTTTCGAATATTTTGGTCGAATTTAGATGTGATTTGGGTCAAATTTCAGTTTTTTTCAAATCGAATTTTTTAGGTTCGAGTTCGGTTTATGTCCATAGAAATTATTTCGTCTTGCTTGGATTAGGTTATAGTTATTTGGAATATTTTTGTCAGGTACAGATTTGGTTCAATTCAGATTTCGAGTTTTTTCTTCAAATATAAGTGTTGAGTTCGGGTCTTCTTGCATGTTCACGGAAATAATTCTGTCTTGTTCAAATAAGGACATGCTTCACTGGAATATTTCTGCCAGGTTCAGATTTCATTCAGTTCGCGATTTTTTCAAAGAAATTTTTTGGGTTCGGATTGTGTTCATATCCATGGAAATATTTTGTCTTGTTTGGATCCGGTTGCGTTTGTTTGAAATAGTTTTGTCAGATTCAGAATTGGTTCGATTCAAATTTCAGGTAATTTCTTGAATGGGAGTTTTAGATTCGTATCGGGTTCATGTCCACGGAAATTATTTTGTCTTACTCGAATCCGATTATGGTTCTTTCGAATACTTTGGTCAGATTTAGATGTGGTTTGGGTCAAAGTTCAGGATTTTTCAAACGAAATTTTTTAGGTTTGAGTCGGGTTTATGACCATGGAAAGTATTTTGTCTTGCTGGGATCGGGTTATAGTTCTCTGGAATATTTTTATCGGTTTCAGATTTCGTTCGAGTCATATTTCGGGTTTTTTTTAAGAAAATATTTAGGTTCGGGTCAGTTTTCATGCCCACGAAAATTATTTTTCCTTGTTTGAATCGGGTTATGCTTCACTTGAACATTTTTGCGGGATTCAGATTTGGTTCGGGTCAGTTATCAAATCCATAGTTTTTCCCAAACAGAATTTTTAGGTCAGGGTCGGGTTTATACTCACGGAAATTTTGTGTATCACGGATCGGAGTGTGGTCTGTTTTTTTTTTCTGGTTGGAATCGGGTTATGTTTAAATTAGTCTAAACATTAAGCTTATAATCAGTTTTGCTACTATTCTTTTTATGGCTATTTCTGATAGATAATTTACTTAGCTATTTGATAATTTATCATGGTGAATGAATCGTTTGCGGATACAAACAATTGTACGCCAAACAGCTATTTTATTTTTGTTTTAAAAACAAAGCCATATTACAATTTTAAATTGAATAGAACACATTTAAATTTAATCAATGATTAAAAAAATAAACTCATAGAAAAGTGTTGTGTAATGATTTTTACTTCAACACAGCTAATGACTCATACATTCTAATGTTCGAAATGCCAAAAATATGCGTACAACCATATAGTAAAAAGAATTTAATAGAGTGACAGTATAATGTCTTGGGGTGACGCAAAAAATGTAACTCTAAAATCCGCGACATTAAGTCGAAATAAGCACCAACAAAACCATGTACTTTGAAACTCCGATCAATTCAAACTGGTTTAAATCAGTATTTCTTTGTTTTTGTTATTTACCTTTTAAACTGTTATTGAATAGATGACTAAAATTTCGTTTAAAAAATAACGTTTTGTGCCGTTATTGCCTGTAATACACGATCAGAATGCATGAAAGATACAATTAGATCAATCATAGGCAAGAATTATTTCATTATTTTTATCATATGACTTTGAAATATCAATATAAAAGCATCATTTAAGACTTTGCTTGAAAAATCAACATTCTTTCGTTAATGTCTTAAAATCGTCTGCACTCTAAAATCTAGATTTTAGATTAATTTTATTATTTAAGTGTTCATGCATGATTTTAAAAGAATCTTTTCATCATTATATTTTATATATTGACATGGTATTATAAATATGTTGTTAAACCATAAAAATTTTTCATCTACGTTATAAAGTATTAAAAATTTCTGAAAAAAAAAGAGAAAACTTTTAGTAATAAAATTTTTTACTTCAAATCATATGTTTTCAATATTTTATTTAATTTTGTTTTGATATTTAATTATTTTTATTTTCCAATTTCAATTATTTTAAAAGGAAACATTTATTTTAATAAATAATATAATAGAAAAAAACATTTAAAAAAATTACGATTTCTTCGTAAATTATGCTTCAGCTGTAATTCATTTCTTCCAATCCGTCTTATTAATACAAAATTGCTTCCTCGTGCTTTATTTTGAGACATTAAAATTTCAGCGATAAATGGTTTCCTCTTGCAAACCTTTTTTTTTTCGGTTTACTTATCCACCACCTATCTTTTTCCTCCATGGCGTACAGCAGCTGTGATAAAAAAAAAAAAATCCTCATTTAACCCTTAAACGGTAACGTGTTTTTCGGCACCTTTAAACGGTAATCATGGGTCACTCGTGCTTAGCGCTGTAAAAAGTGATTTAAAGTGCTTTAAAAATTCTAAAAAAATTCATGATATTACATCATTTACCATTTAAAAAGAATCAGTCACAATATTGCTGATTTATTAATTTGTTTAAACAATATGCTTAAATAAACAAATAAAAATGTGAAAAATGCACATTTTCTTTAAAAAATCATAACTTTGGATAGATTTGACATTTTTTGCTGTTTCAAACGGGAAATTGAAGATCAAGAATGGTAATTTCACAAAAAAATAAAAATAGCCGGTATACATTATAAAAATGCTTAAGTTTTAAGCATAAAAATGACGTTTTTTTAACTTATAAATAGGTACAATTTGCAATGAAATAGAAATTTTATTAGTTTTTAATCAATTTTATTTATGAAAATGATGTTAATTATCAAACTTTATTTAATTAAAAAAATATAATAATGAAAAATTACAGCAACACTGATATCATCATTTATAAACAATCGAAACAGATTTGATGTCTGTGTTCCTCGCACACAGCTCTGTGAACTTGCTGCAGCAAATAAAGGTTCGGAAACCCAAGTGAGTGTAATGTATTGATTTTTTATGAAAAAACATCAATTCCTAACCAAACAATTTTTTTTTTACCTTACACTTTTCGTCAACGTAAATGGTAACCCTGGGTCACTCGTGCCTTTTCGAAATTTTGACTGACTCTTACGTCGGCTTTGAACGCACTAAAACATCGGCGTTTCGGGAGCTAATAGCCTACTAGTGTACTATTTTTTTCAGGGTAGTTTAGTCCCGCTCCCCACTCTCTCCTCTAAGCTAGCAAGGAAAGAAAATTTGACCGAGGCACTAGTGACTCATGGTTACCGCTTAAGGGTTAAACTGACAGTTTGCCAGTCTATGAATTTTAAAGGTCAGTCTCAGTTTTTAAAGTTATTTCTGCGAAAATTTTATGCAACCAACCAACCATAAGAGAATGAAAAGGAAAAAAGCTAAAAAAAAAGCGATTTTTTATGAGAGTGAGGTTCGGAATTTAATTAATTTCTCAGTTAATAAATAGAATTTTGAAATTCTGAGCGTCAGGTGCATCAGGAGAGATATTAGGCTACACTCAGAAAAATTTTGAGCTTCATACGTACCGTAGTTTTCGTTAACTATCGCAGACACACAAACACACACACACACACACACAGAGCAATTTGTTATTTTATTAATATAGATTAAGAACTCTGGAAATTATAAGGGGAAAACTTGGAAAAATTTGAGACCATTTTTATAAAAACCTTAATTACTCTGCGAGTATGCATGCTATTTGCATAAAAATGAACACACTGTATAACAATAAGGCATTCAATCTTAATCACTTTCCAACTAAGTTGAAAAGTGCTTATGCATTCGGTTTGTCTGGCCGTCTGTCCGTCTGGCCGGATGGCCGTCTGTCCGCGCTCTAACTCCCGTAAATATACTCGGATTGCTATGAAATTTTCATACGTTATTGAGGTTTACCCTAGCACGAACCCTATTGAAAATGAAGTTTCTACCATGATTAGTTTATCTACAGAGCGAATCAAAAGTTCCCCATTACATTACGGCCCATGGGGAAAAATCGTTAATATACTCGGATTGCTATGAAATTTTAGGACGTTATTGAGGTTTACCCTAGCACGAACCCTATTGAAAATGAAGTTTCTACCATGATTAGTTTATCTACAGGGCGAATCAAAAGTTTCCCATTACATTGCGGCCTATGGGGAAAAATCGTTTCAAAGGAATTTTAAAGATGTCATGCCCTGTCAAACATATTAAAATATGCATTCTATAAAATATAAGGTGAAAATGTAGCTATTATTCATTTATAGGGCCACACAAAAGAATTTCATTAGATTATGGTAAAAGAAGAAATTGTGTGTGACATATTTTAAATATATTAAGCTTTTTCATGTAAAATAAAATTGATATATGTCACTGAAGCTTAATATAAATTATACACTACAGTCTTGCATAATATGAAGTACATAGCATTTACAGGGCCATACAAAAGATTTCAAATAGTATATTCTTTCCGAAGTACCGTATATGTGTCCGATGATGGCTGATGGACGGATGAAATGCATTTTAATTATGATATTCGCTAAATATATGCACATTATATGGTTTGTATAAATGTTATAGTTGATATACAGGGCTACCCAAAAGAGCTTACCAACGTTACTGAATATGAGCGTAAATTATTTAAACGTGGTTCTTAAATAAGCTATGCATTTCTACACTGAGCTGCATTCAATTTACTGAGAAATGTTTGCAGAATATAGATAAAGGGATATACAGGGCCACGCAAAGAATTCAGTACATGGACGCCTATGAATGATGATTTATGAAAATGTGATTTCAGTTGTTTTAAAAGTGTTTTAGTTTACAATAAATTTTATCCTAATGCTGACGTGTAATAAAGGTACAATGTAAACTACAGGGCTGAACAAAAGTATTCAAGTATGTTTCCATCTAATAGTATGAACTGCTGAAAAAGAAATTTCAAGCTACTGGGTATTTTCTTGCTAAGCTAAATTTTCCCATTATATGAAACGACATATGAAAAACAGGGCTGTTCTAATGTACTGGAATACATATTAGGGTATATTTGGCTATACACTATTATTTCCCTAAATAACAAAGTTTTGTTAAAGATTTCATTAAGTGTTGGAAAGTGCTTCATAATCTATGCTTAACGCATGATTTCTCTTACTTGTTTTTTTTTTTTTTGGCTTCATTTTGGGAACAACGGATTTTCAACTTATTATACTGACCATTATTTTTAGAATTTTCACGCTATGATTTTGCGACTTTCACACAAGTTGCTCTATACATTTAGCCAACATAATATGCAAATGAAATTTTGATATCGTTGACGCATGCGTAGTGAAACATTATTTAGTAAACCTACTCATCTTTCATACAATTTTTATTATTTTTTAATTCTGATTACAGAGTATTATGTGCAATGTTGTTTGTCAGATTTTCAGAAAATATTATTATTTTATATTAAGAACTCTGCAAATTATAAGCAAAAATCTTGGAAAAATTTGGGAATATTTTTATAAAAACCTTAATTTCTCTACGAGTATACATGCTATCGACATAAAAATGAACTCAGTTTATAACAAAGTTTGAGCGCTTCAGCTGCATTTGTTTTGACAGGGTTATCCGAAAGATAGTCATTCTTTTTTAATTTGTTGAGGGTCTCCTATAAGGTTTCTGGAAAAAAATCTTCAAGGATGTATATGACTTGTCCTATTATGTTTATACATTGAGAGTTTCAGGATAATTCCTCATGTATTTTTCTAGATATTTAACAAAATGTCTAAAATCGCAAGTGGACGATAATGAATGGTCAGGTAGTGTAGTACAAGTCATATATTTCCCTGAAGGTTTTATTCCGAAACTCCAATAGGGGACCGTCAACAAATTAAAAAGAATGAATGCCTTTTGGATATCTTTTGGATAACCCTGTCAAAACTAATGTAGCAAAATCGCTCAAACTGTAGATTATGATTAAGTGGCTTATTGTAATAAACTGTGTTCATTTTTATGTCGATAGCATGTATATTCGTAGAAAAATTAAGGTTTTCTACTAATCCGAAAAACAGTCTCAAATTTACCCAAGATTTTTGCTTATAATTTGAAGAGTTCTTAATATAAAATAACATTATTTTCAGAAAATGCGACAAACAACATAGCACATAATACCCTGTAATCAGAATTAAAAAATAATAAAAATTGTTCGAATATTGAGTAGGTTTACTAAATAATTTTTCACTGCGCATGCGTCAAAGATATCAAAATTTCATTTGCATATTATGTTAGCCAAGTGTATATAGAGCAACTTTTGTGAAAGTCGCAAAATCACATCTTGAAAATTTTGAAAATAATTGTCAATAGAATACGTTGAAATTTCGTTATTCCCAAAATGAAGGAAAAACACGAGGGGTTGTATCCATACATTTATTGATTAGTGCGAATATAGGATACATAATAGGGGCTTACTAATAAATTTGAATAAAATTCCTTATTTTTTTATTATTATTACTGGTATGGAATACCTGGATATGTTAGGAAAATTCGTTGCTAATCTGGAATAGACACTTTGTTGCAAAATATGTTTTGTAAATATGGTTAATAATGTAAATAGTTTGTAACTCTTAATGATAACACAGGAAAAGTATAACTGAATGACAAGTATGAGTTACTCATGTAATTTTCTCGTGCTGTCCGAAAATAGGCAATAAAGAGGAAAGTGCCCAGTTAAACTGATGGCATTGAGCTCGGAGGCTATACATACAACTGTATATTATACTCTTATTTCACAGAATAATGCCCTTCCAAAAATAAAAGAAATAAACTGTAAGTTATTGGACTGTGGATTAACTACCACCCTTCTTTATAATTAAGCAATGAGCCCCTAAAACTAATCAGGGAAGTGCCTTATCAGAGTGAACCTATTAACAAAATTTGAAAAAAATTTGATAATTCTGCATGATTTCTGCATATTTATATAAATTAAGGGGGGTAGCACTCTCTTCCCCCCCTTCATATTTAAACAATGAACCTCCAATGCTAATCAGTGAAGAACCTTATCAAAATGAACCTACTTATAAAATTTGAACCAAATCTGATATTTATATAAAGAGTTATCACGTTACATACAGAACCTGCAGGCACATTAGCTGCCAGGCTTTGATAGCCTTGTGAGCTATAATTTAAATTTTATTTAAATTTTATTCATTCTTTTTTTTGTTCATCTACCATTTTTGCTGTACTTTGATGATACATTTTAATTGGACTGTCTTGTTGTGTGTTTTCCTTAATGTGTTATTATTATTATTTCAGATAGTGAAGTTACATTTACAGTACTTACATTACCATGTTTGATACAAGAAAAGTTTCCGACTCTTTATCACGAAGAAGATGCAGAAATTTCTGTGTTTCAACCTGTTACTGTGCTCCACAACTCAAGCAACTTGTTAAATTACTCATATGATGTATTAATTTTATATAAACAGTTAATTACAAAAATTGATAATTTTATAAGCTTAGTTACTTTGTGGTATGCATTATTTTGGTTGTTTAACGTTAACTATAGCAAAAGCCAATTTAAATTTTTATCATTTTTATTAGATTCTTATGTCTTCAAAAGTTTCTTAGTGGCATCAGTTCCACATAGTGTCACGTCTTTGTTTAATAATATTTAATACGTTCTTGGTGTTTACAATAAAAAGATTATTTGAATTAAAAGATTGTTTTTTTAATTCAGTGTTTTATTCCTTTCATTATAATTACTCTTTGGATTAAAATTTCAGATGCAATAAGTCAAAGCACAAAAGCAATTTGGCAGAAAGTGTTTTGATGTGGATACAGGACTAGAAATCAGCAGTCGTTAGTCGTCAAATGAAACTAAATTATAGAAAAATTATTCCTAGTCGTCAAATCTTGATAGCTAGCTTTCTTTAACTTTAATTTTTGTCTAGCAAATGCTTTCATTTGTATTTTAGCATACACCTCCCCCCCTCTGCACCATGACATCAGCACGTGTCTGAAGAATTTTGAACCTGTCAATAACCTCTAAGTTAACTTCACTTTAACCAATGACTAATAAAACTGGTCCTTGGATATTACATCCCTGTAAACAAGATTTTCTTTTATTATGAGATATTTCTGCATCCTTATATGTTCCTAAAATAAGAAATTGTATTAAAATTGTTTTAAAATTTTTGTACTCCCTTCCTCAAACAAACAAACAAAAAATATGTGTGATTTGGAAATGTTTTAAATGCCACACCATAATTGACAATCAAAGATTCATTTATTTGCTAACTTTATATTTTCTGATGTACTGTTAGTCTCGGATTTTTTAAAAATTAACTTATTCTTAGTTATATCTAAAGCTCATATTTTCTTTCTGTGGACATATTTGCTTGATTATCTGTTTTGTATGCATATTAGCTTTATTAAAAGAATAAGTTTTTCCAGAATTCAAATATTGTAGTTTAATCAGGTTTCATACTTATGCAAAGTCAGTTTTTATTTTGTTTAGTAAGAAAAAGTGTTTAATATATAAAGTTTCCTCTCCACTTCCCTTCAATACATTAAAATTAAATATGCAATGCAATATTATTACTATTAACATGGTTGTGAAAAGAAATAAGAAAATATGAAATGCAGCTGGCATATCGAAAAAAATTTGTAGGCATTTTTTTGACACCTTACATACAGTTCTTAATTTCTAATCCTGTGTGGATATATGCTATAAAATATGGATTTGCATAAGTTCACTATAAAGGTAAGTACTACATATATTGTAAAAATGTTTTTTTTTACTCAATTTCATCTGTGATTTTACCACAACTATAAAATGAACTTATTTTCTATAATTCATTTCATAGCTTGATGGCTAACTTTCTGGAAGAATTTTAAAGAATATGAAATATTCTTACTAATTTAAAAGTTACACAGCATTTATTACATATTCTTTTCTAATTTGTGTTTTACATTTTTTTAATTAGATACAGCAGGGTATCTGAAAAAATATTGGTGCGTTGTTTGACATTTCACAACTAAAATCTGAGACATGCTTATTTTAAAATTTTGTAACATTTCTTCTATTATATGAAAATCCTAATCCTCCGAAAAGTTCACAACCGTCAAAATGATCAGCAACTAATATGTTCAACGAAGTGTTGGCCTCATGGAAGCAAAATAATTTTAATTGAACATCCACCAGTATTGGGGCCTTCACATGGAGCAAAAACAACATTGGACATTCAACGCCCATCTGCATGGATATTTAATAACAGGTGTATTGCCTTCGAACAATCAGATCTTAACTCACTTGACTTCTGTAGAAAAATTAGAAATAGAAAATCCCCAGTTTGTATTGTATGTGATGCGAAATTATCAAGGCATAGAATGATTTAAATCAGAATTCTGTGATCTTTCGTTTTCAAACTTGTGTAAAAAATAAATATCAAGCCAGTGAACAGTTTGTTAAAATATTGTTATTTCTTTTCTTTTTTTAATTAAAATATGGCATATATTTTACAGGATATAGCATTTTTCTGTGTCCCCATACTTTTCAGTTGCCCTGTATATAAAATAATGAAAATACATGTCAAGCAATATACTATGTGTCAAAAAAGATGGTTACGGATTACTTCTGAAACTATAAAAAAATTATAAAAATATTCATATGAAGATAGATAATTCAATTTGTACTTTCTCTTATTTTAGAGTCAAAAAGCATCAAATTTTTATAATGTTCCTGCATCTAAAAATGCCCAATCACAAAAATAGTTGCTGGCCCTTTCTTAAACATACCCAAAAAGTTTGATCCAAACATCTCAGTTAGAAACAGTCAAAAATCATGATTTATTTTATTTTACAAGAAATTCAAAACATAAAATTGAAAATCAGGCTTCAAATTGCATGACAAAGTCACAATATTTTTAGAGGCAGAAAATAGGTGTAGAGGTTGTGTAAATTTTGCGATTTATTCTAGCAAAACCTTTTGGGTATGATTAAAAATGCAATAGTGATGATTTATGATTGGTGATTTTGAAATGCAAAGACTGTATAAAAGAAAAATTTTGAATTTTGAGTTACAAAAATATGCTACAATTTTTCTTTGGACACCTGATAATGAGTTTAAAAATATAATATTCCATCAATCTAAAAGAAAAAAAAAGACTCAAAATATTGACTGATCATGATAATTTTCTCTGTAGAATTCAATTTAAAAATGGGTAAACACTTTGTATTTCATGATTCAAACCAATACAATTTCTTGACAAGCGGGGTGGGGAGAGGGGGTTGCAACTGTGGGCCATAGATTGTGAGTGCTATTTCTTGTAGGATGCCACAGGGCACACTGAATTATGTGTGTCATCCGTTTACCCTCTGGGGAACCCTGGATAAGTAGTATCATTATTCTCCCCTGAGATGCCATTCTTTCACCCCTTAAAGTATCCTGTATGAGGGGTGCCATTACTCTCCCCTCAGATGCGATCCTTTCACTCTCTGGGGCACCCTGGATAAGGGGTGCCATTACTCTCCCCTGAGGCGCCATCTTTTCACCTCCTGGGGCACCCTGGTTAAGGGGTGCCATTACTCTCCCCTGAGATGCCATCCTTTCACCTCCTGGGGCACCCTGGATAAGGGGTGTCTTTATTCTCCCCTGTGGTGCCATCTTTTCACCCTATTGAACACTGTGGATAAGGGGTGCCATTATTCTTCCCTGAGGTGTCGTCCTTTCACCCCCCTGAAACACCCTGGATTAGGGGTGCCATCCTTTCACCCTAGTTAAGGGTGCCATTTTAGCTCCTCTAGGGGTGTCACCAGTGAGACAAGCCTTTCACCCTTAAAAGGTGCAATGTGTCACCATTAGTTTTAACAGTGATGATTTTCTTGTGTCCGAAAACGATAGAATATAAAATTTAGTCAAATTTGCGCGAGACATTGTCTAGATAATATTAGAATAACCCAAAAGTGACCCACTGATCGAAATTTCTCGAACATGTGACATAGCCCAATGATTTTCTCGTGACAAAAACATGCTTTATACAAAATTTCGTTAAAATCGATTCACCAGTTCTTTAGATATAGCTTGACCATGACCCATCATGACCCACAAATGACCCTTATAATCGCAATCTCTCGAACATGTGACTTAGCCCATTAGTTTTCTCGTGTACAAATATTGTAACACTCAAAATTTCGTTAAACTCGATCCTGCCGTTCTTTAAATATAAATAACTTGACCCAGACCCTTTATGACCCAAAATGACCCATTAATCGAAATTTGTCGATCATGTCACCTAGCCCAATGATTTTCTCGTGCCAAAAAAAATGTTGTATACAAAATTTCGTTAAAATTGATCCACATGTCTTTAGATATAGCTTGACATGACCCGTTATGACCCATCATGACCCATAAATGACTCTTATAATCGAAATCTTTCAAACATGTGAGATAGCCCATTAATTTTCTCGTGTCAAAAAACTTACATACAAAATTTCATTAAATTTGATACTGTCGTAATTTATATATAAATAGCTTGACCCAGACCTTTTATGACCCAAAATGACCCAGTAATCGAAATTTCTCGAACTGAGACCTAACCCAATAGTTTTCTCATGTCAAAGAAATGTTGTATACAAAACTTCGTTAAAATCGATCCACCCGTTCTTTAGCTATAGCTTGACCATGACCCATTATGACCCTTCATGGCCCACAAATGACTCTTATAATCGGAATCTCTCGATCGTGTGACTTAGCCCATTAGCTTTCTCGTATCAAAAAACTATTACAGGCAAAATTTCGATGAAATTGATTCTGCGGTTCTTTAAATATAAATAGCTTGACCCAGACCCTTAATGACCCAATATGACCCATTAAATTTTTTTTTCGAACATGTAACCTAGCCCAATGTTCTTCTCGTGCCCGAAAACCATAGAATGGAATTTTTAGTCAAAATTGCGTGAGAAAATCTCTAGATAAAAATAGCATGACCCACAATGACCCCAAAAATGACCCACTAAATCGAATTTTCTCGAACATGTTACCTAATCCAATGGTCTTCTTGTAATCCAAAGCGATAAAATATAAAATTTGGTCGAAATCGTTAGAGCCTTTTTTTAAATAAAAATGGCTTGACCCACAATGACCCAAAAATGACCCACTAGTCCAAATTTTTCGAACATATGACCCAGCTCAATTGTTTTCTCGTGCCAAAAAATGATTGGATACAAAATTTCCTTAAAATCGATCCAGCCGTTCTCTAGATATAAATAGCTTGATCCTGACCCATTATGACTCAAAATGACCCAGTAATCGAATTTTCCCGAACATGGGACCTAGCCCAATGGTCTTCTCGTGCCCGAAAATGGTAAAATCAAAATTTTTGCGAAAATCGTTAGAGCCGTTTTTGAGATAAAATTTACCCACACACACACACACACAATTTTTGCTCGCATTATAGTATAAGATAAATAGAAATATCCTTGAATAATTTAGTTTAGCACTGTAGTTTACCTAGTACCTTTAATACACGAAAGTATTTTTCTAAAATTTAGTTCAAACAGAAATATTCCTTTTAACAACCTAAATTACATTTTTAGAAATTATCAACCGAAGGCAACAATGTATCCAGTTCTTTGGGTGACCCTGTATATCATTTTATCTATATACTACAAACATTTCTTAGTTTACTGAATGCAGTTCAAAATAAAAATGCATATTTTATTCAAAAAACGCATTTAAGTAAAATACGCTCATATTCATTAACCTTTCCGAGATATTTTGTGTAACCCTGTATATCTAAATTGTGTAACTATTAACATTTATAAATGCCATTTAATATACATATATTTAGTGAAACTTAAAATCACATATCATAATTCAAAATGCATTTCATCCATGCAACAGTCATCATCCATCATATACAGTACTTCGGATAGGATATATACTGTTTGAAATTATTTGTGTATCCCTGTAAATGCTATGCACTTCGCATTATGCATGAAATAACTCACATTAAGCCTCAGCAACGTATATCAATTTGATTATATAATCGTTTACCATAATTAAAATATGTCGCATACTGTTCCTTCCTTTATTCTTATGCAATGGATTTCTTCTGTGTGATCTTGTAAATGAATAATAAGTGTCCTTTTCACTGCATACGTTATAAAATGCATATTTTAATGCACTTTGTAGATGCATATAAACTTGAATATGTTTCACAGGGTGTAACATTGTTAAAATTCAAATGAAACGATTTTTCCTCATAATTTCGTAATGTAAGGAAATTTTTTTCCATCCCTGTAAATAAATTAATCATGGTGGAAACTTAATTTTTAATAGGTATTCGTGCTAAGGAAAACTTTAATAACGTCCAAAAATTTCATGGCAATCCGAGTATATTTACGAAAGTTAGAAAGCGGCCAGACGGACAGACAAATCGAAATCATAATAACTTTTAACTTTGTTGGAAAGTGTTAATAAAATACAGTCAAAAATATATTAATCAGTAGTTTTTTCCGCCTTTTCCACACAAAAAAATTCTTCTATTAATAATTGTGAGTTTTGGATAAAAATTTTCATTTGTATGTAACTTTTAACTTAAGTAGTATAAGGAAAAAATATTTCTCATTCATTTTAAATATGACGTCATTATTTATATAGCTCCATTAGCTACTGATATTCATGCCCCTTGTATTTTTAATAACTACTATAAAGTACTTGTTTTATTTCAACTATGACGTCACATTTTTCCAAGTGAAATATTTTGTTAAAAATATAATTTTTTTTCATTGTTTTTACTTATAATTTATTTCGCCATTTTTGACACAAAAATTCTCATTAACTAAACAAATATCCTTGTTAAATATATTATAAAAAATACACCTTTTACTTTTATTTCAAATATGAACGTCATATTTATTTTCTTTTAAATTATTTTTTCTCGTATAGAAATTGTTCAATTGAAAATTTATTGCCGCTGAGAAATTATTGTTCCAGATTTTTATTTTCTTGGCAATGGGAAAGAAAATTGATTAAATTTTATCTAAAAAATGCCTACTGATTCTATATGAAAAATAATGAAATTTTGAATTACTAATTAAAATATTTGAATAAAATAAATAAAAAATAGCCTATGTTCATTTTCGGGCTATAATCTTTTAAAGACATTAATCCATCCGTTTTGAAACCAACTTCATTCCAACTTTCGGACACACTTTCACAGTTATAATATATATAAGGATAAGAAATCACATCACAGAACTTACTTACAAGGAAGGTCTCCATTGGGGGCATACTCAGAATCTTTTGAAAAAAATACGAATTAAACTACTCATGTAGGTAATAAAAGATCAGTGAAAATTAGCGGCGGAATTACATTATTAAATATGTAAAAAAATAAAATAGTTTGGAATAATTGGCGTGAAAAGCTGAAAGCGACGCGGGATTTGGCGAGCAATGCATTTCCTCGCCAAAAGCAGACGATTTTAACGAATCTGAAAATTGATTTTAATTGACTTCACTTTTTAAAATCTGCAGCATTTACTGCAACGTCACTCCACTACTTTTATAGAATATCTCTCTTCTGACCAATGAGAATGCTCCATAGCACGGTCAATTGACCGCGTCATACACTGCTAAAAATCTGCTGCATTTTGTTGCAACGCATTCCACCGCTTGTATATAATATCTCTATTCCAACCAATGAGAAAGCTCCATTTCACGGCCAAGTAACCGTGCTGCAACAAAATGCAGCAGATTTTTAACAGTGTATTTTTCAATTAGGAACAATTTTAATCAATTTAAATTGTGTTTTAAATAATAAAATATATTAATTTCATTTTGTTAAAAGTACATATAAACGAATATGACAAAATTACACTTAAAGTAAAGTAAAAATGCAAAACTAAAATTACTTAAACTAAACTTATTTAAATAAATTGAACATAGAAAGTTTTTTTCTTTAAAAAGTATTCGAAGCGTAAAAGCGTATTTTTCAAAATTTCGTTTTTTCGCCAACCGGAGATAAATCGCCAAATAAACGAAATTTTTATTATTTTTTTACGGACGTAATAAGGAAATTCCGCCGAAATTTTTTTTATAAACATATATAACTGTATGAGAAGAACATTCTGTAATTTTTTCAGATTTTTCTGAGTATGCCCGTATGGAGACCTTCCTTGTTAGCAAATTTTGATCGGGCGTTCATTCTTTAAACCAATACTTTTCTTCGGTGCTTTTCTGTAGATTTATGTATTTTTATACCTTAGCATAAGACTCCCGATTTCATTCTCATATCTAGGGATTGTTTCTATGCAGAATTGAGTAATCTTTATATCGCTACATGTTTAAAACCAGATACTGTTTCCTAATTAATTATAGTTCAATTTATTACCGTTCGTTTTTTGTATTCATCCCGTGTGACTTTTGGCAACCCCGTGTAGAAATTTCATTTCTTGTGGTTTAGAGAAGCTAAATCCGTTCTTTTATCATTTGGCGTTAAGTATTTCAAATTCTACACTTTGATTTTTGTCATCGAAGTTCTAAGTAACGCAAATCTAATGCATCATGCCTCCTATCACCGTAATCGTTCATCCAGTGTTCATTATTGGCGGTAATATGAATATGAGGTTCGCCAAAACTTGAGCCTACAAAAATGTATTTGCGATTCAATCTGTTCTTGTCCTTCGGGATGTAAATTGTAAAAATAGTTTGCTATTTTTAGCGGTCGGTGGCATCTACGCCGCCGACCGGCGCACTTAGTCCTTGGTCTTTTTAAATTAATCTAATACTAGCAAAAGCCGTGCTTTGCTTGGATTCGCGAAGCATTATTTCATAAGATAAATATATGAAAGGAACATTATTTTTTTATATTATTTTCGCATCTTTATTAAGCAAAAACGTTATCTCATGTTTTGGCGCATTTAAATTTTAGAAATGTAAATTCAGCGAAATAACTAAGAATTTCCTCGGAATTTTTTATTTATGATATAAGGCTGGTATAAATAAAAATATTTTCGAAGCAGAATTTTACAAAATATTTATTTTTTAATTTTTAACTAAAAGTTTTAAAGATGTATTTACATTTTCCAATGACCAGTAACGGCGTTCGTTCTGGCCAATAAGTGTTCTTTTTCTCGACATTTTTAAATTACTAATACCTTCCAGAAATTATTTATAAACGTAGTTAATATATTTAATTTAGTTGAATTAAATTATTCTTCAATCAATTAATATATTCTTAAATTATTTTTTAATCTTTCATTTCGAATACCAGACTTAAGAAACTTACCAAATTTAACAAAATATTCACTTTAAATACCAAATATAAGAATTAATTTTACTTGTTTACGATTCTTTTTGTTGCCACTTTACCAAAGTAAATACCTAAATAAATAAATCATAATGTAATTATTTAAAATCCGTAAGTATAAACTGCGTAAATAATTTTGGCAGAATAATGAAAATATATTTTATTAAATATATTAATCATGATTCTATCTATAATTACTAACCCCATAGTTTATTTTCCTTCTTAAAATAAAAAGATACGGGTTCAATTTTTTATTTGCAAACGATTTTGGAGGAATAATGAAAATATATTTTATTTAATTAATTAATCATGATTCTATCTATAATTACTAACCCCATGGTTTATTTTCATTCTGAAAATAAAAAGATACGCGTTCAATTTTTTATTTGCAAAAATGCATCCATAATAGAAAAACATGTAGAATAAATTAATTATTAAAATAATATTTTTTAAAGGTTATACTGTAAAAAAAATAACATTCTGCAAATCTACATATCATAATTTATTCTTATGTTTTATTTCAAGTCAAAATACTGAATAGATTTTTTATAAAGTGTACGACAAAGTGTAACTTGAGTGGCCTAGTAGAGGATTCGCTTCGCTCATCCTAAAAAATACAATGCAGCTAAATGATGAACTTTGCTGTCTTGGAATATTTTTCCTGCATTCTGCAAACCCGTTCTGGATACACCGATGCAAATACATACAAAATACCATAGTAGCCGCCCTCGACACCAAGGACACCTTACTGAAATATGAGTATGTTGCACAGTCAGTGTAACTCCGAATCAAAATTACTCAAGTTTGAAACATGTATACAGAGTGCGTACGAAAGACCCTTTAACCTGAAAATATTTGCGAGCGGGGAGAGAACGACAGCTATGCAAGTGAGATAACTATATAATAAAGTAAGTACGTCCGAACTAATGCAAACGGCTGCTAGTGGTGAAATTTTTAGGATGGCCATTGCAAATCGAAAACGAAAACAGATAGAGCAAGTTTTCCAGTTATAAAGTTTTAGAGCATCACTTAATTAGTTCAAAAAGATGCTATGTTCACACGGATAAGACCTGGGTTACCTGTATACCTAAAAATGTTCGAAACCCATGCACTCCACCTTTTGTAAACATTTGAAAAAAAAAACAGAATTAGGAAAAGTACGTTAAATTTATTGTATACAAACATGCTTACATCAATGTATTTCGTTAACATCGTCAAAAAATAAATAAATAAATAAAAAATAAAAATGCTCGCATATTCGGATTAAAATTAGCGTCTGCCATCGAAAAGTTTGTGCTATGAGATTATGCTGTTTGTATCAAGCGAGCGCTCTAACAGCTTTTAAATTAAAATTTTAAATACACTATAAAATATAATTTTACAGATGTTTTAATACAGTACTATGTCGCAATTTTCAATTATGTACTGCTGCATAGCCTAAATGGGATTATTCAGAGTTTAATCATAGCGCATCAATTCCAAACATTTTTGGGTGTACAGGAAAGGGCCTTTTCCGTGTGAACCAAATGTCATTTCCTACTAATTAATGGATGTACTAAAACTTTTTAACTGGAAATTTTGTTCTACCTCTTTACATTCTCGATTTGAAGTGACTGTTTTCCAAAATTCGCCACTAGGAGGCGCTCTGTCGTTTGCATTAAGTTTAGAATAGTCGCTTCACAATTCCGTTTTATCCTTGCATAGTTGTAGCTCTCTCCATTTGGAAATATTGTTAGGGTAAAGAAACTTTCCCATGCATCCTGTATATTGATTTCTGAAAACGTGCTCCCACTCAAGAATTAAACATCATGTGCTCATTAGTTCAATGTTTCAAAAATGTGTGTGAACTGACCTCTATATGCTTCATAATATGCCATTAATATATATAAAAAAAACAGAATACTGAATTTCAAATTATGTAGTGAAATTTTTGTTTGTTTCATTTATTTCTTTCCGCAGATGTTGCAAGCAATTTCTAGAAAGAATTGGTAAAATCTAAATAAAAATTAGTTTTGAGAAACGAAATTTAAGTTTAGCTAAAAGTAAACGTAAGTATAACACGCGTGTTTCATTTTCACCGCTTACTATTATCATTTTTATATGAAAAATAAAGAATTACGAATAAAATTTTGCAGTCAAAATATCTGAAGAACATAGGAATACAAAAAGAAAAATGTTAAAAACATCTTAATGTAGTTTGCATAACATGGCGCATAACTAACCGTAATCTTATGATAACTTATAGAAATTAAGAGTGCAGACAATAAAAATAGAAATAAATTATTGAAAACAATTAATAAACTTTCTTTCGAAATTTTCTATTAAATTTTGCAAATTGCACCTGCGAATACTTTTTTTAAGGATTTATTAATTCTATTGTTTTGAACGCCGCAGAACAAATTTTACGGTTTTGCGATCACATTACGTAGATTTTTAAGTATATGTTCTTCCATGAAGATGGGAAAAAAAGTAGTTCGCCACGTTTCATACCATAAAATTTTACTAATATAAGCGTTTCATTCGAAATCGTACCAAATAAAATAATATGAATAATTCCAACTACCTTTGTTAAATTTACTACATTTAACCCGGGAGGACGAGCGCAGGGCCTAAAAGACCCGGAGTACATGCAATTTTTACAATTGCAACCACTTATTTTTTAAAAATAATCTTCAATTTATTTTATCGCAAAATTTGTTAGAATTATCACCGACTAGATAAAGTGACTGTTATAATTTGATTTTAATGGTGACAAAGTTAAAACCATTCATACCCTGGATAAGCGCGCGTTCTCCCGGATTCAAATAAAAAAAAAACTAAGCTTATTTCAGACTAAATATTTCTGGTATTTCATAATTGAAAGTGACCAGCGAGGTTCTGACCTCTCAACTGTAGACGGCAGGTGCTGGGTTAGAACCCAATCGCAGCCGTAGGCCTAACCGTTCGCAGTTTTCTGTGGTTTTCTTCGAACCTTGGATTTCCTTGCGTAAATACGGATTAGGCTACCTTAGAAAGACCCGCACGTAGGGCACTTTACATTAGGGCCTATATCCCACGTGTAGATAATCGGCCGACATAAAATAAACCAAACCAAACTATAACTGAAAGCGTTGTGCTGTCATATGAAACAGAATATCTCTACGAAATGGAAACATCGATTTACTCATATTTGAAAGTGTCATTTTTCTCACTGTTTTAATCTATATAAAATATAAAAATTTTCATCTTTAATTAAATATTTTCATGGTAATTATATTTCGAATGTCATCAATTTGGAAAGTTTCTGAAATCACTTAATTCTAAAAACAAAAAAAGATTCTTTCACGATGAGAAACTCGATCCGAATGACTGCATTTGCCTGTTTTCCATTCCAGAAATTCAAAAATAGCAATGAATACCTTAAATCAAATATTTAATTAAGAGGCTTAAATTGTGTAAATAAAGGCAGATTAGAATCAAATTTGCTTTACAATCTCAAATTTCTTCTGAAAGATGAGTTTCAAATTAAACAAAGGTAGTTAAATATTTAATCTATTTAAAAACTATATCCACAGAAAGGGATATGTTTGAAGCAAAGTAAATAATATTAGCTGCATTATAAATTGAAATCTGTTTGCATATATATTTATCTATAAATTTTAGACAGTAAAAGGACTGACGTAAAGATACGATCGATCTAATAGCATTTGTGGACCAATAGCGTTTTTATTTTTGCTATATGCAGATAAAGTAATTTGAATTATCTGTGATCCTAAAAGACTTAACATAAAATTTGACGTTTATCTGCATTTTACGTTTTCGGCATGGTATTTTATACACTAATTATTTACTCATCATACGTAGTATAGGGTAAGTCTTGCAATCGTTTTGAAAATCGAAATTTTTTTGACGGATTTACACGTTTCCGAGACTGGATGTTCCGAAAAACATATTTTTTTAAAAAAAAAGTTGCCGTCCTTCTGTCTGTCTGTTTGTCTCTAAAGGCTCTATCTCACGAACAAATTGAGATAGAGTCTTAAAATTTTGTATGCATTTAGTATGTAAGGATGAGACGAAGCCTATTTAATATCAGTAACCTCGATTATCCGGAAATGTTTTTTTCGCACTCTCGAACAATTCATTCTAATGAAAGGTTTATAAAAGTTTCGACATTTTATTTTAAAGAGAGGACGCAAAAAGCAACAAAATAACGCAAAATTTGCATAAAGAACGAAGTTTTCCACATTCTTTGTTTCTTCATGATCCTGCATTTTCTTCAAATTTCAGTTCAAAGATATAATTTAATTGGAAATAAGATGCTTAATCCGACGCAGTACACTGATAGTTAATATGATTATTATTTTTGGAGCTATAAGGATGTTTCTTTTATGCAATTCGGTACTACTTGAGTAGTTTGGCATTTTATATAATTTGTCGAAATTGCTTCATCAACAATTGATTAATAGAGCATTCCTATGTATATTAAAAATATTTAAATATACGTTTAATTTTTGTTTTGGAATTACAATGCATTTTATAAATAGTTTTCTCATGTTTTATTTTCACATATTATAATATGTATATACATGATAGGTAAGTATGCATTGGACCCCATACTACTAGTTTTGAGATGTGTGAATGTTGATGTCCTCTCATTTTTTAATGCAAATGCCGTAAAATTTTGCACATTTCTCTTACTTGAACTAAATAAATAAGTAAATTTCATCAGAATTTGGAGGTGTAAATAACAGGCGAGTTATTTTGCTAAAGTATTAATTTATATTATTTTTTATTGAAAGCAATATAATAAAAATATACGTGTGGCACTCGTGGACTGCCGCGGTAGAGCTATTGCCTAGCATTTTTTATCAACTTATGCAATTATAAATATTTATTAATTTTTTTTGTGCAGCTTTTTTTTTTTTTTTTGTCTTTGATATTAATACAAGATTTTCTTTTTCTTGTATATTAATTCAAGTTAAACTTTTTCAGCATGATGACCGAAAAGATTACAATTTTTTTTCTTTTAATGAATAAATGAGAACTCTGCCGAAGTCTGCCGAACTGAAACGACGTTAGCCGGAGTGTTATGTTTCTTTCTTGTTACGGAATTTCTAGATACGATCGCAGCGCTAGCCCGCAATGAAGACGCTCAAATGTGCCTCCCTAGGGGGTGACACACAAGACATGCATAATATAAATAAGCAGTTGCAGACCTTCCAAATGATGTGTCACACGACTGGTTTTGTAAAGAAACTAAAAATGTGCCTCCCCTGGGGGATGACACACAAGGCATCCAAATTATGAATAAGCAGTTGCAGACCTTTCAAATGATGTGTCGCACGACTGGAGTTGTAAAGAAATTAAAAATATGCCACCTGGGGGGCGGAGTGGGGGGGGTGATACACAAGTCATCCATAATATTAATAATCAGATGCAGAACTTTCAAATGATGTGTCACACGACTGGTGTTGTAAAAAAATTAAAAATGTGCCCTCCAGAGGGCCAGAGTGGGGGTGACACACAAGACATCCATAAAACGAATAAGCAGTTGCAGACCTTTCAAATGATGTGTCCCACGACTGGTGTTGCAAAGAAATTTAAAAATTACCATCCCCTGTGGGGCAGAGTGTGGGGTAACACACAAGACATCCATAATATGAATAAGCAGTTGCAGACCTTTCAAATGATGTGTCACACGACTGATGCTGTAAAGAAATTAAAAATGTGCCCGCTCGGGGGGGCAAAGTTAGGGGTGACACACAACACAACCATAATATGAATAAGCAGTTGCAGACCTCTCAATTGATGTGACACACGACTGGTGTTATAAAGAAATTAAAAATGTTCCTTTTGGGGTGCAGACTGGAGGGTGATATTCAAGACATGCATAATATGAATAAGCAGCTGTAGAACTCTTAATTGATGTGTCACACGACTGGTGTTTTAGAGAAATTAAAAATTACCTCCCCCCTATGGGGCAGAGTGGAGGGTGACACACAAGACATCCATAATATGAATAGGCAGTTGCAGACATTTCAAATGATGTGTCACACGACTGATGCTGTAAAGAAATTAAAAATGTGCCCGCTCTGGGGGGGGGGGGGCAGAGTTAGGGGAGACACACAACACAACCATAATATGAATAAGCAGTTGCAGACCTCTCAATTGATGTGTCACACGACTGGTGTTCTAAAGAAATTAAAAATGTGCCCCCCCTGAGGGCAGAGTGGGGGGTGACACTCAAGACATCCATAATATGAGTAAGCAGTTGCAGAACTTTCAAATGATGTGTCACACGACTGGTGTTGTAAAAAAATTAAAAATATGCCCCCGTGGTGTGGGGCAGAGTGGGGGATGACACACAACACATCCATAATATAAATAAGCAGTTGCAGACCTTTCAAATGATGTGTCACACGACTGGTGATGTAAAGAAATTAAAAATGTGCCCCCCCTGGGGGAGAGAGGGGGGGTGACACACAAGACATCCATAATATGAATAAGCAGTTGCAGACCTTTCATATGATGTATCACACGACTGGTGTTCTAAAGAAATTAAAAATGTGCCCCCCTGAGGGCAGAGTGGGGGGGGTGACACTCAAGACATGCATAATATGAATAAGCAGTTTCAGACCTCTCAATTGATGTGTCACACGACTGGTGTTGTAAAGAAATTAAAAATGTGCCCCCCCTGTGGGGAAGAGTGGGGGGTGACACTCAAGACATCTATAATATGAATACGCAGTTGCAGACCTTTCAAATGATGTGTCACACGGCTGGTGTTGTAAAGAAATTAAAAATGTGCCCCCCTGGAGGCAGACACAAGACATTCATAATAGGAAAAGGCAGTTTCAGACCTTTCTAAAGATATGCAAAACGATGGGTGTGGATAAAAATTTAAAAAGTTCCCCTTTGGAGGGGGACAAAGTGGGGTGCGGCGCCCCAAACATGCATAATTGGAATGAGCAGTTACAGTTCTTTTAAACGATATGCCACACGATGGTTGTATATACAAATTTAGAAAATGCCCCCCTGTGGGGGCAGAGAGGGGGATGGCGCAACGTATGAGCAAAATATGAATAAGCAGTTTAAAGCCTTTCCAAAGCTATGTCACATGACGGGTCTTTACGAAATTTAGAAAAGTACACTCCTGGCGGGGGGGAGGGCGCATCGAATGCGTAAAAAATTATAAATGGTCAATTTTTTCTAACAATATAGCACACGATGGGTGTCATCAACATTTAGAAAAATTCACATCGGGTAAAATTTTGAAAGATTTGCCGGCGGGGGGAGGCGGCGCATTCACATAAATAGTCACACAGCTTTAGAACGATGTATCACACGAGTTCTACCGTCCCCCCCCCCCGAAGAGGGGAAGGTGGTAACCTTCCCCAAAATATACACCAAATACGTTTCAATGTTTATAAATAATATTTATCGAACTTCCGTGTAAAAAAAAATACCGCGTCAATGCCTACCGTGCCGAACTCTGCCGAACTGAAACAAAGTTAACCGGAGTGTTTGGTTTTTTCTCGTTACGGAATTTCTTGATTCGGTCGCCGCGCTCAAAGCCCGCGATAAAAGCTATGCAATAGCTTAATAATCAGAATAACAATTTATCTTCAAGATATATAGAAGAAATGGGGGGGGGGGCGTTGACGCATTTTTTAGTTTTATTATTTAAAATAAATTAAAAATTTTGCTAGTTGGTGGCAACCAAAGCTATTGTAATATCGAAACAATATAATTGGAAAATAAACTGTAAAATGTTTGCAATTTAAAGAGTGTACTTTCTTTTCTTTTTTCATTGGTGTAAAATGTTTCAGATAAAATACATGATAGACATTTCAGTAAGTGGGTTTTGATAGGAATTTTTATTTTATTTAACCCGGCAGTACGCGCGCTTAGTGATTACAATTGTAAAAACCATACGCATTCCGGGTCTTTTAGGCCTTGCGCGCGTTCTCGCTTGTTAAGCATTATCCATGGAAGGTAAATACTAAGAATGATGAAGATTGAAATGGATGAAAGCAGTATTCGTAAGTAGTAAGTACTCATTATTCGGCAAAATAAAAAAAAATAAATAAACCATTGATCAATCATTTAAGAAAGCGTGTAAATAAATTTCAAAGTGATGAAGAAAATGAAATCAAGCCAAACTATGTGTACAACTAGTGTTGCCAGGACGAGTGTCACGAAAAGAAGATGTTTAAAACCGAATTTTTCTCCTGTGACTTAGTAATCTGAATATTGTTATTATTATTATTATTATTATTTTTTACAGCTTCAATACGTAAATTACTCAATAAAGCATTCGTTCAGTTTTTATTTTTAAAGTGATGTACTTAACCGAATACGAAATTATATTTTCATATTCTTTATCAGAAACACTTTGCTTGATTTTATCGTCCTTAGAAAGTAAATCTATTATCTCGTTACCTGCATCTTGTAGATTCCGATTGATTAATCTTGATTCAATTTCAATGTATTTTAATTCAAACTATTTCCTTTTCCTTTAACTTGAAGTCCAAATTCACGGTTTAAAATTTCCCCCCAATTGCAACTTCTTCCATTACAATCTTGGGTATTCCTGGATTTATTTCAGTGTAAGTGTAGTCAATTAAATATGCATATTTTAAACTAAACCAATTTAATATAATCAAACCATCTTCAGACATCAGTAACATTTTACATTTTCAATAGATTAAAAACCGCGTACAACATATTCAAAGCTTTCACTTACAACTAACTGATTTCAAATCATAGTTCATTAGTTATTCAGAGGAGAATTTCAGAACTACTTGCGCCATCTATTGACACTCTTTTTAAGCGTTAAACATTCTCCCCGCCGATGAACACTGTTCATACAATTTAAAGATTTACATAAATTACATATACAATTCAATTAACAAAGCACTATAATTACAAACAAATTATTAAATAATTAACTTTAAACATTAAAACAATAAAAGTTTAACTCACCGCTACAGCAATCCTATAACTTACAAATTTTTTGCTTCTAAATTAAATTAATGTTCTCAAATGGAAGTCCTGACTGAAACATTTAAAGAACAAAATTAGTTCATAAAATAATAGTTCAATGTCTTATAAAACACTAATCTTCATTTTCAATCGGTAGCACCGCAATCTTAGTAATAGGTCTCTTAAGTTCACCACTAGCAGATCTCAGTTTCACCACACGAATTTTAGCATCGGATCCAGGATAAACCTCGATTACTCTTCCGAGTTTCCAATGAAGGGGAGATAAGTTATCTTCTTTTATAATTACCAAATCATTTACCTTAATGTCTCTTTTTGAAGTTTTCCATTTATATCGTTGCTGTAATTGACACAGGTACTCTGTTGACCAACGCTTCCATAATGACTGAAACAGTTGTTGAGTTAATTGCCATCTTTTTAGCGAAGTATTTTTTTTATCTGTTAAATCCATCTCTGGCAGAGCGGTCAAAGAAGCTCCAATCAAAAAATGTCCCGGAGTTAAAGCGCTAATGTCATTGGGATCATCTGAAACAGCTGTTATTGGTCTTGAGTTTAAGCATGCTTCCGCTCGACAAAGTAAAGTTAAAAACTCTTCGTGCGTCAAAAGCTGCTTACCGACAGTTTTTCGCAAATGCTGTTTCATAGATTTCACTGCTGCCTCCCAGAGACCACCGTGATGAGGACCTCCCGGAGGATTAAATTTCCATTGTATTTTCTCGGATAAAATCCAATCATGCAGTTTGGTGTTATATTTAATAGAAATAAATTTTCTTAGGATTTTATCAGCACCAACAAAATTAGTACCGCAGTCACTACTTATCTCTCCAGGTGTCCCTCTTCTAGAAGAAAATCTCTGCAAAGCAGCCAAAAATCCTTCACTTGTAAGATCACTCACCAATTCCAAATGAACAGCTTTCGTAGCCATACAAACGAAAACACACACATAACATTTTATAGGTTTAATTCCTCTACCATTTCTCATCTTTATATGAAATGGGCCTGCATAATCTACGCCTACCTTTGAAAATGTTCTACATGGAACAACTCTGCTGGCTGGCAAATCAGCCATTATTTGAGATGTTGTTTTAGCCTTAATTCTGCAGCATTTTATACATTTCCAAATAATTTTCTTTATTTCAGATTTGGCATTTATAATCCAATAATTCTGTCTTATTACAGACTGCAATAACTGAACTCCACCGTGTAAATATTTTTCATGATAATATTGTATAATCAATTTCGTAATATGGTTATTTTTTGGTAGTATAATCGGATGTTTACAGTTTTCAGATATTTCAGCATTTTTAAGTCTTCCACCAACTCTCAATATTCTCCTTTCATCTAAGAATGGATTCAAAGAAAGAATTTTACTCTTACAGTTAATAGACCTTTGTCTTTCTAGACATTGTATCTCATAAGAAAATTCCAGAGACTGAATTGATTTTATAATTAACTCAGTAGCCTGTGTTATTTCTTTAGTAGTCAAAACTCCAACCTCTCGATTCTTAGTAAGCGAATTATTTATAAACCTTAAACACCAGGCCATAATTCTCTGTAATTTTGTCCATGAAGAGAATTTAGTTAAAATATTTAATTTCTCATCTGCATTAATTGTGTTCACAAAAACTGATTCATTATATTTTTTGTTCTCTTCTTCTACAATATTTTCGACTTCTATTGGATTTTTCGGCCAGTGAGTTCGATCTTTTATCAGCCATGGCGGTCCACTTTTCCAGGTTTCGTTGTCAAGCAATTCTTTTGCAGAGCATCCCCGAGTTAATATATCAGCAGGATTACTCTTACCATCGCAATGTCTCCAATTCTGAGGAATTGTTAATTCCTGTATTTCAGAAACACGATTGCAAACAAATTGTTTCCACCTTGAAGGTAGCCCCTTTATCCAATGAAGCGCAATTGTACTGTCTGTCCAATAAATGATACCTGGAACAGAAAACATATCCTGCAAATATTTTCCTATCCGAGCCGCAACCAAAGCACCCAACAATTCCATTCTTAGAAGGGTTATTTTCTTCAAAGGTGCGACCCTTGTTTTGGACATAACGAAAATAGCATTTGTTTTATTATTTTCTGTCACAAATCTAAAATAAGCGACAGCGCCATAGGCCTTCAAGCTGGCATTAGAAAAGACATGTAGTTCAATATTATCTTGCAGAATCATATCTTTCGTATTGAAGAAATACCGCGGCATGGAAAATTCAGTTAAATGTTTTACTTCGGAACACCATTCATTCCACTTATGTTTTATTTCGCTATCAAATACTTCATCCCAGTCTAAACCCTTTATCCATAATTCCTGTAACAGACATTTAATTCTCATTGTAAAGGGAGTAAGAAATCCAACAGGATCGAAGCACTTTGCGGCACAACTTAACACGCATCTTTTTGTATCACTAACATTATTTAATGCCAGTAACAAAGGTTTCATATCAAGACTTAAACTATCAATACGTGTATCCCAGTTTATTCCCAATATTTTTGCTAATCTATTTGAGCCGGCCTCATCACCCAATAATATATTGTCTCGCCTCCAAAATTCTCTTAACTCTTTTGAATTAGTTTCAAATTGTCTAAGATTCATACTAGCCTCTTTCAATATATTCACCGCAGTTGTAGAAAGTTTAAAAGCATCCTCAACAGAATTACTTCCAGAGCATAAATCATCAACATATAACGCAGTGTCAAGCATTTTAAATGCATCAAAATTTATTTTTTCAAATTTTTTAATATGATGCTTTATAACACAAGCAAGAATGTATGGAGAACATTTAATTCCAAAACCCACACGTGTCATTCGAAAACACCTTAAATTTTCATCTATAGTACAATCTCCAGAAAACAGAAATCTTAAGTAATTTCTATCGACCTCACTTATCCCAATCTGTAAAAATGCCTTTTCAATGTCAGCAGTGAATGCAATTTTATTTTCTCTAAATTTCAAAATTACGTCTAATATATTAGGATTCAAATTCAAACCATTTAATAAGCAGTCATTCAAAGACAATTTATCTTTACCCTTAGAAGAGGCATCATATACAATTCTTATTTTAGTAGATTTATCATTGCGAATTACCGGATGATGTGGCATAAAATAACAATTTTCATCAGTAACTTTAAAATTACATTCCTCAATGATATTTTTATTTAACTGTTCTTTTAAAATTTCTTCGTATTGCTCAAACAACCAAATGTTTTGCTTAAATCTTCTATTTAACCCAATTAAACGATGTTTAGCAATTTCATAGTTTGAATCCAAATTTTCTGGCTCCATTTTCCAAAGCAACCTGGTTTCATAACGTTTATTTTTATATACTATATTATTTTCAAATTCCTTTATTACTTTATTTTCCGCTTCATTAGTTACATTTTCACTTTGCTTTATTCCTAACAAATCGAGTTCCCAAATTGCTTTAATATCGCTTAATATTGTCTTATTTTCATCAATTATCACTTTATTTACACTAACATAAGGATTATATTTAGCATTCAAAGTTGCTTGACCCTGTAATGTTGTTCCAAAAATAGTATCAAGAGCCACCAATCTTTTACTTAAACGTTCAATATTTCCCGTTACTATTTCCCAGTAGCTATCCGCACCGATTAACATATCTATAGGCATTTTATTGTTATCTGATAACCAAAGAGATAATCTTTTCAATTTTGACCTTATCCAGCCACTTGGTATATTCACAACATTAGCACCTGTAATTTTATTTACTACTAACGCATTAACAGTAGCCTTTTTGTTTTGATTGCGCGGATTTAGTAAATTGACTTTAACACAATTGTATTCACCCGTATTTGGTCTTTCTTCCCCGAAAGTATGTATTTGTAACTTTTCAACTCCGATAACGGGAAGCTTTAACTTTTCAGCTAAACGCTTACTTATAAACGATCTGTGAGAGCCTCCATCCATTAAGATTCTAATTAATATATTTTTAAATTTTGTTGAAATTAAAGCAGTGCAAGTCTGAAGAAAAACAGTTGAATTTTTATTCACATTATTTGCACTACACGTTGAAACAGTCGTAGACATTGGATCATTATTTTCATTCTCTATATTAGAGTTAGCCTGACAATTTTTTAAATCTATAATTTCATTACGTTTTTCACATAAAAGTGTATTATGCCAACTCTGTTTGCATATATTGCAAGTATTTTTTCTCCAACAATCCTTAGCTACGTGTTTACCCCGGAGACATTTAAAACAAAGTCCACGCTTTTTAGCATTCATTTTCCTCTGAGCAGTGCTGGTAGGACACTGTTCTGAACCATGTTCCTTAGAAACGCAAAATACACAATTAAAATTCACATGCGTTGCGTATGTACTTGTGAATGGATTTCCCCTTTTATAACTTTCATTTTGAAAACGTCTATTTCTATCTCTTTTACCATTTTGAGTAACTAAACCTGAAATTCCTCTTTCATTTAAAGAATAAATGTGTTCTCGGGACTGAATCTCAACTTTTAAAAAGTCCATTAATTCTTTAATATCAAATTCTAATTTCGAATTAGCCTTTGAATTTTGCCTTCTACTAAATTCCAATGTGAGGTCTTCCGGTAACAGTTTTAATAATAATGGGTAAAGAAGGTGACCATAAGAACCAGAAACTACATTGAGTGTTTCCAAAGATCTAATATTTACCTCAATTTCATCATAAAGTTTTCTGAGAGCGGCCACATTCGAGGAACTCCTCACACGTTCAAGACTCAATAACTTGGCCATGTGTGAGTTAATAGTCAGGTCTATCCTACCAAAGCGTGTTTTCAAAATATCAATTGCAATTTTATAGTTTTCTCCTGTTAAAGCCAAACCACTAATGGCATTAAATGCCAAACCACCAGTTAGGGATTTCAAATAACTAAATTTATTTATCAAGGTTAAACTATCATTTTTGTCAATAGAATTTTCAAATTGACTCCAAAACTCAAGCCAGTTACTCGGGTTTCCATAAAATTTATTTATGCTTAACTTCGGAAGTTTAACATTAGCCTTGGGAGATAAAATATAAGAACCCTCTTTATTAACATTTTCATTACAAGCAGAATTATTTTTAATTTTCTCTTCTATTAAACATTTACAGGCTATTATTTTATCCTGATATTCTTGAGCCGTAATAACTTCGCTTTCCAGCTCATCCTCTTTATTAATTAATCCTTCAATATCAGTATCATACTTTACTAAAAGTTCACATTTTTTATTTAATTGTTCTAAAAACACTCTTAAACTAGATATATTAATTTCAACCCCCTCATTCAAAGTTGTCTCTACTTTAGATATCAATTTTGTGGTTAAACTGCGTGCAGTTGCACGTAATTTCTTAATTTTGTCAATATCATTCATTTTTACAAAATTTTTACTTTCAATTAAATATATATCATATTTCAATCAAACAGTCTGTTACTAGTTCAATTATATGCTATTACTTCAATGCTACCTTTACTTTGAATAGTTAAAAGTAGTTAAACACTCTCAAACATTTAAAACAATCAGTTAAAACAACTAGTAAAATGAAAGTCCTTTCAATTTATTTTCAGGCAAAAAAAATTCTTTATTAACTCTAGTTGAATTCATATGAAGGTTTGCTTACCTTAATTATACTTTGTCCTAATCTCCATGAAATTATGCATATCCACATAACGTACGGGTTCACCAAAATGATTAATCTTGATTCAATTTCAATGTATTTTAATTCAAACTATTTCCTTTTCCTTTAACTTGAAGTCCAAATTCACGGTTTAAAATTTCCCCCCAATTGCAACTTCTTCCATTACAATCTTGGGTATTCCTGGATTTATTTCAGTGTAAGTGTAGTCAATTAAATATGCATATTTTAAACTAAACCAATTTAATATAATCAAACCATCTTCAGACATCAGTAACATTTTACATTTTCAATAGATTAAAAACCGCGTACAACATATTCAAAGCTTTCACTTACAACTAACTGATTTCAAATCATAGTTCATTAGTTATTCAGAGGAGAATTTCAGAACTACTTGCGCCATCTATTGACACTCTTTTTAAGCGTTAAACACCGATATTTATCAGTTAAAAGCGCAAAAGAATTTTCTATTTTTTTTTTCCAAAATCACCCGGATTAACTTTTATATATTCTTCAAGCTTATGTGCAGCTTTTGTGAAATTGGTACGCAATGGAATCGTAACTTTAGTTAAATTTTCCATTGTAAAGTATTACTACCAGTAATAGCTTGATAGACTATATATATAAATATATATATATAAATATATACAGGGTGTCCAGTAAATGACTGACCCATTTTGAATATAAATTAAAAATAAAACCGGTTTGAATGCGCGGTTTGCTGTATTGTTATTAGAAAATCAATAATTTTTTTAAACATGAACTTTGTTAATATATTTCGAATTTTGGCCAAAATATCGCGCTGGTGGCAACAGGCTATTTGATTACAGACATGACTCTAATTTTCATAAATATAACCTTTTCGGCTGAGGCTGAATCTATATGTTGTCGAATCTGAATCTTTATGTTGAGTCGACTCTCGACTCAGCTTCAAAAATAGGATACGTTGGTTGGAAAGAGATTTAAAATAATATTTATGATTGAACAATCTATATAAAACTTTACCACCTCAGTCCTGATACTATTTAGTCTAATACTACTCAGTCTACTCTAAAACAACTCAGTCCTGATATTATTTTAAATATTATTATATTACATTAACAAAGTGCATGTTTTAAAATTTATTGATATTCTAATAACTATACAGTAAGCCGCGCATTTTTATCGCAAACCATTTTTTTTGTTATTTGCATTCAAAATGGGGCAGTCATTTACTGGACACCCTGTATGTATGTATATATATATATACATTCACGACCTTTTATAAACCACCGTTTCTGTCAACGGGAGCCATATTAGGAAATATTCGAATATTAAAAAAGTTACAGTTACTTAATAAAGGTAATTGCTAACCCTCTCTGTTGTGTTGAAACAAAATCTGTGTTCGTCGAGATGACCACATATTATTTCTATCAATAAAACAGCACTAAGTTTTAAACATTTTTATATCACTTTATTCCAATAAACCACAATGACGAACATTCCCCATAAAAATATTTTATTAATCAAAACAGACGATAAAAAAAAAGATTATTCTTTTACCTGACGGGAGCATGTTCTTTTACTTCATTTCACGGTAGATGTGATACTTTTTTTAACCGACTTCAAAAAGGAGGTTATGATTTCGACCTGTATGTATTCGTTGTTCACGCATAGCTTTTGCAAATATGAACCGATTTTGATAATTCTTTTTTTGTTTGAAAGCGAATGGGGCCCAGGTGGTCCCATTTGAATTTCATAAAAATCTGATGATTGGAACTTTTTTAAAAATAAAAACTTTAAATTTCAAATTCATTTTGAAGCATTCGACCAATTAGAAGCGTTCATTTTTCATACTTTTATGTTACACTTACATGAACACACGATCTTTTCAAAGTGTAAAATCCTAACAGGACAAGAATCGGGATTCATGTAAATTTTACGCTGTTTGCAAAACGAGATTGATTAGTAAGAAAATTTACTTAAAACAGCGAAAATTTTGCAAAAGTTCAAAATTCTGATTGGTTATTCTGGTTTCGCTAACAGCGCAAATTCTACCTGGATTCCGTCCAAGTTCTCTTATCCATCAAACCGGAAGTACATCATCTATGGTATTTAGTGTGGAAATCGGCTATCTCACAAGGAAGGTCTCCATACGGGCATACTCAGAAAAATCTGAAAAAATTACAGAATGTTCTTCTCATATAGTTATATATGTTTATAAAAAACATTTCGGCGGAACCTCCTTATAACGTCCGTAAAAAAATAATAAAAATTTCGTTTATTTGGCGATTTATCTCCGGTTGGCAAAAAAACGAAATTTTGAAAAATACGCTTTTACGCTTCGAATACTTTTTAAAGAAAAAACTTTCTATGTTCAATTTATTTAAATAAGTTTAGTTTAAGTAATTTTAGTTTTGCATTTTTACTTTACTTTAAGTGTAATTTTGTCATATACGTTTATATGTACTTATAACAAAATGAAATTAATATATTTTATCATTTAAAACACAATTTAAATTGATTAAATTTGTTCCAAATTGAAAAATACACTGTTAAAAATATGCTGCATTTTGTTGCAACGCACCATCTTGCTTGTATAGAAAACGGTTACTTGGCCGTGAAATGGAGCTTTCTCGTTGGTTGGAATAGAGATATTATATACAAGCGGTGAAGTACGTTGCAGCAAAATGCAGCAGATTTTTAACATTGATGCACAAGCTACAACACCGCTAAAAATCTGTACCATTTTCTGCAGCGTCACTCCACCATTTTTATAGAAAACGGTCAATTCACCGTGCTATGGAGCATTCTCATTGGTCAGAAGAGAGATATTCTATAAAAGTAGTGGAGTGACGTTGCACTAAATGCTGCAGATATTTAACAGTGAAGTCAATTAAAATCAATTTTCAGATTCGTTAAAATCGTCTGCTTTTGGCGAGGAAATGCACTGCTAGCCAAATCCTGCGTCGCTTTCAGCTTTTCACGCCAATTATTCCAAACTATTTTATTTTTTTACATATCTAATAATGTAATTCCGCCGCTAATTTTCACTGATCCTTTATTACCTACATGAGTAGTTTAATTCGTATTTTTTTCAAAAAATTCTGAGTATGCCCCCAATGGAGACCTTCCTTGTCAGTAATACCCAGTTCACACCACAAACATAAGATATCTTAAGACCGCCGTGTTTGAAGTGGACCCTCCCGGAATTGGATGCCTGTTCACATTGAAACACTTACCCTCGCACTTACCTAAGATATCTCAGCGAATGTCACTGTATCTCTGAACTGAACAAATTTAACGTATGCGCATGCGCTTGAAGTAAAGCGGGCGCAACAGCCAATCAGTAAAAGCGAAGCTTCATAGCCAATGAGAGTGAGTGCTTGTTACTGTATCTATTCCGAGAGAGTTGAAACTCTCTGAGAGAGTTCCAGGCCTGAGATATCTTAACTATCTATGGTGTGAACAGGGTATAACACTTAAAAAAGTGTTAAATGTTGCATTCATTAAATGTGCAACGATGCTGATGAATTCTAAAGATAGCAGCATAATATTCAGGACATTTTCTAAAATTGCAAGAATGATTGCTAGTCTAGACAATGTAATACGAAAATCCCGCTGATGTCGCTATCATCGACACTTTGGAATTCAATAGCATCGTTGCACATTTAAAGGATACACATTTTTAGCACTGTTTGGATAGCAGATTTTCACTCCATGTATTCTAGACACTGTCCTTCAAACAATGAAAAGTTTTCAAAAAGGAAGGCCTATGATTGGTCAATTTTGTTTTGCTAAACAGAGAATATTCCTCTGGATACTAACCACTGTTGCAGAGATGCGAGTTTTTTTAACCGACTTCAAGGAGGAGGTTATGATTTCGACCTGTATGTATTTGTTGTTCACCCATAACTTCCTTAAATATGAACCGATTTTGAAAATTCTTTTTTTGTTTGAAAGTGTAAGATGCCCTTGTGGTCCCATTTCAATTTCATCAAATTCTGGTGATTAGAACTTTTAAAAAAATAAAAACATTAAAAATTCAAATTCTTTTTGAAGCAGTCGTCCATTTAGAAGCGTTCATTTTCAGGCTATTACTCTTATACCGATACGCTATCTTTTTATTTCAAAGTGCGAAGTTTTGCCTAGACAATGATCGGGATCCAGATAGATTTTGTGCTCTTAGAGAAAGGAGATTGGTCAATGTGAAAATTTACACTGTTCGAAATCTGCAGCTGTAGCTACACTGTTAAAAATTTGAAATTTTGCTGCGTCGTCACTGCACTGCTTTTATAGAAAAATATTACTTCACTGTATGATAAAGTATTCTCATTGGCCAAAATAAAGATATTTTACAAAAGCGATTGAGTGACGATGCAGCAAAAGTTTCAAACTTTTAACAGAGCACGTAATCACTTCACTATTTGTATAGATCTCTATTTTGACCAATGGCAATGCTCCATCCGTCTGTTCATTAGAGCTTTTTAAAAATGAAACTTAAAAATTCAGATTTTTTTCTTTAGCAGTCGTCCAATTAGAAGTGTTCCTTTTTCATGCTGTCGCTCTTACGCAGATACATGATCTTGCGAAATTTTGACAAGACTGGATTCACATAGATTTTGCTCTATTGCGAAATGAGATTGACCAATAAGAAAATTTACTTACTTTAGGCAACGATAATTTCGCAAAAAATGCAGACTTTTAATTGGTCAATCTGTTGTCTTTAATAGCACGAAATCTACTGGATCCCACCCAAGTTCTCTCGCTGTTAGCAAAATGATATTGGCCAATCAGTAGTCTGCATTTTTGCGAACTTTTCGCTGTTTACTTCAAACAGTGAAAAGTTTGCAAAAATGAAGGCTACTGATTGCTCAATCTCGTTTCGCTAAATAGTGAAAAAAAAAGTATGGATCATAGCCACTGTTGCAGAGATGCCAGTTCTTTCCAAAGTGCGAAATCTTAACTGGATCAATTCGCGTATACACTAAAATGGAAAATCTACATCGATGCTTATCGACATCGGAAATGGGTGCCAAAAAGCTGAAAATCCCCATTTAAAGTACCTATATACGACAGAGTGCAAGTGCCTGTGTATCAGGGTCCTTTCTATGCCGGATGCTCAAAGAAATTAAAGTGCATTGCTATGTATATCGACACTGTCTTGAGATTCAGACTCAGTTATTGAGTTAAATATCGGAATGCTACCAGATTTTCTTCTGACGGAATTCCTCGATATCAATATGGTAATATACGGGGATATTTGATAGGTTAAGTCGAGTCTAGAGAAAATAAAATGGCGGAATATTTTGATGAGCTTGCCATTAAAGTGAAGCTAGTTAACTTCTTGCCCTCTTATAAGAGTACTCGTTCAGGCAACTATCGTCAAGTTTTGGAATGGTAAATTTTCACATTTTGTATAGTTTGAAAAACCGTGTCTGTCAAATCACAGTCTGAACATGCACTGTTAAAAATATGAAACTTTTACTGCATCGTCACTCCACCATTTTTATGAAAAACGATTACTTCACTGTATTATGGAGCATTCTCAATGGTCAAAATAGATATAATTTATAAAAATTGTGGAATAACAATGAAGCAAAAGTTTAAAGTTTTTTGACAATATAGAATGTTGCCACTGTTATATGGAGGTAGTCAAGTTCGTGTTATTAGATTCGAACTCAAAATACAAGCACCAGTGCTCATTTCCGATGTCGTTATTGATGAAATAGATGACTGCAGATTATTTATTAATAGTGCGCTTTTGGTAGCATCTTCATTTTTAGTTTTTATGACTGAAAGAAGAGTATTTTAATATGTACTAACGTATGGAAATACTTTACTCTGCATTAACTCGTGGAAGCACTTTGATGCACTCTGATTGTGTAAAGACACTTTACTGATGGATTTTCAGCTTTTCGACGCTTTCATTTGATGTTCGTAGATTTCATTGTGGACCTTACGATTTGTTGGATGTAATAAATTTCCGATGTGTGAGATCATTCAAAAGTGCTATATCTTAACTGGACAAGTTCTCACATCCAATAAAGCGGAAATGCCACATCGATATCAACTGACATTGGAAGTACGTGCCTAAAATATAAAAATCCACTACTATACGTATTGTTCCGGATGAAAAAGTATTTCCATAAGTCAACGCACAATAATGCGCATTGGCATGTGATGCGAAATTGTCTTCAGATTAAGATATGGTTACCGGATTAGAAATTAGAATGATTTTAAATTTTATTCAGGTAGGATTCCTTGACATGAAAATGACGATACACGGAATATATTGATTAAGTGAAATGATTCTGGATAAAAGCGACTCACCAAGCATTTTATTGAGTCGACCATAATCGCCAATCTTGATAATTTTTAAAACGCATACAATCTAATTCTTTCAGGCAATTATAATTAGGATCTGTAATAGAAAATGCCTAGCATTGCTATACTTTGGACAAAAATGTCTGTCGAAGAAGAGTCTGGGCATCGAATGTTTTCACTCTCAGATAGAGGCAACTAAATTTCGGTTATCAGTTTGAGATTCCTCATACATCATCACTGTTCCTTTCCCATGCCTTTGTGGGAATTAGATTGTACTGTTTGTCTGATGAAGAATAGTGCGATTGTTCATAAAATATTTCTTTTTTACTTTTTCTGACTAAATGTTGAATAATTTTGATTATACTCGGAAAGCATTTTACTAATCATTGATATATGGAATCATTTTGCGGTGCTTATATATGTAAGAAAGCACTTTGCCTCTCTGTGATGCGTAAGATCACTTTACTTGATAGACTGTCAGCTTTTCCAAACCTATTTCCGAAGTCCTTAAGAATCGATGTGGACTTTAAAGTTCGATGAACACAGTAACTTTTCGAAGAGCGAGATCTTATCAAAACAAGTTTACCACATCCTAAAAACATAAAGATCCACAAAGATACCAGCCGACATTGTAAGTTGCTCTCGAATAGCTGAAAATGAAATAGGAAATTGACCAGAAAATTGAATACATCAATGTATAGGAAAGTTCATCAATTAGTCATCGCATTGCAAAGATGCATCATATGTCAGCACACATAATTGACTATTACAGTATGAATAACTAAAAAGTAGGAAATAAAATAAGCTTTTTTTCAAAAAAATATCAACCGACTTCAAAAAAGCGCTAAAAAGAATTAAATAATTCTTTAAAATTCTCTAATGACAAAACTTTGTCCAATAAGCACACATCGGATATTAGGTACCGGCATGAAAACGGTTAAATTTAATATATATAATTTAATATCCACTAAACATAGATTTTAGAGAGAATATTTTTTACAAGAGATGAATTTACATATTTATAATTTAATTTATGAATATATACATATAAAAAGTAATGAATTACCTTATTGAAGTTGGTGCCAAACTGTATTAAATATAATAAGAATTGTGAATATATTGTGCCTAGTAACATAACGAAGAGGGTTATCAATTGTGACTGTTTGGCACCAACTTCGAAAAGTAATTCATTACTTTTTATATGTATATATTCATAAATTAAATCATAAATATGTAAATTCATCTCTTGTAAAAAATATTCTCTCTAAAATCTATGTTTAGTGGATATTAAATTATATATATTAAATTTAACCGTTTTCATGCCGGTACCTGATATCCGATGTGTGCTTATTAGACAACGTTGTGTCATTAGAGAATTTTAAAGAATTACTTAATTCTTTTTAGCGCTTTTTTGAAGTCGGTTGATATTTTTTTGAACAAAAACTTATTTTATTCTCATTTTTAATTCCCGTGATATTTTGAATGAGAAATTGTATTTTTTAATTTTTCAGTATATTTTATGAAAAAAGGTAGAGAGCTTTAACATTAAATGAATTATTTATGTTTAAGTTATTAATTGACTTCTTTTTTGTAAATTTAAGTCGATAATTGTTGTTTGTACTATATTTTACAAGAGGACCCAGGTCAAAATTCATGCTAGTACCAGCAACAAAAATATGCTAGTTATTGCTATATTTTGCTTTGTCTGCTAGATATCCCTGCTATTATATGCTTGAAATTGCTAGCCAGCATCACATGCTATATAGCTAGCTTACACAGCAATAGCATGGCAAGCTATGTACAAGCATCTTATGCTTATTTGCTGATTAACCTTTTTCCAAAGCATGCAGAGGTTAACAGCAATAATGCAGAATAATGCAGAGGACCTTAACATGCTATAATATGCTATTTTATGCTTTCCAGCATAATATGCTATGCAGCAAGTTTTGGGAGAAATAGCATGACAAGCTATGTACAAGTATCTTTTGCTTATTTGCTATTTAAGCTATTTCCAAGCATGCACAGTTAGGTACCTTAATATGCTATAATATGATTTTTATGCTTGCCAGCATAATATGCTATGTAGCCAGTTTAGGGAGAAATAGCATGACACGCTATGTATAAGCTTTTTATGCTTGTTTTCTATTTAACCTTCTTCCAAAGCATGGAGAAGTAGGAATATTATATGATTTAGAATTACATGCTTTTTGATGCTTGCTAAAATGATATGCTAGGAAAACAGCATGACGTACCATGTGCCAATAAAATATTCTAATTCGCTAAACAAGAATAGCAGCAAAAATTATTTGTTGGTTATGAATTTCTGCTAGAATAACAGAATCTAACTTTATAAGCAATATTCTGCACAATTTTGCAAAAAATGGGAGATTGTATACAATAAATTCATAAAGAGTAATATTACATATATTAGTATTTTTTAATATTGCAAAAGCATATTTTTTTGAGAAAATTATCTGAATTTTTTATGCTTTCATATCAGAGCATATTTTATGTTTCAGAAACTGGTCACATTCTTTGCATAATATAAGTGCATATTCGATGTTTGCAAAATATGTACACATATTTTTGAATAAAATAAATAGATTTCCTATGTTTGCAAAAAATATGAATTTTTATTTAAAAAAAAAAAGGCTGTGCAGTAAAACGCCTGAAGAACGAACTCCCGGTATCTTTCACGTTGTTCGGTGGTGTTCTCATACAATAAAATAAAACTTTCTTTCTATGGGAGTTTAACTATGGGTTATAGGGAATTTTGTGAGGAATTTACCTTATGTGAGAAGTTTTTAGTAGAATATCTCACGCATTCTTTAAAAGAAAAAAAATTCCTTCTTTTCCTTAGTATTTATAAATATTAGCTTAACTCGAAAACAAAAAATATTCAATTATGTCTTTGAAAATTAGAGAAAAAAATTCGTTCATCAAAATTAAAAATACCGGAGAAGGATTTTTATCACCACTTAAATTCATGATTACCTTAATCCACCGATTTGAAATTAATTTTTAACTTATAAAAGAAAAAAAAAAAAAAAAAACAGAACAAAGAATTAATTTTTATAGCGGATTTATAATAGTAACTCATAAATTTATTATTTCTTTAAGAATAGGATGAAAATAAAATTTTGTTTATTGAATTTAAAAAGCTGGGCAGGGAGAAGAATAGCTATGCACCACCATGTGAATAAAACACTATCTTTTGAACTCGCTGCGATAATGCTTCAACACACAAACTTAACAAAAAATAATAACAATTAATTTTTATAGCCCCCCCCCCCTCTTCATGAAATGGAAGAAAATCACCGTCACTTTCTCATAGTATTTAGTTCTTTTAAGTTACTTCAAAAGTAAAATATTATGTGTTTATTAAAATAAGGGAAAAATATGTTTTTAAAATTTCAAAATCAAGAGGCTTTAGATCTTCTCTTTGGGCTAATATAACGTAAATTCAAAACTTCCTTCGTCCACCCGAAAATTATTAGCTTTCAATTTTGCTAGTGTTAATTAACTGAAGTTATAAAAAAATAATAAATGTGTTTTTCAAAATTGGTAAAAACCAAAATTTAGTCATTTAAAATTCAATATTCAAGAACAATTTTTCATTTAATATGTTTATAACAATCGATTTAAAAATATGTATAATTGATTCTCCCCCTCTTTCCAATATGCATTATAGTTTTAAAATCCCCCATCTTAAACAGTATTTACCTGAAATTTATTCTATCAAAAATACTTTTCATAATTATTTATTTCTTGATTTATATTAATGTAATCATATTCTAATTAACCATTAATTATTTGAAAAAAACTAATAATAAATTAATTTTATTCATTGAAAATTTGAGGAAATAGTTGCATCGATAAATTCACTCTTAATGTTAACCTTGTAAAAATAAAAGCGCGTAGTAGAATTAGATTCGCCAACAATCACTAGAAGTTACAGGCGTCTACTGACAGGTCCCCGCTAGCAAGGTAAGTAGCGCGCGCGTCTCCTAAACCACAGATAGCGAGTTCAACCCTCAGGAGTGAAAAAGTGCGATGCAGTTTCTTCCACCAATATTCGTGGACGTTTCCAGTGTTGTCAATAGATGGCAGTACCTGTGTTTTTTTTAACTAGCAACTGATGCTAGAAAAGTAAAAATTTAAAGCAAATGATGGTAGAAAAATAGTGCTAGACTAGCAGAAAATACTAGCAAGTGATGGTCTTTATTGCTGCTAGGCCAGCAACATATTCAAGCAACACATGCTGGATTATGTATGCTGGCCAAGCAGCAAAGTGGGCCAAAACACACCATGACATGCTGGTAATTCTGCTAGAACCAGCAAATATGTAATGGTAGTTTTTGCTATTTTACTTGCTGGGATATAGCAAGTAATGCTTGTCTAGCAAACAAATACCAGCATGAATTTTGACCTGGGGAGGTTGTGAGGGAGTGTCCTTTGTGATAAAGGCACACTAGTATTTTTGGTGAGATCGTGACGTCAATGTTCTCACATGTGTGGCGCGAAAGCGACATCTATCCTTTATTCAACTTTAACTTTCCAGAGTGTATTTGGCTTCCTCGAGTCTATAGTTAGCTGCAGTTAGGAGTATTATGCAAATTTATAGCTCCGTCTTCAGTTTACAATGTATAAAAGCTATGAGTTGGAGTGTTGTGAGTGTGGTAAGGTGGCGGAAGCCGGCCAAGTGAGATAGATTGTGTTCTAAAGCGAGATAGACTGTGTTTTGAAGAGATATAGCTAGCATTGTGAGCCGAGTTAGTTTGTGGAGAGCTCAGTTACCCAAGGAGAAAGCCTGCGGGTAAGAAGTTATTTAATACGTTGGATATTTTTGAGAATAAAGGTTATTTGCAGCCAAGGGCTGTTTTATTATAGATATAGATAGATTATAAATAAACTGTTTGATTTTAAGTTATACTTGAGATTATGTCTTCATTCAACCAGCATACTCCCAGACACGTCTCAAGGTGTTGAAAAAACACATTTTTGAACGCTTTATGTATCATCTGTGGCGTTTCGCAAATGGACATTTAACAAAATTTATTGGAATAAAATGATCCAAGTCGTGAAAAATTTTAAAAGGCCGATTGAGAATTTCTAGTATTATACATGGGAAAAGATCGGAACACCACTAAAAGAATTTTTTTTGAATGGCCAGGAATGTAAATACGATCTTGATTTTCAATAAAAAAAGAAAAGAAAAATTCTGACTTCTTGGAAAAATCGACCAATGCGGCGCATAATATAGTTATTAATTAAGAGAAACTACCACAAATGCATTTCAGAACAAAAGTAAAATTAAAAATGAGTCACAAAATAAACAATTTGTTAATTGCTTATTATGAATAATTCTGTTTGAAAGGTCCACTTTGACAGCTTTTTTGAAATATATTCACGTTTATCAAAACACTTATCAGTACGGCACGTTTTACAGTTCGTAAATGAGAGAATTTGTCAACTGAAAGCATTTTAGAGCAAAATTGATTTAAAATTGAGTGAAAAAGTAAGCAATTTGCTATTTGATTACTTCCTCAATTCTTCAATCAGGAACGCTTTGGTAATTTTGTTCAAAATGAATATTTTTTTCGCCCCTTGAGCCCATTTTTAACTTTATCAAATATCTGTGATGTATAAACTTTTGGCACATTTTTCAGAAGTAATATAAATTTTAAACTGATTCGATATCTATTTTTATTAAGAAGTTATGTTTTTTTTCTGTTTTCAAAAAATCTTCTTTATTTACACACCCTGTGTCCAGTTTTGCCCATTAACGAACTTGACCGATATTTTATGCCCTTTGATTTCAACAATCAGTTTGGAGGAAATTTGAGCAGAATTATAAAAGTTATCGTGTTCATAATAAAAAAACGATATATATATATATCTGTGTGTGTGTGTGTAATAATAAAAAGCTTTTGCCATTTTCTCGTTTCGATTTCGTTCAAATTCTTATAAGAACATACTTTCATTATTATTTTCTTTAATCTACTAATATTTTATTATCGGCTGAAGTTCCTTTTTTTCTTTAATTTAGCATAATATATTATTTATTTTCCTAAAAAGAACTAAACTGTATTGTTTAAATGTCAATATCTTATTTCGAAATATTAAAATCATTCCATTAATCCATTTCCCCTTTTTAGAATAAAAACATTTATCAAAAGCTTTAATTTTGTTTTATTTATTTTTATTAAATTATCGTCTGCCGGCAAATCCAAACCAGTCCGCACTTTGGGCTGTTAACCCCTGTGTAGATTTGCATATTGCGCCGGTGGATAAAGGCATAGCTGCCAACATTTTCTTCTTTTTCGGCCCGGAAAAATTTTACAGTAAATTTCATCAATTCAAATCCCCGTAATCTGCCGATTAACTAAGGCAAAAATTTCTGTTAAATTTTTCCGGGCCAAAAAATCAGAAGAGTTGGCAGCTATGATAAAGGGTACCAGCACCAAGCTCCGCCTATAATTCAATGGAAGTGCTAGAAATGTTATACACCTACCTTTGAATGAACCTTATTGGGCTTTAGTTACTTGCGTCAGCCGGGAGGCGGGGCCAGTTTCTCTGAGAATTTTCGGAGCGTCAGTTTTCACTGAGAGAAGCTTCAGAATTGACTGTCCTTCCAATTGTTGCCTTCTCCTACTAATTTGAGAATGTTGCGGAGTAGTGGTATTTTTCCGAAAATGACACTGACCCCTTTTTTTGTTCTTTTATTATTTTCGGTGACATTGGCTTGGAGAGTCTGGAACTTTAGTTAGAGTTTAGAAACTTGGAATTAAAAAATCAATTAAAATTAGCAAAAATACTGACACAGGGACAAATGCAAGGTGAGAACATTTTAATTGAATATGGAATTAATAAGTCTAAATGGGCATTTATGTTACACAAGATGGAATTTCGTCAAATTTATGATAATTTGAAAGAATGATTGTCATTCTAAAGTCAATTTGAACAGATTCGTAATGATCAACATATTGTTTCAGAAAATAAATGCCTATCTTTGATCCGAACAATAGTCACTAGATCTAGAGCAACAGTTCCCAAACTTTACTGGTAAGCGACCCAGCTTATATAATGGTGTACATCTGTATGAAAATTGTTGTGTGACTAGTATAAGCTATTGACTATCTTATCCTACGAAAGAGACAAATTTTCATATAGAAGTATCCACTATCAATTAAAACAACATATAGTAATTTCAATGTGTGTAAGTGGAATAATAATTAACACAACGCGCAAATGAGATAGATAATAAAAAATACATTTAATTGCCATCAAAACTTAAGTTTATAATCAGCGGATTATCTGACATTGATGTCGGCCGATGAAAGTATCTATATCTAGGTTAAAACTTGTTAATTTCAACCTTAATTCGTTTTCAACACACAGTTTTTTCTATACATGTTTTTCAAAAACAGCCAAGTACAAAAAAGCATGTTTACTCGAGAATGTTGTCTTGAACTCCATCAAGGAATACAAAGCTCATTTAGATATTTCTGGATATTCTGTAGGTGTATTTCTTCATATGAATATTAAGGAATTTCCCTTTAAATATTATTTGCTGTAAAGTTTTCACATATGTATATATATATATATTAACAGATGAAATACAAAATACATTTTCGTGGCAAACCTCTTTTGCTTCCGTGACTCACTAAAATACTCACCGCGACCCATAGTTTGGGAGCCGCTGATCTAGAATGTTCTGCAATCATTGAGCAGCGATACAGACTCTGGATATCTAGTCTTGATGTTCCATTTGTAATGCTATTACAGTTATACTAATTGATTCTTTCTTTCAAAAACAGTTAATGGTTGAAAAATGTGCTGTTATTTGAAATTATTTTCCACTTCAAGTCTAACAATTCTATATTTATTCTTGATCGCATATTTCAAAGTACACATATTTCAAATGGTGTCCTTTTTTCGTGAAGGATTCCGTTATTAGAATATCATATGTTGGAAATCTTTTTATGTTTATCCTGTAAGTATACACCTTTAACTTTATTGCCCCAAAGGAAAAGTGTTATGACACTCACAATCCGTTCCTATCTAATACTGTCTCTTACTGGTACAGAAGACATTTTTTCAAGCTCATAATGTGCTAAAAATGACTGTAGTATTGGGAATTTATCCATTCACCGTTTACAGAAGGTAAAGTTGTGTAAATTGCTGATAAAGAAGGCTATGCGTGTACATTAGAGTGGTCACAAGAAATCAATTTTCGAATTTTTTCGAGGGGGACCCCTCAAAAAGTTGCCAATTGGTTAGAAAATGAGATTGGAAAAGTTTCAGCGCATTTGCATAATATTATCCCGTGCTGCATTCGGGTCAAAGTTAAAAAAAACGCGATTTTTCTCAAAAAAAAATGCAGTTTTTCCTTCATAAAATGAATAAAAACAGACATAGAAACATAATCCTAAATTATTTGATAAAGTAATCTTTTGTCTTCAAGGATAATTTACCATCATTTAAAAAAAATATATATAGATGTATAATATATGCATTTTTCAGGATCAGACGTAATCGGATCCTCAAAATAGACTTCGTATGATAATGTGAAAAATAAATGCAAAATTTTCTTTTATCTTTTTCTAACCTTTTTATTTATTTTTATTTTTTTCATTTTGCACTTAAAAAATGTTATAATTATAAGAAAAAAATGAAAGTAATTGAAAAAAATTGAAATTTGAAGTGAATGAATGAGAAAAAAAATAAGAGCAAATAAAGTATAAAATGAGAACAAATTATGTTTAAATGCAAAAGTTTTATTATTAAAAAGGAGCTTAATAAAGAAAAAACATTATCACTTACTACTGTCACGTTAGGATGATAATGGCTTAGATAAAATTGCTTTGGAAGAATCCGGAAAAGTTTTTCTACATTCAGACACAACTTGTAACAGAAATTGTTTTTGTTCTTCGTCTTTTGTTAAACATGAATTGAAATCTTGTATTAACTTTAATCCACTTTTAGCTGGGTCATTGACAACCTTAAAACCATTCACTATTTTTTTCTCCTATCAAATAATCCTTATTTTCATACCATAAATCGGGATCAGCGTTTAAAAATCGCACATTAATATCAAATCTTTAAAAAAAATTACAGTTTGAAATGAAACAAAAAAATCGATTTCTTTGTCCAATAAATTATCCACTTTGTTGAAACCTATTAATGCTCTTGCATTCCTATTATCAACCTCATCCTCATCATATTCTTTTTCAATTGACATTATTTTAGCGGCCATGCTTATTTTGATTTTTTTTCCAAAGTATCATCAAAAAATGAAAAGGCAATTAGCTCGGGGCTGAGGTACCAAATGTGTTTTATCATTTTAGACAGTGCTTTGTCAGCAATCTCTTTACCTATATTTCGATATTCAACAAGTGATTTTATTAGTTTTAGATCTTGATTGGGGGCCAGAGTGGGAATGGGAGCGTTAAACCATGCTTTTACATAAACGTTGACTATAAATAGACAAATATGTCTAAAAGCATCTTTTTCTAAGTCTGTTAATAAAAACAAATCCCTGAAAAGATAAATTTTCAGAGAATATATTGCTTTTGCCATCCATCTGGCATGATGAATAGCACCAGGAGCTCTGAAGAAAATGTCTTTTACAGGATAACGTCCTATAAAAATTAAACAAAGCTGAGCAAATTCTTTATAATCATCCCTTGGTTGTTGAGATTTTAAATGTTCGATGAGGAAATTTGAAATGTCGTCCAAATTGAGTATTTATGTTTAGCATCTTTATCTTCAATAGCTGTTTTGTATTTGGTCTTGTCTAACTTAGACCAACCAGCCTGCAATTTCTTTAAAATATCTGGCTGAGGACCAGTGGTTTTGCCTATTTTGGTATCAAAAACAGCTTTTAGAATAATTTCTAAAATAGGGTGGCTACATACTAAATGCAGAAGATTATTTCCTAATAACTATTGTAGCAAAACGCAGGTTCCTCTCAGATGACCAGTGTTTACAGAAGTTGTACACACATTGTCTGTATTTTGTCAACTGCTCCCCACTCTTCAACTGCAGAAAATACAGCTTTTGCCTGAGTTATTTCCATGCTATTTTCAAACTGGGGACCACCAATCAACTGCTCTTCATTCCCACAGCTAATTAAAACCGCTATTCTCTCTACATTTTCTTTATTGAAAATATGTGGAAGCAGTTTTCCATCCCACTGAACAACAGCTCCCTCTAAATCGGAATTTTCAAATCTTTTTTAATGAGTTCAGTTCTCTGTTTTCGAAATAACTGTCTGCGGAGTCGTATTACATTTCTGCTTAAAATTAATGTCTGTGGATTGTGACCCAATGCTTCTGCAGTAGCTGTTATTATTCGAAATTCATCTCTATCAGAAATGCTACACCTATCTAATAACAAAGACAGGTTTCAGTCATAATTTCCTCCGTTCCTCGAGAGTACTTCCTTTTTTAAATTTTTGCTTCGCATTCATCTGCATCCAAAAAATTCTCCGCCGTATCATCTTGAAAAGGTTCCTTTCCCCCCGACTTACTGGTGCTGATTGTTCTTAGTAAAGGCTCCAATTCTGCACCTTTATCTTCTAAAAATAAAAAGAAACATAAAAAAAGAGCCCTTAGAGAAAATTGTATTTTGTTTAATAATCTTAACAGAAAATATAATAAAGAAATTTAATTAATTTCTTAAGAAATATTAAAATATGTGCAATTAAAACTATTAAATTTGAATAACATTAAAAAATAGACAAAACTCACCAGCAGTTTTTCTTGATTTTTCCAATCGTGTCATTTCAGCTGCTCGTCTTTTTTCTCTTCGTTCTTCTACTTTTACAAATTTCATGTCAACGTCTCCCATGCAGCCAGGGAGCCCTTTCTTTCTCTGGAGTAACAAAAACTGTTTGTCTTCCTCAGTAATGTTTTTAAGGGCATCCTGATGAGCAATATCAAAAAGGTCATCAAGAGTTGACTTAAATGTGTCTATTTTTTTATTTTGTGCTTTTGAATTGGATCTGCTAGCACTTTTTTGTAGATTTCTCCACTCTTCATAAAGCTTTTCAATTTTTGCAACACAATCTTTAAAATGCCTAGTTGGTATCTTGGCTTTCTCTCAGAAAAGTACAACTTCTTGAGCTGTTAGTTTAGCAGCTTCTCTGGTCATCAGTTTTACTTGGCGAATATTATAAAATAGACTGCGTAAAACATGACAGTTACTGGGTTACTAGCAGTAAGCTGCTAGTTATTTGATGTGACATGTGGCCAATTAGAAAAATCCGGTCTTGCTGCCTTAAACTCATATTCATTGTTAATTTAGAACACGAAGGTTCTAAATCCATTGTATCTCGAACTTCACAAAGGAAAAAAAATCACTAAATGAGCTTAACCGCTTGAAATCTAAACAGTAACTGAAGCGCTTTTTTCTGTTTTTACGAATAAGCGGGGGGAGTAATGCGAAACCTCCTGTCAGTCATTTTGGAAAGAGAGGTGCAGTTTGAGTATAGCTGGGTGCCGGAATGTTTCGGATTCTAAAAATAGTTTATGGTAGCATGTAACAGAAATGTTTCTGGCTGAAGATGGAAAAAGGAAAAGAAAAAAAGAGATAATTAAAAGATTTGTTTTTAATGCATATTAATTGCAATATAATTTAGTTAGGTCTTTCTTTAGAGATGCAGGCCTAAATACCCGTGAATTAATTATAATTCGGGAAAATACTTTTTTAATTACAAAAATTGTTATTTTGTTTTGTCTTTCAATACAAATAATAAGAATAAGAATAATAATAATGAAGATCCGAGGTAATTAGAATTATTCCTTTCTCATTTTCCCCTTTTTTCAAAAACAAAGTTTGAGAGTATCGTTCACTACTTTGCCTGAAAAATGCTAAATGTCATTAAATATAAGATTTAAAGTGGGTAAACCAATAAAGTGTTCTTTGAAGGAAGATAAGAAATAGGTTTTTAGGATAAATAGTTTTTATTTAATAAAGGAAAACCACAATTTTTTGCAAAAAATTGCATTTTTTTCAATAATTCAATCCCGATGCGGCACGGGTTAATATTATTCAATTGATCTCAAACTTTGCCAATATCCGTTTTCTAACTAATTGGCAATTTTTACAGGGGTCTTATAGGGTACGATAGAAAAAAATTCTTTATGTATCTTGTGACCACCCTACTGTACATGAGATGATCATAAAAGTAATAAATGTCGTATGAGACAGTAGAGATCAAAGCGTACAGGAAATGGAATGGAATTTTATATGTAGGTTTTTCAAAATATGAATTCGAGAATGTTTTTAAGAACAACAATTTTGTTTCCATAAATACAGAGACAATCTATCAGATATGGCATTCATAAAAAAATTTCTGTATTATGTATGTTAATACTCCTAAAAAAATGCAGCATCGCAGCCCCACCGGTTAGATGGTTTAAACCAAAATCTAGTCAGCAACAGCTTATGTCAACTTATAACTGAATCTGAAGTTTCATGAAAAACCGTGCATTTGTTATTTAGATAGAGCTATAACTAAATGTAAAAAAAACCATAACGTTTGAGAAAGTCTCATAATCACAGCTTGAAAATTCTGAAAGTGATTATCTAAAGAAAAAGCACAAAATCCGTTGTCCTCAAAATGAAGCAAAAGAATGAGTGGTTTTATCCAAATGTAGTGGTAATACGCAAAATGGAAATTTGTGTTTTCTATATTGACACTAATGAATGAGTATATGGATACAAACCCTCTTGTTTTTGCTTCATTTTGGGAATAACGGATTTTCAACTCATTCAATCAACGATTATTTTCGCAATTTTCAAGTTATGATTTTGAAACTTTTACAAAAGTTGCTAGCTAACATGATATGCAAATGAATTTTTTACATCATTGATACACGTTCAGTGAAAAAGTATTTAGTAAACCTACTCATTTTTCATATAATTTTTATTATTTTTTAATTCTGATTACAGGGCATTGTGTGCAATGTTGTTTGTCATATTTTCAGAAAATAATTATATTTTATATTAAGAACTCTGCAAACTATAAGCAAAATTTTTGGAAAAATTTGGGACTGTTTTTGTAAAAGCTTTTATTTTTCTACGAGTATACATTCTATCGACATAAAAATGAACACAGTTTATTACAATAAACAACTTAATCATACTCTACAGTTTGAGCGCTTCTCTACATTAGTTTTGACAAGGTTATCCAAAAGATATTCATTCTTTTTTAATTTGTTGACGGTCTTCTATGGAATTTCGGGGGAAATTTTTTACGGAAATGTATGACTTATACTATTATATTTATACACTTAGAGTTTCAAGATAATTCCTCATGTATTTTTCTAGATATTTAACAAAATATCTAAAATCGAAGTGGCCAGTCATCTTTGGGGTTAGAGTGTACATATCAATGTAGTAGAAGACATTGAGATTTTTCAAATTTGATTAATTTTTAAAGAGTAACAAAAAATTTCTATATAATCTTTTAGAAAAAAAAAGCTTAAACATAAATTATTGCTGCTTAAAGTTACATTTGTGTAATTATCATCGCTGAATATAAATCATGTGCTAAAACCTAAGGACTGATGTTTAAATGGAATATGTTAATATGCATGAATAAAATTCTTCTCAGCTATTTCAGAACCTGTAAAAGAGTACGAAATGAATATTAAACAAGTGCAAATTAAATGCAATTTACTGTTTTACTAATTTAATGTAATTCAATGAACTATATACATTTGTATGGGGTATTCTCATTTCTAAGGTTTAAATATACGAAAATTAGAGTTTATTGTGATTTATGAAAGTTATTAATCAATTTTATGCCTGATATTTCCGTATTTTGAAACTTTAGAACGTGAAATGGAAATTACTTTTTAAGAAATAAATGTTTTGCTGTTTTAATTTTAATTATATACATTTTCAGTACTTTCTTTAAAGCAAAAAAAGATTGGATGGAATTTTGTTCTAGATAGTATCAAAACTTATTACAATTTTTGAGAACTATTTACATTACAATGAGATCATTCAAAGCAGTATACAAAATCTGAGAAACAAATCTATCCAGTCAAAATGTACCATTGTAATTTATGTCAAAATTATAATAATCAAATCCTAAAATAATTCGTGAATTAAACTAATATTTCCGCTGATGATATTTAAACATATTATTTCTTTAAAACAAAAATATTTCCATACATTCAGTCCATTTTTACCAGAAGTATAAAGCATTTACAACTTAATTTTATAATTACATGAAAACTTGCAATCTAAAACTGCATTTTTATCAAGTGACAATTTTTTCTGGCAATTATGATATCTAATACTTTTTTTGTTTTAGCAATGTTATATTTACGTATACCCTCTGTTCCCTTAAAAGATTAAAATTTGTAAATTCTAAACTCAAAATTTTGTGGAATTATCCCGTCAAAAGCCAATTTTTTTTCCATATATTCTTTCAATCATAGATGTTTTCCAAATTATTGCTGCCGGTACATTTTTAACGATTTGTTGACACTGTAAAATAGCTGTATATATCTTATTATTAAATGTTCAAAAGGGCTTCCAATGCTTCTTAACAGATTTGAACTTCATTTAATAGATATACCTTAGATATACCTGCACGAACTTCTCCTCTATAAAACTTGTTAATAAATGTCTTGATGATGTCATTACGTCATGTGATGGGACAAAGATGTTGTTGTATACTAGTTCAGGTTCCTTATAAATAGAAATCACACGATAACAATCCAATGATCGTAGATTCCATACCCCTGAGGTGACTTTCCATTCCATAGTAAAATAGTTTATGAATACGATCGAGTGACCTTCTTGATCGAGAGCAATGAAACTATAGCATCAGTTAATTAGTCCGTGACAGAATATCTCCCGAACGTATTAGACTTACGCTCTAAATACAGATTAATTGAAATTACACAAAACACACGAATACAGATAATTTGAACATTCCGAAAATCGACTCACTAGAAATAAAAAAATAATTTCAGCTTATTTTATTCCAGTTTATTTCGATACTTAAAAGTTTAAGAAGCGTTCAATTTCATAGATAACTAAAGTAAAATCTCTATTAATCGCAGTATATTTCCGATAATTGCTGCCGATACTTTTATATTTTTGAACGAATATTTTTTTTCAACGAATGTACCTTTATTGTATGTATCTGATTATTAGCTACTGAAAACGGCCTCTATAGCTTTTTAACAGGCTTGAAAATGATTTAATAAGCTCAGATATGCATGCACCAATTTTGTAGTGAAATGAAAAATTCTACGGTTTAAAATATTTCCAGCTTTTCTGTACCTAACTAGGCACTAATCCCAACTGACATTTCTGGAACTTAAAAAGAATGGTAACATTGGAAAGATCTTTTCCCGAAGACCAAGAGTACGGAAACTATGCTAAAGAATCCAAAAGTTCACAACATATTGGCACTTTTCTGTTCCGTAAGGAGAATAATAAATAAGGAGCTATACAAATAAAACGTTATCAACTTTTTGGCAATTTTGGATCCCCTTCCTACATCTTATGATATCATATGCTCTAATTCCTCGAATTCCATTTCCTCTTCCTCATCCTCAATGATAACGATGATTATCAAAGTCTAAAAATTATTTTTATTTTTTATTTTTTTTCCTTTTTTGTCTGCAGTAACATACAAATATGGTTATTCATTTATATTTGCACACTTTATTGATTTAATCGAAGATAAGTCATTAAAATACTCTTTTATATACTAATAAAAATTATACCAGAGAAAACTTAAATAATAAATAGGTACAAGTTAAAGTATTGAATAATCAATTTTTGTTACATAATGCATTATACAGTCGTAAAATAATATGCATTCTTACACATGCCCCCACACAAGTAGAGGAAAGGGCAGCGAAAACTTTTATCAACAAAACAAGTTGATAACACTGTCTTTTCTTTACTGGTAAAAACAAGTATCATTTTAAACAAATTTCGCACTGTTTTTTTCGAGCAGCGGATTATATATGCATACACATATGGCAGAAGAATACGAATGCCAAACATTAAGGCATCTTATATTTTGGAATTTAATAATTTTATAATCAATTAATGATTTTAATAATGACTTTTTATTTTCATAAAAACAAATAACAAACAAAAATAGAGAGAGATGAAGAGATTGCAGACAATTTTGATGTAAAGAACAAATTACAAATAGAGAAAAGAAAATGTTTAATTAAAAATTATAACGATATGAAAAGACAAGCCCTACCACTCTCTAGAGATATTTTTAATCATATACCAATCTTCCCTCCTTCCTCCTAAAGTGATATCATTGTGTATGTAATAAGCATAGATTTGTCATAAAGCTTTAACTATATTTTTCGAGACACTTCGAACAAAGAGCTCCGTTTTTAATTCATATGATATTTAATCACATTATTACATAGCACATAATAACACTACATAAAAACAAATATCTTAATAATAATTTTTCCTGGCATATTGCCGAATCATAAGTAATCACATCAGCAAACTCTAGGATCGCCAAGCATTCTGATGGTTTTCCCCAAGGGACGGCTGAATAGTAGTCCAAAATCCCCTATAGTAATTATTATTTTCTTCAAAATATTTAAGTTGCAACAATATATTCATAATCCCTACAGGTAAAACAGCCTAATATTTCTTCTAAAGCTATCAACGGCAAGATTTTCGTCTTGTAATCAAGTATGACATTGTTGAGCTATGTAAAAATGCAAGGAACACACGTTTTTCCAACACCAAAAAATCGAAGATATTGTTGTTTTAAAATCAGCATTGAGTGTGATACATACATTTACTCATATGAAGACTTGATCCGTATTTAGATTTAAAATATTTAGGAAAGAAAGCAGGGGCGTTTTATTATAAATACGGTGCTAGCAAATTAAGTCCTTCCGGTCAGTGCCGAAACGAAGAGGTAGCTTTATTAGTCCTTATCCTTTATTTATTTATTTATTTATTTATTTATTTGTAATCAAGTTACGTTATTCAAACATGAAAAGCTCAAATTAGTAAAACCCGATTATATAAGATACAGTACTGGTCCAATGTTGAATATCAAGGGAATTTTTAGGAATTAGTCATCTTTTATTCAATCTCGTTTTAATTAAAGACATTTATAAGGTCCCCGGATTCCGCGATATTATGAAATGCCTGCCGTTTTATAACAACAAGATGGTATAAACAAACTAATGATCTTGGTTCGTTCTTGGTTGATCTTAATTCATGAGCACATGCATACTCACATATACTATGCATACTTACATGTACATTCAAATTTGCTGGTTGCACTCACAGAGCAAAGCGAAAGTTTAGAGATGAAATCGCGGTGCTGAAAGTGTAACCCTAAAATCTGTTACATCGGCCCAAATATAAAGATGTGTTTTGACGTGATTGTTAGTTCAAACTTCCATCTCTTTTGTATTTTATTTTTTTCTTTTATGATTAGCAGGTACTATATTATTTAATTTAAAAGTGTTTGGAAATATTATTAATATTGGAAATAATATGTTTTAAAACATGCCCTAATAAAAGGTTTTAACTCCTAACATTTTTAATTATTTTAGCCTCGTTAAATATTAAATTTGGTGAATGTAAATATCGAATAATTATAATCCATAAATGCTTTTCGTTTGTTAATTTTTTGTTTCAATATAGATTGAAGTAAAAGAGAAATTCAATTTCAATTTTCAACGAAAAAAATCTAATAATCCCTTTAGTCTTTCCCTTATTTCCTTTTTCAAAAAAAATGGAATAATTTTGTTGCCATCATTAGAAAAAATCATCAATGCTGTCATCTAATTTCAATAAAACTGAAAAAATAATATTACAAAATGTAATTCAAATTTAAAAATTTTAATATTAATTACAATAACTGTGGATCAATACGGATAGTTGGTGTTAATTTCATTACTAACATTTTTTATGTAACTTGAAAAGTACAATTTTTGTTGATCATAGTCAATTCTACACAAATAATTTGGATATTTTTGAAATTTAATTTGGCAATATTTGTGTTTTCAAATGTTTTATGCTTTCTCCAAATTGCTTACTTAGTACATCATCTTTCATCTTTTTAAACGGCGAAAATATATCACACTATACTGAGTGCGTTGAAAAATGCTGCATGATCTATGCTTCATGTATGATTTTTTTTCTTGTTTCATTATAAATATAAATTATGCAAATTTAAAAACCGCAACATTGAAAAACCGTAAACCATTACTAATGTTCACAGAGGAGAAAATATTTTCTGTTGAAATGCCATTTATACATTAAAAATCCACAATTTCGATTTTTCTTTGTACTGATTTATTCTAGTGTAAATATTTTTCCTTAAAAACTGAAAGAACCAAAAAAGATTTTCAGAAGAATCTCTGTTCTCAAATCATATTAGTTCAAATTTCCAGTTTACTTGTGTCACGCCTTGTGTATCGAAGATATTTACTTCAGATTAAGCTTTTTCAAAGAAAATTTTTTTGAAGTACAAATGTTTAGTAAAAACTATGTATTTACTTACTGTAAATTTGAAACAATTCTGTTTTTCTTTTGCTATAGATCATTAGAAAATAATCTTGATTCTTTATGATAGTATTTTTTTTCCGTATTGAATTATTCATTTTCCTTCTCACCATGTTTGTAATCCCAAATAGTTTTTTCTTTTGATTTTCTGATGCATTGAAAGAAAATTGTTTGAGTTTTTTCTTATATATATAGTCATGACTTATCAGACAGAAAGTTGTTTTCGAATTTTTTCTTTCATTTTTTCCAGATATAATAGTTTTGAGAATATCATAGCTCAAATAATAATTTTTGATATTTATAAGAAGTTTAATCGCTACCATGTTGAACTTTTTTTCCCCCAAAGATTTCTAACGTTTTATCATCTGAGAATTTTTTTTGTTATTTTGCCTGTATTTCGTTTTATATTATGTTTCAAAAATGATGCTTTACAACATAAATAAACCAGATTAATGTTAAAGTAGTTAGTTGCTTTTATTTTATTTACTGTTTCATTTAAATTTAAATTAGCTTTTGCCTGATATATTATCATAATAATTTTTAATAGAAAATTTCATTATATTCCTTATATATTCGAAAAAAATAGATCATACAAAAATATAATGTAAAACTTGTCACAATTCCACCTCCTTATCTCATTAACATCGTGACTGATAAGATAGGCAAAATTCTTATGGATCAAAAATATGGTACACAGTGGCGGTCATGTTTCCGGCCAGCAAAAATTTTTCAGTTAATTTGTAAATATACCCATATGAAAAGGAATCTCAAAGTGATATTTATACATTTTATTGACATAATAGTTAGGAACTTACTTATAGAAGAACATGTAAATGTCAATAAATTTAACTGGCAAAATTAAGGATAAAGGAAAACGCATGTTCTCAAAAGTTTCCGGCCATCTTCACAAGTTTGTAAAAAAGGGGTATTGTAATAGAACATTACAGTGATTAACAACATTTACGATTAGTATTTTATCGTATTACTATTTTATTAGCTTTAGCAATACGTACTGCGGCGCAGCAATGTAACATTCATACAATCAACGGTTAAAGATCGTATATGGTACGTTTTTCCCACATTTCTTGCATTTTGGCGAAATTTCGGCTGAGTTGGAATATTTATAGTTCCGCAGACTTTTGCCAACTTCTTTTCAAAGATTTTCTATTGGATTCATGCTGCGCGCTTGGGCTGATCATTTCAAAAACGAAATTTTTTGTGCGAAAACCATTGCTTATCGAGGTTTGCAAACATTATTTATATTGTTATCATGTTAAGAAAAAAGATGCGACCAAATTTTTTTCTCTAATAAGGCAGAAAATAGTCTTGCAAGATATCCTTATACATTGTATAATTCACCTAGCTGTGAAGACCGACACTTTTTGAGGAAAATACTCCCCACTACATAACGTGTCCTCCGGCATGCTTCATTGTAGGAATAACATAGGTCGAATCATATATTTTGTTATTAGATCATCGGACGTTGTGTCTGCCATTTTTTGCAAAACTGTTTCGAATTCGATTGATGGAAAAATAGAACTTTTTTCCAGTTTTCTCTTGACTAGACTTTGTGTTCCTTGGAAAATGAAAAAAGGGTACGTCTGTATTTTTTTACCTCTGAAAAAGTTTTAACACCAAATCTTCCATAAAGTTCTGTATCATGTTAGCATCATAATACGGTAGACTAACTTATTTCAGCAATATTTTCATTCCGTAAATCGCAGTATATTGCAACGGAATTTTCATGCAGATTATCAATGGTTTTTCTCCTGATAATTCTGTCCACAAGAATGGTAATTTTTTCGGGGTCTTCCGGACTTCTGAAAATCCTGAAAGCCATGGCCACCTACATATATTTTTTAAGTATCGTTTACAGTCGATTTTACCGATCGATAACTTAGCCGGAATATCTCGAGATGATTGGCCTTTTAACGACAAACTAATCGCTCATTTATGAATAATAATTGTTTAACTTTTCAAATTTGACTTAAAACTATGCTATACACGTTGATTCATTCATAAACACAACCAAAAAACACTTTACGGATAGTAAAAATCTAAAGAATGATAAGTGGCCGGAAACTTTTGAGAACATGCTTTTTCTTTTATACTTAATTTTCTCAATTAAATTTTTTGATAGGGTAGATGTGCCAGTAATGGACCCCCTTAAGGAATTTCCCTAAAAAATAATTTTTTATTAATAGTTATAATTATTATTTTCCAATTTTTTTCATATTATATTAATCTTTCAACAATATTTAACTAACCCCATGGTTACATTTCCAAATAGAAACAAAAATTTAATTTTAAATAATAAAAATATGCCTAAACACCCAAAAGCCCAGTAATGGACCACCTATGTTCCAGTAATGGACCGCCTATGTTACAGTAATGGGCCACCCTACAAAAAATAGCATTTAATTATTTTTTCAATTGCATTTTGCTCCAGAACTTAATGAAAGCATACTAATAAAAGAAAATATTAAAACTAAGTTAGAAATTCATTACATTAAAGGATTTACAATGAAAAAACTTAAAACATAATATTTAAATTTACGTTATGAATTTATTATAATCAAGGATTTATAATGTGGATATAAAACAAAATATTAATGATATTATTAACTGTTTATTACATTAAAGGATTTACACTGTAATGATATAAAACAAAATATTTAAATTTAAAGGATTTATAAGATAAAGACAATGTTTTACTAAAATCAAGTTTAAATAAAATAAGGCAATAAAAAAAGTATCCAATCTTCATTCATATCATTATCTAAATGATGTGCTGTGCAAATATGAAATATAAATAGCACATTTTCAATTTTATCATCCCTTTCCGAAAGTCCAAACTATTCAATATGGAATTTTAGAATGCATTAAAATGATAAATGTTCTTGCACTTTCCAACCATTTTCAGATAATCATATAGCCCATCAATTTGGCACAGATTGATTCCATAATTTCCCTTCAGAGATACTTATATGGATATGTTATCACCAACTGAACAATCTCACTATTTGCTGAAAAACATCCCATGACAGTGATTTGTTCTTTTTCGTTATTCGGTACTATATAATACACATCTTTAACTGATTTTGGTCCCAAAATTTTCCCGGTTTTAAGAGCACAAAAGAAACGCAGTTTTAACTCCGTTGAAAATTCTCTCTGTATGCTTTAGAATTCGGAAGAAAATATTAATAATATCTTTTTCCAAATATGATTTTACATTTCTGAACCAACTTAAAACAACTTCTTTTGTAACGGCACATCTAGATTTTGTCAAATGTTCTGCTTATTTTTTGTACCAATTTTAGATGACTTTTTAAAAACAACTATTTATAAAGAAATTGCCTTTATTAAATTTTAACAGGTAAAATTTAAGTATTAAATTTGATTATTTAGCTTTTCAGTTAAATCAAAATATTTTATCTCTACTGAAATTACACTTTTTGTATTGGTCACTTGGGTGGCCCATTACTGGAAAATCACGAAATAAGCAATCCAGTAATGGACCACCCCTCCTAAAATCTTAAAAATAAATAAAATTTTATAAATGGCCATTGGTATATTAAATTCAATGTTTTATATTGCTAACCAAACAAAAACATTCAATTTTTACGGAAAAATAAAAAAGATATAAACTAAGTAAGTAAAGTCAGCTCTTAGAATGTTCATTAAGATTTTCAGTGAAAAACAGAAAAACTGTGAAACTTTATTTTCTGCTTCCTAATTGTTTTGACGAAAAGTGTAAAAAATTAATCCAGCTTATAAAGCGTGCAAGGTGGAGTTCAGAAAAAAATAATAAAAGCTTAACTATAATTTATTATTTTTTTATAAACAAAAAAGTGCGAGGTGGCCCATTACTGGAAGGTGGTCCATTACTGGCACATCTACCCTATTTACACGTTCTTCTGTGAGTAAGTTCCTAACTAATGTGTCAATAAAATGTATAAGTATCGCTTTGAGATTCCTCTTTATATGGGTATATTTACAAATTAACTGAAAAATGTTTGCTGGCCGGAAACATATGACCGCCACTGTATATGAAATACCCATCACATTATCAAATAATGTTTAGAAAGTTTACATCGGCATGACAACACGTAGACTTTTAGTTAGAATTTAGGAGCATCGCAGGGATATTAGACAGTATAAACAGAATGCAGCTCTTTCTCGCTACTACTTGGTGAACAAGGGTTGCCGTATTAACTTTGAAGAGGTTAAAATCATAGTTCCGTGGAATAACCAAGTTGAAGGTAAAATAAGAGAATCTGTTGAAATCATTGCACGAGAAAATAAACCTTGTAATGATTATTTATCCTATAATATACCAAGAATATGGCATAACATCATAAAATCTTAAACTTGTATCTCTTTGCAATATTTTACTTTTTATTCATGTGTAAGTGGTAACATATTTAAACTTTTGATTCATTTCGATTTTATTTTATTAGAAATATTACCTCTCGATCAGGAACCAAACTTTTAGTCATTTCAATATCATATTTTCCTGAAGACGGCGCGAAACGTTGATATTTTATTTTATTTCAATTGTACAGGTTCATATTAAAGTTCTTGTTTTGTGCACCATTGAGCAATGTTTTGTATTTTTAATAAATACATTCTTAGTAATAACAATTTTTATTCGTAACGAAGTAAATTTTCCTCTCCTTCGTGTGCCAATAAATTAAATAGAGTTTATCATGTGCCTATAAAAATTTCAGATATCTTGGTCAGTGCCTAATCTTTTTTAACGATTTCCGAGATGCGAAAATTCTTGAAAAGGCATTAGGAAAGAAAAGACGTAGTCCATTTACCTAAAAGTTGAAAACGTTATTTTATTTCTCTACACTTAAATATGAATAACCTCTTTCTTTTAAAATTAATATTCTGTCTCATACGATTTAGGGTTTATAATATTTCACTGCTGAAATTTTATTACCAATTGGTCCATTTTGGCACATATTTGTATTTCGATTTCCACCTGACATAGAGTTAAAACTGTAAAGAATACTGCGCGATTTATCTCCTGCGCCTAGATAAAAATATACTTTGTAAGGAAATTCATATGTAATATATTATATAGTATATAATATAGTTTTATATTAGTATATAATACATTTTTAAAAATATTAAAATGTTGTATAGTCATTTGAAACAGAATTGTGTACAAAGTCTTTATTATTCTAAAATGTTATGAACTAACTGAGATATCGATTTCAAAAGAAATCTTTTTTCACATGTGTTCTGAATTATGTTAAACGAAAGTCTGAAAAAAGTTAGTTTTTAGCCCACGATATGATACTTCTTTTAGGCAACAATTTAGGTGTGGTCGCTAAAAAAATTATTTTCTCTTTTATAAGCAAGCAGTAAAATGAACCACGTATCGAAATACTGATAATCTTTACTGCATTTTTATTTTTTTAAGCATCTCACATATTTTATTTTTACACCTTCATCCAGGAAAAAAGTTCTTTTATCTTCAATTTGTTCGAAAATTACATCTCAATTTATTTTTAAGATATTAATTTTCTTGTTGTTTTAGTACAATTTCTTTAATGGTGGCAACTGAGAAATTCCATTTTCCTAGAAAGTAAAAATAAAATAGTGGAAAATAATGGATTACTATATCTTTTTGTTGCCATTTTTTAATAAAAAATGAAAACGGGAATTAAAATAATTACGGGAAAATTAAAATATGTGTTATTTTGAAAAAGTAAATAAATAAAATAAAATAAATGAATAAATAGATAATACACACACACATACATATACATATATATATATATATATATATATGAATGTTTTCTGATAAACCATAAAGCTATTATTGTAAACTATAATTAATATCTATATTAATGTCACAAGGAAATAAAAGTATATGTATCATTAGCTAGCCGATTTGTTGTTGAGTTTATGAGATCGCCTTTTGTAGGGTTTACGTATTATTCCGACCTAGTGACACCATAAGCATATTTTCCTACATATGTTGCTTAAACTAGATCATAAATGCAGAATTCTTCAATAGACGTTAATGACATCATTTTATATAAAATATGAGTGTGTATTTTGAGTTTTAAAAAACTGAAATAGGTTTTGTTGAAGTGAATCCTTTTCAATGCAGCAGCCGCTCGTCGCACAGTGTGCGATTTTGCAAATCTAGCACGAAAAAAGTCCAAAAATTGACTTGCAGTAATTTAACTTTTAAACATTTCAAATAATATCTAACACATTGCAGGGGAAAAGATAGCAGTCTAACTCTACAAAATCCCTGTCGGCTGGGCCTATAGGCGGAGGTAGATTTCGAAGAGGGCTCATTTCAACAAAAAAAATATATGATTAGAGATAAACCCAGGTTTATAACTTCATTTGGCCGTTTATGAAAAATTTTTTAATTTTATTTTTCTGCAAAAACTGGTTTTATCAGAATCATCTTAAGAAAAATTCAGCTCAAATGCCCATTTTGACAATAAATTTTGAAATAGATTCTGAATTTATTAAAAAATCGACCAAAACGGTACATTATACAGTTCCTAAATAACAAAAAAAAACTGTCAGTTGAATGCATTTGAGAAAAAAATTGAATTTAAAACTGAGTCATAAAATAACCGATTTTTTGTTTGAATACATCCTTAATTCTTTAATCATGATTGCTTCGGAAAATTTTGTGCGAAATACTCACTTTGACAGCATTTAAAAAAATATATTCTATCTTTATCAAAAAACTGGCCAATGCGTCACAGTATATAGTTCCTAAATAAGAGGATCTGTAAATTGGATGCGTTTGAGAGCGAAAATGGATTTTAAAACGAGTCATAAAAAACGCAATTTGCTATGTGAAAACTTCCATAAATTTTCAAATCACAAAGACTTCGGGAAATTCTGTTCAAAATACCGTTTTTGGTAGCCTTTTTCAAAATATATTCTGTCTTTATCAAAAAACCGATCAATGCATCACATTATATAGTTCCTAAATAAGAGGATCTGTAAATTGGATGTATTTGAGAGCAAAAACGGATTTAAAAACGAGTCAGAAAAAAACGCAATTTCTTATTTGAACCCTTCCTTTAATTTTCAGCCCCGATGACTTTCGGAAATTCTGTTCAAAATACCCTTTTTGGTAGCCTTTTTTGAAATATATTCTGTCTTTATCAGAATATTGACTGTTACGAAATTATTCTATTCTATTAATTATTCTCGATCAACAGTTCTAATATTGAGATTCAGTGTAATTTAAATCTTGATCAATCATAAATCTTTGGACGAAAGAAAACATTTAATTACGAAAAAACATAAAATAAAGGTTTGAGAAATATTCGACTTTCTATTACATCTATGAATCTAATATCAACAAAAATGATTATTGCATTTCAGTTTATAAAAGAGTCTATACTTTAAAGAACGCCCAAGCTGGCTAAATACGATGCTCGCTAATTAGCCGGAACATCCCGCCCGGCGTTGGACGACTATCCAACATCATCATAAATAGGCAATGGAACAACTCCTGTAATGTTCCTACGTAATATACCTTTGGAGGTCTTGAGATCGACGACGCGGACATTTCCATCTTCTCCTTTGTAGGTTTTCAAAACTCTTGCTAACCACCAGTTGTTGAACACTTCCTTAAATTTTCAGCCACGATGTTTTCGGAAAATTCTGTTCAAAATACCCTTTTTGATAGCCTTTTTTGAAATATATTCCGTCTTTATCAAAAAACTGACCAATGCATCACATTATATAGTTCCTAAATAAGAGGATCTGTAAATTGGATGCGTTTGAGAACAAAAATTGATTTAAAAACGAGTCAGAAAAAAAACGCAATTTCTTATTTGAATACTTCCTTCAATTTTCAGTCCCGATGACTTTCGGAAATTCTGTTCAAAATACCCTTTTTGGTAGCCTTTTTTGAAATATATTCTGTCTTTATCAGAAAATTGACCAATGCGTCATTTTATACAGTTTCTAAATAAGAGGATCTACCATTTGGATGCGTTTAAAATCAAAAATGTATTTGAAAATGAGTCAGAATATAAGCAGATTGGATTTGAGGTTTTTTCTCCAACTCCTATTTTTGTTTAATTTCTTTTTGCTATACGAATTGGTCCTATGAAAAACTTGTCAATATAAAAGTTGTAGATATTTTTGAGAAGATGTAAAATAAATTTAATCAGATTTGATATCTTAAAAATTGATGGAGTTATGGATTTTTCTCTTTTTTCAACGCCCTTTTTCTTTTCGTTTTTAATTTTTTTCATCGGTAAAAGTTGGTCCTATAAAAAACTTGTAAATACAAAAGTTTTAGATAATTTTAAGGACATTTACAAAAAATTTAGTTGGACTTGATATCTTGAAAATTGACGAAGTTATGAATTTTTTTCTCTCAAAATCCCTGTTTTTTTCGCCCCTTGAGCCCACTTCTAAATTTATCAAAACTCTGTCATGCATATGGGTCATTTTCAAAAAACTTGTACATTCGATGTCCCCCAACTTTAAGAATTTTTAATAACTAAAATAAAGTTTTAAAAATAAAATTTAAGCATTTACATTAATTGTCTGACTGTTTAGAGTAAATGTGGGCTAAATATTATCAGACATTAAAAATAATATTAGTGTAGTTATGGTTTCAATGTGTCAGCTATAGCTAAAATGCTATGTCCCCTCTTCCCTTTTTACTTTTTCAACTGCTATAAAATTATAAATCAATTGTCAAAAGTGTTAATTTTTTCAGTTGTGACAATTGTTGTATGTCTTATGTGTAGCATAGACCATATAATATATTTTTAAAAACTTGTTCTTTTATAAAAATGGAACAATTTATCGTTGTCCCCAGATTTTTTCCCCTCTGTTACCATATTTATTGTAATAAATTATTACTACTAAGTGTTCAACATAAGGTTCTGCAGTTCTTTGAACAGTCTAATTTTAGATGAGGCCACCATTTTTTAAATTATTAAGTTATTTTCACCGTGGTGTTGAACTAAAGCATTTACAAGATAAGGATGTTTTATTCAGTTTCCCCTCTGTTACCAGCTTATTTATGTGAAATTTATTTTTTTAATACTTTTATAAAATTTTAACCATAAGATCAAATGGTGCTTCTTAAATAAATAGGCTTAGTTTTTCTTGTTTTTAATTCACTTTGTGCTGATAAAATTATTTGCGGTTTTTTCCCCTCTGTTACCATTCCCCTCTGTTACCATGCTTATGGTAACAGAGTGGAACAAAGTGGAACAGAGTAAGAAACTACTAAAAAAACCAAGTTTATTTAAACATTGTTCTTGAAGGCTGCACATTCTCGTTTCATGTTCCTAGAACAGAATTAAAAATATGCATTTTTCTTTTTAAATATAAAATAGTAGTTTTTGTGGTGAGCTAGTTGCCATAAACATTAGGCTTTAATTTTCGCAAACAAAATGCTTCTTTAATTGTAGTCATTTATATTTATGAATCAACACTACTTATTTATAAAAAAATGATGCAGCGTGAAATATCATTATTTTCGAATATTAAATTTTGCAAAAACCTTTAATTCTTGCTTGCTCTGTTTCAAATTTTAGGATATCTCATAACACATGATAAAAATGTATTAAAGAAGGAAAGATTATTATTTAAGGGTGTATTCGAAAAAACGCTTTTCCACCTTCAGCAGCTCGAAATTTTCCGATACAATTTCAGACATATTTTTAAAAGTAGAATCATGAAACTTGTTGAGGGGATTCTTGAAAGGACGCATGAGGTGCCGAGTAAAGTCTTTTTAAGCTCAATTCATTAGAATTCGATTTATAAGCGATTAACTTCTCTGGAAGACCCTTTTTTTCGTTTCCTTATCTCCCACTTCGGAAAAACCGGTTCAAATCGCCGTTTTTGATTGCTTTTTTTGCAATATTTTGTACACTTATCAAAGAATTGACCTTTACGGCACCTTGTGCACTTTCTAAATAAGAGAATCTGCGAGTTTCATATGTTTGAGAGCAAAAGTGAATTCAAAAATAAATCGGAAAACAAGCAGTTTGAATCGAAATACACCCTTAAGTAGAAAAGAATTTATAAAAAAGATACACCGCTTCAAATACTACTATTTTAAAATAATAATTTTTGTAAAAATCGTTATTATTTAGGTTAAAGCGTCATCCAGTTGGCACGCGAATTTGTTAAAATTTGAAAATCTAAGGCAAGCTGTTATAAATTGAAACACAGATTATAACATATGATAAAAATTTATAAAAACAATGCTATGTGAAATACCAGTATTTTCGAATAGTAGTCTTTTTGCAAATATCTTAAATTCTGCCATGATCTGTTGGAAACATTGAAACTTCATGATAGCTTATAACACTTAATAAAAAGTTATATAAAAAAATTGCCTAGTCTAATCCCACTATTTTTTAATAGTATTTTTTGCAAAAATCTTAAATTCTTGCTTTAAAGCACCACTACCTCGACTAATATATGATGAGATTTTTTTTTATTAAGCAGTGCGTTTGTCATCGCACATGATATAAATTTACAAAAGAGAATGCCCTGCCAAATACCACTATTTTCCAATAGTAATTTTTGTAAAAATCTCAAATTCTTGCTGGATATGTTTGAAACATTAAGATCGTATACAATACATGATATAAACTTATAAAAAAAAATATGCCACATCAAATATCACTCCACTATCAATCAGCGTTCCCTTCGGTTACTTTTTTCCCACTCTGTTACCGTCAATTTAAGTTGGTTTATTTCACTAAAAAATTTATCAATCATCATTTTGAATAATTAATTGTGTAACTTTAACTAATATTTAATTTATGTAATATTTTTTTATAATTTAACTGAAAAAATGTGAATGCACATTTAATTAAAATTATGATTTTTCCAAAAAAGTAACAGAGAGGAAATCCTTTGTATTTTACGAAAATAAAAATAATCATAACAAAACAACAGTTACAATTTTCTGAAAGTAGCAATCACTTAATTAAAGGAAATGTGATATTTACTGTTTTAGGTGTTTTATTTTTTTAAATAAAAATTTTTGACTGTTGGTAACAGAGGGGAGCATTTTACTGTTGCAAGTTCATACTTTATTTTTTATTTGACGTTCCAAATCGAAAAGTGAACTGCTGTCTTCAGTTTTATATACCAGAAATGTTTTAGTATCATCTAATATTTTTATAAGTTGCATTAAAAAAATTTTTTTTCGTGTGAAAAATTTCCAAAATGTACAAGTTTTTTGAAAATGACCCATATAATTTTGGCCTATATTTAAGAAGTAATATAAACTTTAAACCGATTCGATATCTACTTTAATTAAGAAGGTATGGCGTTTTTTCGGTTTTCACAAAACGCTCCCTATTCCGACCCCCTTGGTCCGATTTTGCCCATTAACGAACTTAGCCAATAGTTTATCCCCTTTGATTTTATGTACCAGTTTGGTGGAGATTTATGAAGAATTATAGAAGTTATCGTGTCCATAAAAAAGTGAGATATATATATAGAGAGATAGATAGATAGATAGATAGATAGATAGATAGATAAACTGGTGTGATTGCAATAGGTAGTATTTCTTACGAAATCTACCTAACAACACTATCAAAAATTGGCTCAAAAAACAAATTTTCTTTTATCTTTTTCAGAATGGTGATCGATGTATTTGTAATTGCCATCTATATTTTTGGCTGAAAGCATACTTATTTTCTTAATATTTTTTATGATAGCATGGAATTAATGTAGATACTTTGTCTTTTATAGTTACAATACTTATTTAATAATTCTTTAAGTTAATATAAAAATGTTTGAAAATTTAATTAACATATGATAAATTTTAAAAATCTGCCTAAAATTTTACCCTCGCCGGTCCAATGTATGAATAAAATCTTTTTTTTTTTGTAATTATATATGTATATAGATATAAAAAAATCAATTTCAACTGAATCTACACTGCTCAAAACAATTAAAGGATATTGCAGTTTTAGGTGGATTTTGTATCTGGGAAACTTTTTAGCTAATTGATACATGGTCGACAAATATAGTAGGTTATATGAGAATAAATTACACATGTTTGGCAGAAAAAAATGCATTTTATTGCGCATTTGTGTACAAAAGGAAAAAAACGCAATTTATGCATATGAGAAAAAAAGGTGTTTTCATCAAAGAAAATCATTTTCTGTAGTGGGTATGGTTTCCACGGGCGGCCAGCAACGTTGAACACCTTTGAGGCATGGAATAAATGAGGCTATTAATGACGAGTTGGGGTATTCTGCCCCACTCTTCCAGAAGAGCTCTTTCCAGTTCTTGGAGAGTTTGTGGGGTTGTTGGCAGCCAGAAACGCGTCTTCCTAGAGCGTCCCAAACGTGCTCGATTGGATTCATGTCTGGAGAACACGCTGGCCATTCCATTCGAACGATTCCTTCCTCGAAAATGAAATCCTCCATCAGGTTTGAACGATGTGGCCTGCAGTTACCGTCCATTAAAATGAAGTTATCTACGATTGCTGCAGCGTAAGGGACTACAATAGGTCTGAGGATCTCATCCCTATATCGGCGACCAGTCAGAGCTCCATCTCGAATGATGTAGAGGTCAGTGCGCCCGTCAATGGAGATGCCACCATACACCAACACTCCTCCACCGCCAAATCCGACACTTTCGTGCACGAACGCAGGATTATTCTTACTGCCACGGTCCCTCCAGATGAAAATACGCCTATTATCATGATGCACAGAAAAACGGGACTCGTCAGAAAACAGAATATTCATTTCTCCTCCAGATGTCATGCTCGGTTGCCCACTCCCTGCGGTCGCGACGATGCCTTGATTTTAATCTAACACATACCCTCGGTCGGCGAGCATACAGACCTAAAGCATGGAGCCGGTTTCGGACAGTCTGAGTTGAAATCGTGGTGCGTGTAGCCGAGCGAAGGTGTTGTTGGAGAAGAGTAACGTTCATGTTTCGGTGTCTCCGAGCTGTTAACGCTAAATACCGATCTTCATTGGGCGTTGTTGCCCGTCTACGACCTTGCCTTGGTCTTCGGCCTGCACATTCACTCTCCGAAAAATGGTTCTAGATCCTGGAAATGACACTTTGTGACACTCCAATGGCTTGCGCTACCTCGGCTTGAGTTTGGCCACCTTTTAACCTACTACAAATCCTCCAAGCTTCTGAATCTGTCACTTGACTTCACTGAGACATCGTACTCATCGAAACAAAGCAATCACTGAATGCCGATCATCCTTACCTTCATTCTCTTTTATCCAGTTGAAAGTCAAATTTCATTCACTGCCGCTGAAGCGACGTTTTTGACATCGAACTCAAAATTTGCATACTCCACAGTTTGAAAACCAGAAAAATTTGCATTTGTGATTCTCTTCTTCTATTTTCGGCAAAAAAAATTCGTTTATATCTTTATTTTATAGAAAACTTCAAATATCCTTTAATTGTTTTGAGCAGTGTATTTGCAACTCTTGAAAATAAGTAATTTTTTTTTCAGGTATGGATTTTATGTAAATTTTGCATTACATGTGGCTACAAGATAATTATATCCCGTTTTAAGCATTATAAATCATGACATAAAAATCTCAGTAAAACTATGGAGTGGCTGAAATGCACCCTGAAGTTTTAACATTCATACTTTCTTACAAATAATGAAAGAAGAGCAAACGACAATAAATAACAGTGATTCATTTTATAACACTAACATTTATAGTAGTATGTGTGGTGGTTTCTCGAAAACCCCTGCCATATTTTATTTTAATTTATTTGTATTAACTATTTTATTTCCTATCATCTCCTTTTTATTAATGTTCTCATTTTAAATATTATTTCGATTTCGTTTCTTTTGATGCCTTCTCCTGTAAATATTTCTTCCTTACGTAGCTTATCGAATGTTCTAAAACGGTAAAATCTTGTTTGAATTCATTCCTTCCGGTTTAAAAAGCTTCTAGAAGCTTCTCCAACGTTCTATGGGTGGTTACTTCCGTTTAATCAAGCCCTCCCCTTGGCCTATGAACTTAAATTCTACAGATGACGTGATTTCAGCAGTTAAGTGCCTGGCCACCTTTTTGGCTTTCCTTCTTTAAGTGTATTATCATTTTTTTCCTATTAAATTCATATTTCCCTATACATTTGTACGTAGCTTGGCTTATCTCTCTCGCTTCACTCATTCTAGCTTTGCCAACTTGGCGTGTTGCGAGATTACAGCAACCCTTTATCTTTCCTCTCCCCTCGCTGACAGCCGCTTGGCAGTTGGGTTAAGATTTTGGAGTGAGTAAGGCACCTTTTCCGCGCCGATCTAATCCTGTGGTCGTTTCACCGGCCGTTTTATAATCCAAGTAGCTTAAGAGGTATAGAATGAAATTTTGTGAGGATTTATGCAAAACATCGGGTGCACCATCCGATGTCATCTTGTTCTGCTCCTCTTCAAAAGTCTCCTCTTCCATCTCATATATCTTTCATGAAGATCATTTTTCCTTTGAAAACCTCTGAAGAATCAATTAATGTTCTCGCAAAAAGGAGTTTCTGATATTTTATGATCGTGCTTTTCCAAAAAAAAAAAAAAAATATAATTATATTTGCAATGGCATCCCCAGAAGAGAAAGGAGAAAATTCATCACTTTTGTCGATTTCCTTTTTTATGTTTCTTGAGATGTTATAAGTTTATTTTTTTCTTGATCTGTAATAATATGATAGATCATTGTTTCTGTCAAGAGAATATATATAAAGAAAAATTATTGTAGAGTGAATATCGACATCTGTTACCATTCGTGGGAAAATTATTACAAGATAAATAACGATATATATACATTATTCTTCATAAGAAGATATTATAAAATATGATATCATTATTTGTGCTTCAAGAAAAAGTAAATAAAGTTTTTGTTCTACAATCTTCAACAAATTCGTCTTAAGTGATTTTTCCCTCATGTTTGTCTCAATTCATCATTCGTCAAGACTCAGGTAATATCTTTTCATTTTATTTTTCTTCTCTCAAGTGTTTGATTTAATATTTTTATCAAAGAATCTTCTTCAAAGAACCTTTCAAGATATTTTTTGTCATGTCCTTTTTTTTGGGTATTTTGCTGGCCCTCATTCAGCATATTGTACTAATACCACTATAGATCATTTGGCCTATATGATGGAACGAAAGCTACAAGCGTCCCCATCCTTCCTTTTTGGAAACACAACAAACTATTTTTCTTTGGTGCCGTGTTTCCTTGTGAACCAATATTCTTCTTTTGGCACCATGTACCTCTTTGAATCAATTAAAATTCTTCTAGACATGACAATTATTAAATGATATTATGATTTGTTTATCTAAATATGTTTGAAAGTAAAGTAAATTTCGTTTTCAATATCTGTGTTCTTCATACAGTGATCAATATTTTATGATGATTCTTTATTGAAAGAGGTGTAATAAATGATTATATAATATATTTTGATTTTATGCTAAAAATAATTTTTTTGGGAACAGAAGATTCTATATGTTATTTAATAAAGCAGGTGTGTCACAGTATATGAATAATATAATTTGGTGATATTTTTGTCTTGATATATTTTATAATTGATATCATATAATAGTTAACGAAAGTGCTGGTCAAAATAATTGATTATTTTAATATAAGTTATTCTCTTCTTTTCATAAAAATAAGAACATATGTATTGCAAGGTATGATAAAAAAATTTTGGGTCTTATATTCTTGATCCCATGCTAGGAGAGATATGTTCCCATTTTTCTTCTTTTCGTCATATATTTGTTCCTTTTCTTTAATATATAAAAATGGTGTATAACGTAAATGAAATTCGTCATTATGTTAGATAATGTGTCAATTTATGTATTGTTTATTATATGACTAGTCTATAACCAAATTTAACCTGTCATTTATTGAGCATTTACTTTAAATATCTCATCATGCCTCCTAAACCAAAGTTAAACATTGCAATACAACCGTTTGATGGCAACCCACAGACAGTAGAATTCTTCTTTGATCAGTTATCTGATCTACAAGCGTTAAATAATTTTTCTGACAAAGAACTTTTTGTTTTTTTCAAATCAAAGCTTGAAGGTAATGCCTTATCTTTTTTCCTTGAAACACAGTCTCAATTCAAGAACACTAATTTCCAGGCCATTCGTAAAACTTTTATAGACTATTTCTTACCCTCAAAAAAGGCTGTTTCTCTTAAATCCTTGCAAAATTTAAAGTTAGATTCAAATGAATCAGTCAAAAATTTTGCATTTCGTCTCGATAAGCAGCTTCGCCTGGCATATCCCAAATTAGATTCTGCTGCTCTAAATTCATAAAATTCACTCATTTTCTTGAAGCTTTGCCTAAACAAATTAAGAGAAAGATTCTAGAAGAAAACATTTCCTCATTTGATTTAGCTCTTGAACGAGCAAATTTTTTTCAAGATATATATGATTCTCCTCCTAAAAAATCTTATGAGAATTATGATCAAGTTTATTGTTTGAATGGTGAAAAAGGTCATGATAATTCTATGGCTTCTAGTAATGTGCTCCACAAGACTCCTATAAAACATACGAAGGATAAAATTTATGTCAATTCTCAAACTACTTTCTCACCATCTCAAACTCAAAATGAAAATTCTCATTCTTATCGTAACCTAAAAAGAAAACCTAGAACGTATTCACCTTCTCCAAATAGACAAGAGGCTACAGATAAACATAAAAATAATTTTCGTCAACAAAGGTCATATCGAAAACGTCCTTTTTATCAACCCACCTTCGACAAATTTTCTCACAAAAAAAAACTCTGCATCCTTTTATCACAAACAAAACGTTTTGCAATGTGCGTTTTGCGGAAAATTCAATCATCGTATGGACACATGCTACAAATTTAAAAATCTTATCAATTCTTCTAACCAAAATTCTTCATCTCGATTTTCGTCTAATTCTCACAGAAGGAAAAACTACACTTCTTCTTCTGAAAATAAAAATAGTAACTATCATTTAAACAAATAGGGGAGACTGGTTCTACTGACCGCCTTCTCTCCCATAATTTTCATTCAGGGTCAGTACACTTTAGTGACAAAAACAAACGTCACTTTGACAAGGACTCGTCAGTCACCTTAGTATCATCTACTGCTGTACAGACATCCCCTGTAACACCTAAACTTAATAAATCTTGATGTTCTCATAATTCTACGACATCCAAACAAGCTTTTGAAATTGATGATGATGTACAAGAAAGACACGTCATCTGCAGCTTCTTTGATAACTCATACGCTCTACCATGCATCTCGATAAATATACAACATAATGAAATCTCAACTCTAATTGATACTGGATCAAGTTTGTCCCTTTTGGATCAAGAATGCTTTAATAGCATTAAATTCAGAATTCACTACAAATTCTTATCCAGAAATGTGTCAGTGTCAACTATAAATTCTAAAGTTTTTTTCAAAGGATGCGTCGAAATAGCATTTAAAATCGACAATTTTTTTTCCATCGTGTCTTTTACCTTATAAAGATACAAAATGTCAACTTTCAAGCCATTCTTGGGTTTGAGTTCATCAATAAACATTCTATAACCATTTCTTCAACTTTTAAATCTATATTAATTAAAGATAAACATATCCCTTTTCACAGTCATAATGAATCTCCTACTTGCTATTTCATGAATTCTGAATGTGCTTATGACAATTTAAATGTACCATATTATTTAGATGCACACAAAATGCCTTGTTATGAAAATTCTATACCAAATAATCTAAGTAATGGTACTTATATTGATGATATATATGAAAATTATGGTGACACCAATTTACAATTAGTCAATAATTATGCAACTTATCCCTACAATTATAATTTCCAAAATAATGATTTTCTTATAAATAGTGTTGCTAATACTGCTATGAATTATCATAATCCCTATATGGATGGTAATTTTACTTATTTTCCTAACTATTTTCCAACTGATTATGGTAATGTTGTGAACTATTTATCTACTGATAATAATATGCCTGACAAAATTTTACATCTGAAAGTGCTAATGATGTTAGTTATGTTGGTGAAAAGCAAACTCATTTAAATATTTGTAATAAAATTTTGGTGAATTCCAACATGGTACAAACACTTAATAGAGAATTAATCCCTCCTAATTCCTTTGTTTATTTACATGTCAAGTACTTGAATCCTCCATCTGAATATTTTATTTTTAAACCTGCTTTAAAAAATAAAGGTCTTGTTTTGCATGAGTCACTGCATTCTAACTCTTCAATTCAAAATAATTTATTTTTGGTTGTATGTCAGAATATATCAAAGCTGGACATTCATTTAAATAAAAATTCAATTATTGGCGAATGTATTAATGTAGATGAGAAAGATATTGAGGAATACTCTTTTGATTTAGATTTTGAAAATGAATATTGCAATTTAATTTTACCATCTGAAGAAATTAAAAGAAAACGTGTTCAAGAACTGTCTCCAAATGATTTTGACCTAAAACACTTACCTCCTCATGAAAAAGACTCTTTAACAAAATTATTGTGTAGTAAAGCTCTAGCTTTTTCCAAATCTCTGGACACTTTAGGTCATACCGACCTGGTTAATCCTCAATTTTCAATGTTAAATACTCATCCAGTGAAAACCCTACCTTTTCCTGTGCCACAGGCACTCGAGCAAGAAGCTCTTGACCAAATTAATCAAATGCTAAATGCTGGTATTATTGAAAGGTCAAATTCATCTTGGACGTGTCCTATGCTTCTTGTTAAAAAAAAGAGAACTGATATGTCGAAACCTCAAAAATATCGTTTGGCTCTTGATTTAAGATTGTTAAATTCTATTATTATCCCATCTTCATATCCTCTTCCAAGGATTCAGAATCTATTGGTGCAATTATCAAAATTTAAATATTATACTACTCTTGACTTGCCCTCTGCATACTGGCAGATCGCTGTACCTAAAGAAATGCAAGATAAGCTCAGTTTTACTACTCCATGGGGAATTTTTACCAACCTTCGTCTCGTTTTTGACTTGAAGACAGCTGCGAGCACTTTTCAACAATTAATTGATTCAGTTATTCAATTATCTGAAATTGATTCGTGTTATGCATACCAAGACGATATTGTGTTTGGCGCTAATTCATTTGAAGAGATGGTCATAAAACTCACAAAGCTCTTAGACACTCTTATTGCCAACAATATCACTCTTTCTCCTGAAAAATGTTCCTCTATGCAAACTAGTATTAACTTTTTAGGCTTCCAACTCACAGATCATAAAATTCTTCCTATTACAAGCAACATTTTAAAGATTACTTCATTTCCAAAGCCTAAAACCAAGAGGCAAACCAAAAGCTTTATAGGATTATGTTCATTTTATAGGTCAATTATACCTAATTTTGCTAAATTGATTACTCCCCTCATTGAAGTCACCAAACCTAAAAATAAATTTTCTTGGAAATCTGAACAAGAAATAGCGTTTAAAAAATTACAAGACATATTCTTTCAAAAACCTATGCTAAATCATCCAAAGTGGGATCAGACTTTTTATGTTAATACTGATGCATCAAAGACAGCAATCTCAGCTGTTCTTATGCAAAAATTTGACGGTGAACTGCGTCCCATCTCGTATTATTCCAAAACTTTATCTCAGTCTGAAAGACAGTATCCAGCCATTAAATTGGAACTTTATGCCATTTACAAAGGCATAACGGCTTTTAAATATTACATTTTTGGTCGATCCTTTATTCTTTTATCGGATGCCAAACCTCTCAATAATTACAAAAAGGCAACATCACCTGCTGACATCACTACTCGTTGGATGTTAGAACTGTCGGAATACTCGTACACATTCCAACATGTACCAGGCAAAGAAAATGTGTTAGCAGATTTTCTCAGTAGAACACCTCACATTCCTACTGAAGATCTCCATACTAATCCAGATCTTGTTTTTACGTAAGAACCCCTACCAATTGTTGATAATCAAAATGATTTACATAATGAAATTCCTCACTTTCCATGTGGTTTAATTGGCAAGACACACCACACCTGCCATCTTCAATGTGACTCTTCACCTCCAAATAATGTCAATAACAAAGATCCATTATTAGAAATTTTTGATCACACCATCTTCTCTGAACAACAAAAAGATCCAAAAATTAAGAAAATTTATGAAGATCTTAAAGCTAATAAAAAATCTAAAAGTTTAAATGGCTATTATATTAATCCAAATAATGATTTACTCTGCTACAATGGACATTTTTCTTCAGAAGATATTGAGCTACATAAAGCTGTTTTACCTTCGTCACTTAGAGCAAAAGCTTTAAGAATTGCTCATATTACTCCTACTGGAATTCATAAAACTATTGTTAATTTAAAGGAAAGATTCACCTGGAAAACCCTTGTTTCTGATGCCATTAATTATGTCAACTCTTGTGAAATTTGTTTAGTAAACAAAAATCATAAAAAAATACTGCTCCATATTTACCTGCACCACTACCTACAGCTCCCAATCAAAAAGTTTCCATGAATTTACTTGGCCCATTGAGAAATCGCCAATATGTCATGACCGTTATTGATCACTTTTCTCGTCATTTAGAATTATGTGCCTTGAATAACATCAGCGCTGAATCTGTTACCAAAGCTCTATTACATTACATTTCTACTCATGGAAAGCCCGAATTAACTCTTACTGATCATGGCTCTCAGTTCACTTGTGATATGTTTTCTTATTTTAATAAAAAGCTTGGCATTAAGTTGGAACACAGTTCTGTAGCCCATCCCTAGGCTAACGGATTAAGTGAGCGATGCAATACTCAAATAAAATCGTCTGTGAATACAATGGCTTCCCAAGGATTTGATGTACCAACTGCTCTAAAAATTCACCAATCCATATACAACGCTACGCCTCATCCAGCCACAAAATTCACTCCAAATCTTCTTCATTTTGGAAGAGAGGTAAATGACATTTATGCTAATTACAAAACTCAAGCTTCCTGGAAAATTCTCAACACTGCTTATAAAATTCATAAATTAATGGATGTTATTGAGAAAATATACTATCAAGCTTACAAGAATAATGAATCTTCTAGACAAAAAGTGTACCAAAAATCGAGAGAAAAATTAAAATTTGCCAACATCAATGTTAATGATATTGTTTACGTAAAATTTCCCACTGTGTTTAACAAAAAAGTACAAGGCCCATACATAGTGAAGAAAATAATTTCTCCTGTACTTATTCAAATTCAAGATCACAATAATAGTCAAGCATCACCAATGTTGATTCACACTAATCGAATCTTGAAATTTCAAAAAAGAAATGATGCATTGCAATATCCTTCTGTTTCTTCTAAAGATGCATCACATGATCAAACAGCTGTTGATAGTCCATCTTCTGCTCCCGAGAGACAACATTTTCCTACTCAAGTTTCTAATCATGATGCTGCTTGTAACACATCTCCTCAAATTCTTTCTTCTTCTAAGGCCAACAAACATCCTCATATTCGTGTAAATCAGTACATTCACAGGCTCCTGCTGATAGCACTCACACTGCTGTTAGAAACAAGTCTACTCAATCCAAAAATTATGATCTTCGCCCTCGCACTCATAAAATGTATAAAAAATGAACTAATCTTCTTTTCCTTTTTTCAGGATGACTCTTGACTTGTAACATATTCAGTCAATACTAGTTCGACTGAATAATCGAGTATGAAGTGTGACTTTATAATTTTTTTTTTGTTTTCTTCTTCCAAGCTGCAGGCAGCTGTTATATTTTTTTTCTCTTCTTTATTTAAGTCATCTTCTCCTTGATGCAATGCAATTGTCATCCTCCAAAAGTATGTAAAGTTTTAATATTTTTCAATATTCACTGTATCCTCTTCTAAACCATAATTATTGTAATATGTATATTCTCTCAAATATGCCATATACTGGTTCTTATAACCTTACAAAACCTTTAATTTCAATAGTTGGAGCTAAATTGAGAGAGAATTTGTCTTTTATATACTTGTTGAAATATTGTGTCATTATTTGAATTATTTTGACAAATGTTTATTCTATAAAAGAAATGTAATTTGTTATTGGTGTAAGGTAAACATGAGTACTCATGACATCAATTTCCCTATTGTGACTTATATAGTAATTTTCTTTTTACAAAGCATGCATGCTCTAACATTTAACCTCTTTTAAAAAAAATGATGAATGATTCAGAATAAATATTTTTTTATGTATGCCTTTAAGTATTTGAAAGTTCATAAAGATGTAAACAAAAAAAAAGGATTTTTGTTTATACTATATTCATACTTTGGATCCAAAGATATTTGTTGAGTCATTATATATTTATATAAAACAAGTACTTGTTATCTGACAAACAAAAAAATGATCACATATTTTTCTTAAAAATGTTTGAATGTTGAAATTGAACATATTCAAAATATTTTTATATGAATTTTTGACATAATAGATTTTTGTTTGTATGTAGACATTATCAAAGTCATATGGTAGATTGATATATTCGTGTAAGTTCCTTCTATCAGAGTGTAAAAATCCTCTGTATTTTATTTACTTTGAATATACTATTGAAAGTGTTTTTGAAATTATTTTGAATTTATGTTAAAATTGTTCAAGAATATCCTTTTATGAGAGTAAAAATAATTCTCTCTTTGAAATTTGTTATATTCAATTTGAAGGTATTTTTATTGAAAAATAACATTGTCCTTTTCTGAGAATTTACACATACCTTTTTAGAATTTCTTATAATTTCTTTGAAAATGTTGTTGTTGGATGAAACTAAAATTATTCAGTTAAGATTAATTAAAATCTTAAAAAGGTACTATATGTTGATATATATATATATATATATTTTATGAGAGCCTAAATACTCTCTCTTGCCCATTTGTATATATTTTTTTTCTTTTTCAAATTTTCAACTTAGAAATTCATTGAAATTAATGATTGTCAACATATGTCATTTGAAACCATTTACTTGTGTATACAGTTATAATGTGGTTCATTTAGATGTCAACTGAATATGTATACATGTTGTTATTTTTATAATCAACTTTTCTTACATATGCTAATATTTAATTATTATATTGCATTTGCACAGCTTAACAAGAGACTACTAATAGTTAAAGACTGTCATTTCTGCAAATATATAGACTTTAACATTTTTTTATACATGATGGCTACTTCTGGAAGAAACTTACTTTTTGTATACCTTCTATTTTAATATTTACTATCTTTTGTGTATAAGCATAAGAACTACTATTATAATAGTAATTTTCATTATTATTTAGTATAATGTAAAGCATCATACAGTTATTTCTAGTTCATTTATTTTGTATAATTATTTTATATTTTTGTACATGTTTTAGAAAATATTGTCTCGATGAAAAAAATATTGAATTTTGTCATCTCTCCAATATTTTCTTTCGGGGAGGCCCGGGTAAATATGTGGTGGTTTCTCGAAAACCCCTGCCATATTTTATTTTAATTTATTTGTATTAACTATTTTATTTCCTATCATCTCCTTTTTATTAATGTTCTCATTTTAAATATTATTTCGATTTCGTTTCTTTTGATGCCTTCTCCTGTAAATATTTCTTCCTTACGTAGCTTATCGAATGTTCTAAAACGGTAAAATCTTGTTTGAATTCATTTCTTCCGGTTTAAAAATCTTCTAGAAGCTTCTCCAACGTTCTATGGGTGGTTACTTCCGTTTAATCAAGCCCTCCCCTTGGCCTATGAAATTAAATTCTACAGATGACGTGATTTAAGCAGTTAAGTGCCTGGCCACCTTTTTGGCTTTCCTTCTTTAAGTGTATTATCATTTTTTTCCTATTAAATTCATATTTCCCTATACATTTGTACGTAGCTTGGCTTTTCTCTCTCGCTTCACTCATTCTAGCTTTGCCAACTTGGCGTGTTGCGAGATTACAGCAACCCTTTCTCTTTCCTCTCCCCTCGCTGACAGCCGCTTGGCAGTTGGGTTGAGATTTTGGAGTGAGTAAGGCACCTTTTCCGCGCCGATCTAATCCTGTGGTCGTTTCACCGGCCGTTTTATAATCCAAGTAGCTTAAGAGGTATAGAATGAAATTTTGTGAGGATTTATGCAAAACATCGGGTGCACCATCCGATGTCATCTTGTTCTGCTCCTCTTCAAAAGTCTCCTCTTCCATCTCATATATCTTTCATGAAGATCATTTTTCCTTTGAAAACCTCTGAAGAATCAATTAATGTTCTCGCAAAAAGAAGTTTCTGATATTTTATGATCGTGCTTTTCCAAAAAAAAAATATAATTATATTTGCAATGGCATCCCCAGAAGAGAAAGGAGAAAATTCATCACTTTTGTCGATTTCCTTTTTTATGTTTCTTGAGATGTTATAAGTTTATTTTTTTCTTGATCTGTAATAATATGATAGATCATTGTTTCTGTCAAGAGAATATATATAAAGAAAAATTATTGTAGAGTGAATATCGACATCTGTTACCATTCGTGGGAAAATTATTACAAGATAAATAACGATATATATATATTATTCTTCATAAGAAGATATTATAAAATATGATATCATTATTTGTGCTTCAAGAAAAAGTAAATAAATTTTTTGTTCTACAATCTTCAACAAATTCGTCTTAAGTGATTTTTCCCTCATGTTTGTCTCAATTCATCATTCGTCAAGACTCAGGTAATATCTTTTCATTTTATTTTTCTTCTCTCAAGTGTTTGATTTAATATTTTTATCAAAGAATCTTCTTCAAAGAACCTTTCAAGATATTTTTTGTCATGTCTTTTTTTTGGGTATTTTGCTGCCCCTCATTCAGCACATTGTACTAATACCACTATAGATCATTAGGCCTATATGATGGAACGAAAGCTACAAGCGTCCCCATCCTTCCTTTTTGGAAACACAACAGTATGTAATTAATTATTCATATTTTTAATACAAAAAAAGTCTTATTGTCGAAAATAAATACATACTATATTTTTAAAAATATGCAGGGAATATTATAACACTAAGCAAATGTGAATGTATGAAAATGACAATTTTTTTTATTATGATTATGAAGATGGAATGAAAATGAGGTAAATCATACAATAATATATGTAAAGATATATTTTTTGTGACACATAACCATTTTATCTCTTGCAAGATCAACTTTATTACTTTAATATTGGCAATTTTCATAAATTGAATTTTGATCCACTAAATTCGCAAAATGTTACCATGTGCATCGCATGCAATACTAAATTCTCCAACGGATGCTAAAGACATAATTTTGTACAAAATAAAAGCGTGCATTTTCAGTCTTTAAACTGAAATAAGTTTAGTACGAGTGAATCATTTTTAAAGTGCTATTACACGTAAAAATTGCAAGCGACAAATATCGCCTGCGTTTTTTCGTTTTCTTAGCATTTCATTGGCTGTTCGAGAAGAGTCTTTACCATCATTCGGGTTTCCAAGCATGTGATTGGCTGTTGCTGGCGAGTCGCTTCGTTCTAGGCGTCAAAGACAAAAGAGAATCGCGCGCTACTAAGCGACTTCCATGGTCCCATAGGATAACATAGTGACGCCTGGAATTTGACGCCTGCAGCACGACACGTGTTATAGCACTTTTACTCTTACAGTGGCTCGTCAGATGCAATATTAAATTCTGATAAAACAGAATTTTTTCTTCTTGCTTGCTTTTAATATTTTTTAACACATTACTATGGTATTTTTCAATTCGTGAAAACTTTACTGAAGACAATTTGAGAAAAGTTTTCTTTTCTTTAAAATACATCAAGCCAATTCTTTTTTATGAAGGGAAAAGAAATTTATTTTTTGTAAAATAAATTGTGAATATCTTCTGGCAAATTCACAAAACAATTATTCAACCATTTGAACTCTCTAGTTCTAAATAGAAAGAAGTATTTTATCGTTGATATGTAGATTTTTTAGATGTGTTATGTTCTTCTATGGCGCCAACATCCTTTTACATATTCTTTTGTGGTATTAAATGTTTATTTGAGCGATACAAAACGTGTATTATTCATACTTAATGGCACTAAGGCACAAATGAAAAACACTACAATATATTTATCCATAATATTTTGGATTAAATTTACTCGAATAGATATCTGACAGACTAAATTACAAAAAACAGCTTTAATTTTAAAAGTTGTAAAAAAAAATAATAATAATATTCAATTAAAAACAGCAGTTTTATTTAAATGAATCAAACCACATATTTATTTAGCGTAGCTAATAAGTACTATTAGATGAAGCTCTGCAAAAATTATTAGCTGGACTTCAAATTTCTTTATATCATTTTACCAGTTTTATGTAGAATTATTTAGATGATATATCTGACATCTTCTTTTGCGATTTATTTGCATTTAAACTCAAAAGATTAATTAGCTTTCTGAGATAAGTGACAGTTTACTAAATTTGCGCTATTATATCCTTTATCCACGTTCACATACGATGGATAATTACGCTTAATACAGTTCCTTTTTGTTTTAGCAAAACAGTTCAGATAAAATCAGTTAGTTTATGAACAATATATCTTAAACGGATATATAATGTCACCAATATCTCAACTAAATTTATTTTCTTTGAATTTAGCAGTTACCGAATTCTGCCTATGAACAATGCAACAATGAAGTTCGTGATATTTAGATAATGTATGCTATGTGCTTCATTTATCTATTTTTAAGCTTTTCAGTGGAAATAATTAATTGTATTTCTAAAGATTGCCTCGAAAAGGTCGTTATAAACCTTGTATGTTATAATGCGGTTAGTAAATATTAATGACTTGTTACTTAATGATTGGAAAGCAGATTATGCTCCTATTAAAAATAGTCTAATAAAATACGATTGTAATTCAAATTCAATTTGGAACTTGTAGGCGCTATCGTCGTTTCAGAAATTACTGGAAGGGGTCAAAACTTTCAAACAAATATAATAACTAGGATCATTTAAACAAAAAAAACCCTTCAATTTGCTTGCCAAAATATGTCAACTGGGTGTGAAACAGCAACAGTGAAATATTTTATATACTAAAATGAAGAAAATTATATGCAGATAAACAATGAAGAGCGTAATATATATTTGTAGTAATATATTTTAATGGATGAATTGTTTAATATTAATTAAATTATGCGTTGAGAAATTAATTTATAAATCCTGAACACGCATATTTTAAGTAAATTATTAGTGAAACAATTCTTAAATGAATTTCTTTGAGAATCATTAGGCAACACTTTCTAATAATTAAAAAATGTTGCGCGATAGGAGTCATTGTGAAATTTATGTACTATAACAAATTTGCTTTGGAATAACATGAATTGCTGTTATCAAAATTTTCCGAATTTTAAAGAAAAACATTAAATTTTTATAAAAAGTTTTATTTTAAATTATTTTTATTTTTACCTTCATTATTTTTACAATAAATAAAGATGGATTTTGAAAATAAATTTATCTATGAAAATAATTTACATTAATTTATATATGGATTATAATGTGTATATTTACTATAAAAGAATTTCATATTTTATGTGTTCTAAGGGCGAATGGCTCTCAAATCTCTTGCTGAATGATGCAACAAGCTCTGATACATTTTGAGATTTATTTTTAAACGTAAAGGTAAAAAATAAACTTTTATAACTGACTAATGAAGGCATTTGGAATTGAAATGAGTTTTAACTTTCTTTGATAAACCTATTTATCGATTTCGAAGTGATTGCGGCCATTTTTTCTCCTGTTTCGCGTCGTTACGTGCGGAAACTCTATTCAAAGCATCCATTTTGACAACATTTTTTCAAAAATATTTTATGTTTACCGAAAAATGAAAACATCTTTCGATTGCATAGTTTCTTAATAACAAGGCTTATAAATTTAATGCGCTTCCGAACAAAAATGAATTTAAAAATAATTTGAAAGTAAGCCGTTTGGTTTTGACAACATTCTTAATTTATACGGATAAGCGTATAAGTATGATCATTAGTCAAAATATACTATCGCAATTCACAATTTTGTATTGTATAACATTATTAAGTAAAGAGCAATGTTTCAAGACTGACTTATAGAAGTACAAATGTTGGTTAAACAAAATATTTACTAACAACAGCATCTTTACAAGAGGTTTTCATCTTTTATAAGCACAACGCAAATATTCACAAGAGTACATAAATGTCACTACAACGTATAAAAATGTCATTGAACGTGACAAACTGTAAATGAACTCCTCTTCATCTATTTCTCATCCAAAAAGAAATAAGAATAAAAGACAATCGCTGTCGCATTTTCTCTCTAGAGCTTCTTTCTTATCCTTCACGAATGCCTTGCTGTTATTTGCATTGTCTTCAGATCTTAATTAAGAATCCAAAGAGTTTTCAGGATAAAGCTTTTTTTTTTATTTATTATTTGCATAACTGTAACTCTTTTATCATGGTAATTCTCTCCGCAATATTTCTCTGCTTTTTAAATTCAACGTGAGAGAAATAATTTAAAAAAAGATAAAATGTAAAAATTTAATATATAAGCATGTTTCAGTAGGAATATATAACAGTTCAAATTATTAAATGTATTATGTATCTAATTTTGGAGTATATTACAAATTAATTTCTTTTTGAAACATATATATATATAAATGTATTTTCTACTTATCGCTACATTTACACGTTTGATATTTCTAATTTTGAAGAGTGTCTCATACATGTTTTGCAAATAATTAATTGTTTATGAAAAACTCATTAATATATTAGTTAAGTTATATGGGGATTTTTCCACAGCATAGAGCTAATAATTTTTTTAAATTTGAAAATAATATTGCATATAAGGAAAAGCATTAATTAAATTTATACATTTATAAATAATATTGAAAACAAAATTCCACATTCAGCAATGTGAAATGCTGTTAACCATCTTTTGACTCAGTTTTAAACATTAAAGCTAGATACTTACAGAGATGATTATTGAAGTGATTTTTAATTGAAAAATCTTTGTTGTTTATTCATAAATAAATTACAAGTTGAGTTATCAGTAATTGTTGTCTCATAATAACTTTTTTACGCCGTGACAAGTCTCGAAATTCGTTTCAAACAATCAACTTGGACAGCATTTTTGAAAGACTTTCTGTTTTTACCAGAAAATAAAGAAACTGTTTGTTTACATAGCTTCTGAATATGAACACCTGCTGTTTTTCAATATTTCTGAAGAGGTATGAATTTCGAAGTTTCTCTGAAAATATGTTGTTTTATTTGATAACAGGTTTAATAATAGAAATGTAAAATTAGCAAAAATTAAAGAACCAATTATATTAAATTAAAATCATACCGGTTTTGGTAGCATATAGCTTACCGTCCTTATTGCTAAGGATGGCGGAAATTTTCTCATATTGATAAGAGAGATGGGGGCATCAAACTGAAGGTTTAATAACCAATAGGAAAACAGAGAATTGCAAGTAATAGCCAATAGGGAGCCAATGGGGAAATGGATGAGAAACGGAATCGAAGTAATTCGAGGAAAAAAAAATTAAGAAAAAGAGTATTTTATGTTATATTTCCAGCAATCTTATAATGGAATAAAGGCGAATTCACAATTAACAATATTTTCAAAAGTTTTATAAGTATGAAATGCTTCAAGAAAGTTAAGCTCATGAATGGAAGTTGGTTTAGAAATTATTTTAATCGAAATGAAGTCAGAAGTATGATTAATCTCTCAGCAATGTTTTGCATTTATTGGTTGCTTGTTTCTTGATATATCATTGATGTTATTTAAAACTTTTTAAAAGGAATGTTTGGTTTGTCCATTATAGAAAAGATTATATTTGCAATTAATACTATAGATACGCCATAAATGGAATAATTCTATAGGATCTTTGAGTTTAGGTAAGCTATATGCTACGGAAATCGATATGGTTTTAATTTGCGACTTTTAACATTGTTAACTTTTACATTTGTATCATATTGCACCAAGCTCCATCTGAATAATTATTTAGCCTTAATAATACTTTAAATAATTTTTTTACTTGTTAAATTTACAATTAATTTTATTCATTTAATTAAAAACATACAGGGTGTCCACTCTCAACAGTGGCCAATGGCTAATTACTAAACCGTTAGTCATAAACATATAGTTTTAATTGCAAAAATGCTTAACAAAAAGGTAAAGAATTGTTTTTCAAGCGATTTAGGTAAAAAAAAAAGTTTTATTAAAAATTACGAAAATTAACTTTTTATACGGTCCCCCGGTCCTATAAGTGATATTTAGTTAAAATTTTCCATCACCCTATCCAGCAATACAAAAAAGGTCCCATTCATATAATATTAAAATTGACCGAGTTATAAAACTTTAAATTTCATGACTTAAACCACTTTTCTGTAGCTGAAAACGAATGAGTTGGACTAAGTTTCCAGAGAACGTATACTAAGTGCTTAAATTATCATAAAGGTCGTACATTTCCAATGCTGTCCAATTGCTAATTCCTAAACCATTTGCCACGACTGTCAACTTGGCTGGATGCAGTGATTTCATGCTTTTTCTCGAGGATTAGATATCATAAGATATGTCAGAAAAGGATTCTGTTAAAGATTAAATTAAAAATTACTTGACCTTTCGTCTGTCACAAGTCTTGTCTTTCCAAATTTAGCTGCAAAGTAGCAGACGGGTACCTACACGAAAATCGTCACTTGCAAATAATTAACGAAACTTTAACACTCTTAAAGTAATCGGTTACATTTACTTTGATGTGCAAAAATGGGAATAATTCAAGTTTAAATGAAATATCTTGTTTATTTCACAAAAAGGAAGTAATGCATAAAATACTGAAATTCCCAACCCTGCACCAAATTGCCTACAATTTTCATCGCAAAAACAAACAAAAAACAATGTAATTATGAACGAATGAAACGGAATACACTGAAAGAATAATGTCAGCCTCAGTCGAATTCACTTTCAAAATTTTGAACAGTGGATGTGCGGTGACCCGTTAAAGTGCAGTTTTGGCAGATCGAAATAGCATCGAAGGCCAGATCGCATGATGAAATTTATAGAATTTCTTTCTCGGTATCCTTTTGTGGCCTGTTTCTGCAGTAGAGATAATGCATCTACATCATGCAGATAGCAGGGAGCGGGGGGGAGATGTTTCTCCCAATCATTGATGGAACGATATGTTTTTAAGTGAGCTTGCAGGCTGCTTGGAGTTACAGTTATCTCCAAACATCTTCGAAGTAACTTTCCAATTATAAGTTCATGGTTCAACTTTTTCAGATATATTATTCTCTGCAGTTGTTCGAGTTCATTACCAATTTAAATGATTTGAGTGCTCATGTGAGCTTTTTTGAGTATCGTAAAGAAATTGACCATTGACGTTTCAGTTTACATCGTATGAAAAACACGTTTTTCATACAGTATTAAACCTTTTTTGATTCTGTTATAGAAAATAACCACTTACGATAAAAATATAAAAAAATGAAATAGGAAATTATAAAATGTGAAAATATTAGATAAAATGAGTTACATGTGTTTGGGTTTTACGATCCAGTGTTTGTCTGTATTGGAGGTTTTAAAGTTGAGATTTGGTCAAATTGATGCATGGCTTCAGTCAATGGGGGACAATAACGGCCTGTGTCGTCCATAAGTTTTTTTGGGTGGCTTAGACCATGGCCAACCTTATTAGAGGCCAGAGAAGCTTTTGAATATTAAAACGAAGCTTAAATCGGAACTTCTGATGTCGGATCATGTAATCTCTTCAACCCAATCCTGCAAAAAAACTGTCTTAGCAAGGGGCATCACAAACAAGTGCTGTCTCTGCCGATTCGCTCATGATGAAAGAATGTCATAAACTCCGTCCTTACAACAAAGAGCTTCTTAAGGCTCTAATGAAATTGGTTGTGCTTATACCGAGACTGCATGGACTCAATAGGTGGTTTAGTCCGGTGCTCTGATGGAATGGAAAGTGTGTCTTTGATAGGATCATAAAACCTATGCCAAAGAAAACCTTATATGGGTATTTCGATGAGCAAAGGTGAAGCGTATACCGTCGCTGCCAACTGTAGCTAATGATGGGTTCCCATCTCAATAACTCGTGGAAAGTGTATTTTATTAACATTTTGCAACAAAGTTGAAAAGTGCTTATGCTTTCGGTTTGTCTGTCCTTCTGTCCGCCCTCTAACTGTCATAAATATACTCGGATGACCATGAAATTTTTTATGTTATTAGCACTTATGCTAGCACAAACCGTATAGAAAATGAAGCTTCTACCATCATTAGTTTATTTACAGTGATAGTCAATAGTTTTCCGTTACCTTACGGCCTATGGAAAAAATCGTTTCAAATACATTTTAAGGATGTTACACCCTGTCAAATGTAATCAAATATATATGCAGCTATGAAGTGCATCAAAATATGAATTTTGTAAAGTTTGCAGTGAAAAGAATCATTATTATTCATTTACAGAGCCACACAAAAGAATTTTTTTCCACAATAATAAAAGAAGGATTGCGACATATTTTAACTATGTTAAACGATTTCATGTATAATAATAGTGATATACGCCGCTGTAGCTTAATATTTCACGCATAATATGAAGCACATAACATTTACAGGGATACACAAAATATATCAAATAGTATATTCTTTTCAAAGTACTGTATATTATCGAGGATTTCTTAGGGATGAATGAAATGCATTTTTAAATATGATAGGCGTTTTTAAATTTCACTAAATGTATTCCTATTATATTATGTGTATAAATTCTGTAGTTGATATTCAGGGTTGTACAGAGAGCTCGTAAATTTTACTGAATATAAGAATTTTTTATTTAAAGGATGTTTTAAAATAGTTTATGCATTTTAACGTTGAATTTCTTTCAGTTTACTAAGAAATGTTTGTAGAATATAGATAAAATGATATACAGGTTCAAGAAAAGAATTGGGTGTATGGATGATAATATATGTAAATGTAATTTAAGTAGTTTTAAGAGTGTTTTTGTTTGAGCTAAAATTTAGGAAAATACTTGTATATAATAAAGCTACTAGGTAAGATGCTGAATAAAATTATTGAAGTATGTTTCTATCTGTCAGTATAAAATGCAGAAAGAAAAATTTCAAACTGTTAATCCTTTCCTTATTAAACTACATTTCTCCACTATATAGTACATGGGTTCCTATCCTTTTCTGGTCCACTGCCCCCTTTACAAGAGAAAAAATTCCAACACCCCCTATTCCATAATAGTTAATTATACAAAATATTAAAATATTATTGCATGTTATCTATATTTTATCTGTCTATCAATCTATTAATCAAAATCGACGTTAATTAAAACGACCATCAAATGTACTGTACGTTCCGACGTACGTATAATCCGTGGATCAAACAATCATTTTTTGTCCCAAAAAAATGTTGAAATAAAATGGTACTTTCTATATCGTGGTAGATATCTGACTTCAATAACTAAATAAAACTTCTGAGTCGAAAAAGAATTGATTGTTCAACGGATTATACACCGGAAATTACGGTTGTAAAAAATTGTTTTATAAGAATTGAAAAATAAACGCAAATACAATAAGAATTTTTTAAAAATTAACGAAATAGTCGAGGATATTAGAGCTTTAACAATTTTGTTTACGTCAGATTTCAATTTCTTCAATGTCACAGTCGCAAATTGTTATGTTCAAAATTGTAGCAAATTTTCTTAGACAGTAAATTTGCTGGTAGACGGAACCCACTTCTGCCAAATCTGATAAAAGGAAAGCAATTTCAATTTTATGTACCCTCCCTCACAATCCAGATTAGAGAGCTGTAGGTTTTTGAAGTTAGAACTCTTGGAATTCATTTCTGAATTTTACTTATAATTCTCGTTTGCAGCCACTTACACGATTTTCTTCTTTAAATATGAAGATACAGATGTAGCTGCATTTGAGAAAGGATCTAAAAAGCAACTCGGTAAAATCATGTCTAAGTATCTCGGAATCGCTCTGAGAAAACTTCCCGAAGAGCGTCCAAGTGTTGATAGAAAGTAAGTAAATATCCTTGTTTTCACAGACTGGGAACAATGTGGCAATTTGGCTGTATTCTCTTCTATTTAGATTTCTTTTGAGCAAATGAAGTTTACACACAGAAGCAGCTATGAGGTTTTTTGTTTTAATTAAATTCAACTCATCATCTTGAAATCATCGTATGCCTTATTATAAATATTGAGAATATTTAAATTTATTTAATTAAAGATTCTAAAGAGGTCTGTCACATAATCGATGTCATTTTTCAATACAATCAGGTTTTTGCGCATTTTTAGAGCTCTGTTTTTAGTTAAGTGTAATATTAAATCAAATATATCGAAAAACAATTCAGACAAATACCTTTTCAGAGACAACGAAGCTTTGTGTGCAGCAGCAACTGATTGAATTTAACTGCAAGTCTAATACAAAGTGATAGTGACAACTGTACTACAAATTAAAACAATTGTTTCATTTTGTTGAGAATTGATTTTTACTATAAAGTTGGCAAAATATCCTGTCATTCAATGAATTGCTTCTATTCCTTTTGACAGCTATAATAGTGTAATGAAGCAATGTATGAAGGTGTTCATTCCAATTTTTTAAAACCAATTTCTGATGATGTGTAACGAAATATACAGAGAGTACATTTAGTACTGCTTGTTTAAAATGTGTTAATGAAACTATCCTTATGCAAAGTCGTTGGTCGAGCAACATCAGTAGCAAATGACAAACTATTACAGGGTTCGCACTGTTCCTAAAATTTTCATACTTTCCTACCAGAATTTTAAAATGGTAATATTTATTATATGATTATATTGTAGATACTAAAGAAACGTTCGGTGAAGGATTTTTATTTAAAATACTGGTAGTAAAGTGTGAAAATTTTAGGAATGCTGAGAGCCCTGCTATTATGATAAAGAATTTATTTCTCTTGGACTAACTTCGTGATATTAAATATCGATTCTCTCTTTGTATCAGTTTCCAAATTTTTAGCAATTAATAACATTTGATTTTTATTTTCTTTTATGGGTTATTGTTATTTGGTCAGGTCTTTGAGTAACAGCATAATGATATTTCAATGCTTTTAGTCATCTATTCCTCTTTGAATAGAATTTTTTCTGTTGATATCAGATGGTTTCTTATGATGGAGAACAGTTCTTATTATCTTTCTGACTACAAGCAAGATTTATTTCTCTCCGACTATGTGCAATTTTAATACTTTTTTTATTAAAATTATAATAATATATGAGGCTTGTAATCCGTCGTCTTCTTGTTTAGAAATTGACTTGAAACGGTTTCATATAGCTGGACTATTTTAAATGTTTCTTTTTCAGTCTTTGAACTGGTCAGATGTGGCAATCCCAAAACTTTCTTCTATCTCATACATGTTAATATTTCTAAATTCGCTATCACAGTATCAAAAAATTAAATGGCAATCTATGTCCATTGTAAGGATTCTAATGGCACGAAATTCTGTACATTAATTCTTGAAATAGGACTACTGCGACTATCGAGAAAAATGCAGAATAAAAGCGCAACATATCATGCGATTTGCACCAAAATATAATCAGCTATAATATTTATCAAGATAAAACTAAATACGAAGCTTGATGAAAATCCGTGCATTAATTCTTGAGGTACAGCTATTGCAGAAATGTGAAAAAAAAACAGCATAACCGTACCACAACATAACAGTACCACAGCATAACAGCACGCTCTCCTTTTCAATAAAATGTGAACAGCATCTATTCATGCTAAGGAATAATGAAATCAGAAGTTTTGTGAAAATCTGTGCAGTAGTTCTTGAGATAAAGCAGTTGCGGAAATCGTGAAAAAAAGAGCATAGAAGCGCCACCTGTTGAGTGATTTACACCAAAAACTAATCAGCATCAATATATAACAGAGAATACCTGAATATAGCTTTTTCACAAATTCCGTGCATTGGTTGTTGATAAAGAGAGCCTATAATATTTATGCCACATACAAATAAATAAGACAAATAAAACAGACAAATAAAACAGACAAACTCACAGACAGACATTTTGTAAAAACATGTTTTGGAATCTCTGACCCCTAAAACGTGTAAATCCGTCAAAATTCGGAACTCGAAAATTTTCACGAAATTAATATTTTCTTCTTGTAAAGATAGAAGAAAGTAAAAATAGGATATATTTTTGTCTTTTCTATCGGCACGCATTTATTCAAATGCTCTTGTAGCCTAGAGGGCTTCACGGTTTCATTTGAAAAAACTTCTTGGCAAATTAAGCACTTAGGTAATGATTGGTTTGTAGGAGAGTGCCTATATCCATATTTCAAATACTCAATACTGTACTGCTGGTGAAGTACAGAGGAACTTCTTCTTCGATTAAAATATTTTGAATTACCTTAATTTCCGGCATATAATCCGCCTATCAAACAATTCTTTTTTCGTCCCAGAAATTTTATTTAGTAATTTAAGGCAAATATTTACCGCGATCTATGAAATTACATTTTATTTTAAAATTTTTCTGGGTAGAAAAATAATTGTTTGATCCGTGGATTATACGCCGGTAATTACGGTATAAAATTTTTCCCTGTATAGGTTCAAATAAATTTACTTTTGAATAAATTTATAGATATAACAATTTTTATCACTAAGACTACACACAACTATATATAACTATATACAAAATTTCTTAAACTGATTCAAATCACGGGTTTGTTTAAAAATCTTTGTCCAGGCATGTGTCGTCATACTTCAGAATTTCTCCAAATACAGGTTAATGAACAAATAATGATGTTCAAAACTTATAGCCAGCCAAATATCTCGAATTTTTTCTTCACAACTTTTGAATTCATAATTATTTTTAATTCGGGTCAAAGTTCTTCATCGAGTTCCTCTGCTACTTTTTGACATTAGTAATATAAATTCAATCTCTCCCCTCCCCCCTCCTCAGATTTAGGTTCGTCTGTTTAGATTTCCATTCAAAGGCGCAGTTAAGATTTTTGTCTCGTACTGGGTAATGTAGAGGAGATCAACTATTTTCATTATATTAGTTTTTAAATAAAGGCCATGACCGCCCCTCTCAACTGTCCTAACGCCCCCCATTTTTTTCTGGACCCGCTACCGCCCCCGTTGGGAATCTATGATATAGTACATATATCAACCGACACATCAGATACAAGGCTGTTCAAAAGTATTGGAATATATATTTCGCTATGGGCAGTAATATCTCATTTCCCTCGATAGCGAAGTTTTGTTAAAGATTTCAGGAAGTTTTGGAAAGTGTTTCATAAATTATGCTTAACGCTTGATTTTTCTTACTTGTTATTCATAAAACAGTTTAATACAGTTATAATATGATACACACTATTAATCTCTTTACACTTATGTAATGAAATTCTTTTGCATAGGCCCTGAAAATGAATAATAGCTATTATTTCATCATATATTTTATAAAAAGCATATTTTAGTGCACGTTATAAATGCATATAAATTTAATATGTTTGACAGGGTGTAACATCTCCAAAATGCATTTAAAGCTATTTATTCCCTTAAGCCAATATATTAAAGTAACTTTTTATTATCCCTGTAAATAAACGTATCATGCTGGGAACTTCATTTTAAATAGTGTTTGTACTGGCTTAAACGCCAATAACTTCCAGATATTTTAAGGCAATCCGAGTATATTTACTTAAGCTAGAGCCCGAACAGACAGATAGACAAACCAAAATCATAAGCACTTTCACTTTATTTGGAAAGTGTTAAAAACACACCTGAGTTATAGTAAAAGACCAAAGAAAATCTTAAATTGATCTTCTGCAGATAAAAAATAACTCTTTAATCTTCATAAATTTTAATTTAAAAATTTAATGCTACTTTTAGTTTAAAATTAATGCCTTTTGCATTTTTTTACGACCTATAAACATTTTAATTCCAATAGTTGATTTAAATATAAGTGCACATTTAAATCTTTAAACAAGATTTTCTGCGAATCTTTAGCACAAAATGTAGCATCATTTTTTTTCAAATGTAAAGTGATTGTTGAAGATGTGATAAAAGCACAAATTTACTCTTTAAAATTGCTCAAAAATAACTCTTATTAGCTCGTTTTATCTCTTCGTTAGAGGAGAAAACTCGATTTAAAATGGTTATTTTAAAAAAGAGTTCAAGACTTTTCTTTCATTTTCGCGAATTAAATAACATTCGCTGTCAATTTAAAGGAAAACTAGGTAAAAAATGGCTTTTAAAACTTTATTGTAATTACTGCTCTCTTGTGTCACTTTATAGAATTTTAAGGAGGGTTACTATTTTAGGAACGATTTTTTTTCAATGATTTTTGAAATTTAATGGAAGAAAATCACTTTATCAGGAAACAAATATAATTCTTGTAATAAAATATGAAAAAACTAAGGAAATTAAAATTTTTTCGATAATTTCTATTTCTTTAAATATTTTTGCGTGTTTTCTTTCTAATGTACAGTGCCATAAAAAGACACTTAATTTACAATCTCAATGTTCAATTGTTTATTTTTTTCTCAGTTTCAAAAAGAGGAGGCGGGTGAAAGTTTTTATATCCCAATAGTAGCGTGGAATGGTGTCCTTGCAGCTTAACCCTTTCCGGCGAAGACAAATTCCGTTCTTAAAATGAAAAATTGTTGACTGACACCGGAATTTACAAAAGATTTTTTTAGAAATTTAGAACACCGTGATTTAAGCTATCATTGTAAAAGTGAAGTTTTACTAAAATATTATTCGTGCCGTTTGTAAGTTTGGAATTAAAATTAGGTGTGTCCGGAGGGGACACAGTGCGCGGAAAGGGTTAACATGATTTAGAGTTTTTCCTGGATTTATTTTAGTTACGGGTTGTATTTTGGAAAGATGGATTATTAAAATTCATTTTTCCACAAAAAAGAAGTTCTTCTGGTGCATGTAATCTACGTAAAAATCTCTGAATAGTTCAGCAACTTCGTGTTTTGACTTCGTTAGTACAAAATGTCCCGTCAGTTGTAAAGACATAGATTTACAAGCACCAGGGCAAATTATCTCTGTCTTAAAAAAAGGAAAAAAAAAGATTTAACACATGGCAGCTACGTCGAAACAACAACAACAAAAAAAATCGGTTCAAAAATACAGAGAAGAACTTTAGTCAGGTCTGATGTATTTTATATAACCTATTACGTAACTCGAACCACAGCTTTGGTAAACTGAATAAGTTAAAATTTGATTTCGTTCAGTAAGTTCAACTTGTCAAAACTGTGGCCCTAGCTACTTAACGGTTTCGAAAGTAGAAATAAACCTTCAAGTAAATGACGGAAGGAACGGATTATCTCACAATACCGCTGGTCAATTTAATTTTTTTTATAATTTCTGTTAAAGAACCATAGAAATATATCCATGTCGTGGCTGACATACGAAGGCAGATGGGTGAATTTAATTGGTGGGTTCACCAATATATGAAAAATATACGAGAATAAGGGACATCAATTTTTTATTATTGTCCACTTTCACTTGCTATTCCACACATCCTTAAATCTCCATCCTTCTAGCATAAATACAAAAATGTTCTTATTTCAATCATTTCCGTTAAAAAAATGCATTACAACAGATAAGCCATCCTTTCCGCTGTCAGTATCAGCGCAAATAATAAGGAAACTCAAAGTAGTCTTTGAAAATACACAGCTGAGAATTCATTGCAACTGAAAAAAATATAAAAAATAAATAAAAATAAATAAAAAAACGTCTTTCGAAATTAATCTGATAAGCAGCGAGAGTTTTTTAACAATAATAAGGTAAGTCTATTCTGCTCATTTTCCCGCAAATATTTTAGCTCCAATCGCACTTCAGATATCCTTTCCCGGCATCCCGGCTGACGCAAGCATGTAAAGTCCAGTCAAAGGAACAAGAAGGCATGAGTAGAAAGTTTCCAACAACTTCATTGGTCAGCAGAAGGAGCTTCAAATCTAGACTCAGTTCACAATAGCGGTATTGGCAAAATTACACAGAAGTGACCAGTCCATAAGCGCAATATTTTTGGAATAGCTCAGGCGATATTTTAATAAAAATATAAAAACAAAAATAAGGCTTTTGACAAATGTTTTTTATTCTAAAAAGGGGAAATGGATTAATAGAATAGTTTTAATATTTCGAAATAAGAGATTGACATTTAAGTAATATAGATGAGTTCGTTTTAGGAAAATAAATAATATATTATGATGAAATAGAAAAAAAGAACTTTAGATGATAATTAAATATTAGTAGGTTAATGAAATAATAATGAAAGTATATTCTTATAAGAATTTAGAAGTAAACCGAAACGAGAAAATGGCGTTTTATTTTATTACTACACACACACACACACACACACATATATATATATATCTTTAAAAGTGACTGAGTTACAGCCCTGAGTTTCTAGTGCGGCTGACATTTTGAAAGCATCTGATTTTTGTCCGTGATAACAGACGCATTTATGAACCGATTTGGATGTAACTTGGTGTGTACATAGTAGATACCGTTGTCTGAACCGAATTTGTTGGCCTGTTTCATTCGCAATCTTGTTTCAAAATGGCGGCCATTAAAATATTTTCTTAAAAAAATTTAAAATGTTAAATTAGGTGCACAAAAATTAGACGTTAAAAAGATTTTTTTATGTATTTCAGCTTAATACAAAGATTCTAGAGCATTTTTTGTTTCTTCTGTATCTTAAAAAATGGCTGAGTTATAACACTTTGAATTTCTAGCATGGCTGAGATTTTAGAGTGATCGGATTTTTGTCGCGTGATAACACAAGTATTAATGAAACGATTTGGAAGTAATTTGGTGTGTACCTAGTACATACAAATGTTTCGACCCAGTTCGTTGGTCAGAATTATGCGCCATCTTGTTTAAATATGGATGCCATTTAAATTAAAAAAAAATAAATTTAAATTAGGTACAAAAACATAGAAATTGAAAAATATTTTTCTTCTGTGCATTTGACCTGGATACAAAGGTTCCAGAGCATCTTTTGTTTTGTCTATATATTTTGAAATGGCTGATTTATAATACGTTGAATTTCTAGTATGGCTGACATTTTGAAACGATCTGATATTTGTCATTCTTAAAAATTCATGTAAAAACACTGATATATCAATCGATTTTGATGTGAATGAGCATGTGCATAGGACTTACTAAGATCTCGATAAAGCTCTCCAACATTATCTTCCAAAAAATATTGTGATCGGAGATACTTTAAGACGTAATACATTTATTGAAAATAAAAAAAATCTATTGGTTTCGAAATCTCTTAAATAGTTGCGTCTTCAAATTTCATATTTTATTAAAAAAAAAAAAAAGAC